>JAPMOR010085606.1:2090383-2173099 GCA_026543865.1 Argiope aurantia | reverse complement strand
TGATAAAGAATTTAGTAAAAGCAGAATCTCAGGTTAAAAAAAAAAGAAAATAAGAATACAATGAGCGCTGAGTTAAATAAACACAAAATAATTGAAATGCAGTTGAAAAAAAATCTCAATTCAGTCCCTAAAGGCATTCAGGTCCTTCATTCTTATTTTAATCGATCAGTTAAATTCTATTTATATCTAGAAGGGGGGAGCATTAAACACAAATTTGTTAGACGTTCACTGAAAAACTTAACAAAGATTCAGCTTTATATAAGAAATAATAGATAATTTCTTCCCTCCATTGATATTCATCTTTACACTCCCTAACCGTAATCTTTATTTATTTATTTTATGTATATATATATATATATATATATTTATTTATTTATTGCTTAGTAATTCTATTTGCTTATTAATTTTTGTTATTCTATATTAATAATAATTAATGCACAAATATCAAAACTTTGCATATTACTTTTTATGAATACCTTCGCAATATTATTTAATAATAACTCATTCCTCTCCATTTACATATTTTTTTTTCAGAAAATTAAATTATTTTGAAAATTTCCTTATGAAATATATATTCTTCCATCAAAACAGTGGTATAAAAGTATGAATTCACATATCGGCATAGGATATGCACAGCTTAATATAAAACATAAAAAATTCTTCTTATAATTAAATGATGAATTAATTATAATTTTCCAACATTTTTCCTGCGCTTTAATGTATGTTTATAACTTATGTACATTGTGAAAACACTGATATTAATGCATTGTAGGATTTTTTAATCATTTTGAACGAATTTAAGTGAAGACAAAAATCACACCTTTATGTTGCCACCAAACTTTCAAATAAAGAACTGATTTCAATTATCCATGAGGATATCTAATATTTAACACCTCGCAAATCTATTCATTTGCATTTATTATTGATTAAAGCACCGTCACTTTTTACAATACGATATTCCTTTTCTATATATTTTTATTTAAATATACATGATGTAAATACATAGTAATATACTGAATAATTTTTTTCTCTTGAGCATTCATTTCCAATGTTATGTACTTAATGAAGTCAAGAGTGCTGCAAATTAAAAATTATGTAGTTGCCTGCGATTTTACCTCTTGTGTTTCCACTTTTGACAAAAGCTTCCGCATAATGTCAAGTGTCAAATATCAGATGTGCTTCTTCCTAAAAAAAATGAAGCTTCCGCACGAAATTAGTCAAACTCTTTATTATTATTTTCCCCCCTCTCCTCCTTAGTTGTTTTTCTTCTCTTTCCTGTCTGCTACACGAGTTTGGTTTGTCGAAAGTCCATATAAAGAGCGACTGGCGTGGGTTGAAACCTGTTCTGTGTCAGACTTTGTGGTTTGGACGTAGGCTGGCTTACCACCCCGCCGCCTAAATAAGCTGCTTCATTTACGATACTCGTCTGAAATATTTTATATTGTAATGCTCTCGAAAACGGTAATCAGTTTGAAACGCATTCGTTTGAGCAGGTGTTTAGATGCACCTCCAGAAGGGGTGTGGCTACTAACATAAAATCCCTCCCCCCACTTCTTAAAATTAGATTTTATTAAAAACCTTAATTATAACCTTTTGAGTGAATTCAAATTTAAAAATTATGTATTTACTGTAAAAATATTTAAAGAAATTATGACAGTGCTAACTAGCTACCTACATAGGCTGCCACAAAACAACTGTCTATGGCGTTCCTATTCCCGAACATCGCTGTCTGGTGACTTAACAATTATGTAGGCGGGCAATTTAACTCATTAGCAAACGATGGAGCAAGCTTCGAGGCATTTAAGTAAAAAAAGAGAAGTTTGATAAGAAATAACGATATTTCACCATCCAGATTTAAAGTGAATTCACTATCTTTGTCAATATCACATTTTTTCGGCACCTCCTTATGGTACTTGCCTTCACAAAAGAAGTTAAGAAGACAATACTTAGAAATGGCGATAAAGGATGCTTTTGTGTGTTAAAAACATTTTCAGGAATATACTTTCGACACTGATAGTCGTTTGGAGACAGCCTACATATTTATATGTATATATCACAGATAAGCTCTCTCAACTTTCCTATTCATATTAATGTGTTGTTATCGCTCCTCTCAAAAATATCAAGATTTTAATTTATATTTAAAAGAAATTTTTAACTCCTATCAACCGAGCGGATATATTTTGCAAAAGAAATATGCAAACATTTCAGTGATAAAAAAAAATTTTAAAAAAATTATCGCTTCGTATTGTCTGTCTATTGATAATCTTTCTGCAATCGAAATATTTACTAACCAAAATATTTATTTTTTATAACTTAGTGATAAAATTATGAATTTTTAAAATGGAAAAAGATACATTTTATATATACAAATCGAATTCAATGCACTAGAAGAATAGATTAAAAATACTGGACAGGAAAGAATCAAAAGAATGATTTCAACTGATGCATTTTGCTTAAAAAAATAATTTTTCATCTTTTAAATTCTGAGGATACTTGAAAATACATTGAACTGTAAATAAGATTTTAGCGTTTATCCGTTGTTCAGTTATGACCGATATTGTGCGATATTTTTTAACATTCAAAATAATGTGCTGTATTGTGCGACCTCTTGTGTTGTTTGTGTTAATAGAGATCGATTACAAATTTTCACTTCCCCATTTTCGTTTCGGGATTGGTATTTGGTATCGGAATTTACTGAACGGCATTTAGTCTTATGTAACTGATATCTTTCCTTAATGATCAAAAGTTTTAATTTGAAAGAAATGTGCTCAATATGAACGTTTTCAAAGCAGTATAAGCTTAAGATTTAACCACTAAAATGAACTATCTTGGTAGATTTTTAAAAATTGGTTTTAAGGATGAAATGCATATATTTTGCATTTTTGTCGTGTATGCTGTTAGTTAAAGCAGTCAACTGGAAGTTGAGAAGAGTTGAAAGGTCAACTCTAAGATGATATCACGCGACTGGTCAAAATGGGCCGTTGCGAAATATGCAAATTAAATATCGTTATAGCTGACAGTTCCTTAAGGTTGTTATATATAGCGATGAAAAAGGTTAAATGTATTCTTAAAATGCAGTTACAACGGCTTTAAAGTTTTTGTAGCTTGACAACTAACTTTTGGTGGCATATATCTTCATGAAAAAAATTCATTCAAAAAGGCAATTCATGAACATATATATTATTTTGGAGTTTACGGAAATTATATTAAATATCTAGAAGCCTTTATATTATTTCCAAAAAAGGCTTTTTCTTTTGCATTTTTTAATGTTAGTTAATATTTTTCATAGGGATTTTTGTTATTAACATATTTTATTCTATTTATTATTGAATTTTATTATAATTTAATTTTAAAATAAGTTAGTAAAACTTATACTTTTATTACTAATACTTTTCTAATTATTAATTAGTAATTTAAATGCTAATTCCTTTCGTTTATTAAATTCTTTTGAGAGTTAAATTACAATTATTCTGTAAATAAATAAAACTCGAAACTAAAGTAAGAACTATCAGTTTAAATCAAAGCTTTTGCAAACCGCATATGCAAACATTCTGTTGTAAAAAGAATAATAATAAATAAATAAACATACGCTTTTCACCATCCATTTTGCTTTGCTTTTATCAACTACTTATGCTATTAATCCCATTTTAGTGGAAATAAAATAATTTCAAAAGCAAAAGTTGCAAAAAAAAAATCATTTTGTTAAGTAAGCATTTTTTTTAAATTTCTAATGTGTTTATAGAGTTCTTTTTATAATTAAATCGTGATTATTTATTTTTAAAGCAAGCTCGGAATGTGAATAATTGTCTAAAGACAAAAATAGAATCGAATATATTAAGAAAACTCCTCGCAAATATTTCCTTCTTCAAATTTTAAAATCAAATTTAAGCTAAAAATATTAATGAATTATAGCAATAGATATTTTGTTCCTTTCTATATTTCAAAGTTTGAAAAATTCGTATTTGAGTTATGTAACGCTTAATACATTATATAAAAGCCAAATTTTAAACTGACACAATTATTTTATTTAAACCGGTAATAATATTAATAAATAAATTTTTAAAAACTACTGTATATAAATAATATAATCAACAGAAAGAGAGGCAAATTCACTTTTTAAATTTATCAAAAAACGATTTTAAGAATTTTGTTCTCATGTAGAATTTGCAAATCTTGTTCAAAATTTTGTATTGATGACTTGAATCTTAATAATCAAATATTTTTGTTGAATTTTTAATTGATCAATCATTTTAAACATGATAGGAAACATTTCAAATAAAATACAAAAATCAGCTATGGTTGTCAAATTCATTCAAATGCATTTATTCATAATGGATATTATTCGAAATTGACAAATTAGATGCACAAATTATTAATGAGAAACGCCTTTCTATGATGTAAAACATCGTCGAATTTCGAATTTTGTTTGGATTGACCTATATCGTATTTTTTTTTTCTTTTTTCGATTCATTTTTTATTCGGAAGCCCGAATTCGTTGCGACAAAATATTTCTTAATTTGGTGTTTTTTTCTGCTGGCGTCTCTTTGTTTTCAGGAAAGAACTTGACTTCCACTCGATTCGAATTTGAATTTGGTTGTGTTCTTTGGTGGCTTCATTAGGAAATTTGTGAATGTCACAGTCGTCAAATCAAAATTGTTACCTTGCTCATAGGCTTGTCGAATATATTTCCAAATTTTAGCATAATGATTGTAGATGTTCATTAGTGTCTCTGTGAAAAGACCTTCAGGTAACTTAGCTTGTCACTGATAATGTAGTTGAACGTTAGATACTTCTTCACAAATTAGGACTTCTGAGTTTGTCACTTCTGAAATTGTGTTATTTGTGACCATCAGAAACTGTTATTCGTTTCACCATACATGAGTCACTGAATTGTTGTATTTGGCCCAGACCATGTGGGATTGCTAACTTTGTAACCATCCTACATGATTAATATTTTAATGCCAACAGTAGCAATAATATCTATTGCGTGGTATTAACTTTGTGGTTTTTCAGTTTCATCTATTCATTATGAATTCATTGGCAAAGTTTCTGTATGCCATAAATGGGAAATAGAAAGGGGGGGGGATTGATATCTGGAGGAATGTTCTTTTGTGCTTGAAAATATAAAAAATATATGAAGTATAAGTAATTCTGTAACATTAAATTAATAATTTAACTGAAGTGCAATGTTAAACAATTTTAAAAATATTCCTTAGATTTCTTATTTGTGAAGAAAAAAATCCTTGCTAATATAATCATTGCTAAACTATCTTTTATTTATTTATTCTCTACTTTAATAATTTTTCACATCTTATTATGCCAGTGAAAATACTTAATTGAAATCATATTCTATTTGTGCTTTTTTGCATTTTCTATTTATGTATCAAAGTCGTTTCGCAACTTCTCATAATTATTTTTAAAAATATGATTCATGAAGAAAGTTTCCGCCCATTGCAAGAAATATTACATTTCTCTTGTTATTCACATTGAATATTTATTCAATATAAACAATTTTTTCAGCTTTGCTTAGTGTTTGCTCCTTATAATTTCGATGATGAAAGCTTCTTTCATTTGATTGATTTAAATTTTGCGTTATGCTCTAATGTAATTTTAAAAAAATGCAATTAAGAAAGTTGACTCTTAAATAGATTTTTTTTTATTAATCAGCATTTCAACAGATATTTCATTTATATTTTGATTTTGGCAGTGCTCATGAAATTAATTATGTTAATAATATATAGAGCTTTGCCTTTTTTTTCTTAATTAATCAATATCAACATGATACTCGGCTTTGCTCATTTGATGTTGCATTAAAACTCGATGATGAAAGCATCTCTCATATGAACGATTTAAATTACGTTTCCTTTTCTTTTTTGTTAATGAAGCCAGTTAATAGCTTTCTCGATGAAGTATCAATTAGTTGTTTTCTTTAAGAATGGAAAGATAAGAAAGTTGATTTTCAGTGGCCATATATGGTGCGTTCGTTAGGTAATCTTGAGTTGGCGTTGTGTGAAAGTTATGTTCGCGAATTAATGCCAGTTATCGACTTCCTGCTGTGTACGTGATTCATTACAGTATCTCACCAGTTCGGAACAGAAGGGTGAATCTGAAACCCAAATTTAGGGAATAATGTGAAGCAATTGAATGATATTTAGTTTCCGTCTTTGTCTTTCTAATGACATTCTTTAGATAGCAGATTAATTAAAATTCTTTACTAGAGAAAAAAAGATGTTTTTTTCTAAATGCCACTATTTATTGTATCTGAAATTATGAATTAGACGAAAAAATTTTTAAAAATTTCTTTCTGATTTTAGTATATGAATACTTTTAGTACTCTAATTATCAATTCATTAATCTTTATAATTTAATTATAGCATTCATTAATTGACATTTATGTAGGTGTGAATTAAATACACATCGAATCAATGTGGTTTTAAAAATATTCCAAATTTTGAGAGTAATATCATTTCTTGTAAGATCCTTTAATAAAAAATATCTAGAAATTAATTTACTCTTCAGTCAGCGGTTTATGTGAGTAAATAGTCCTATTCTGGATTGTATAGATTCTAATGTACAAAAATAATCTTTCCTGGATTTTATGTAGCATGACAAGTGAAAAATTTGACTTTTATTTATTCATTAACCCGAATGTGTTGATTTTTATCCGTTTCGATGCGTTAAGATATTTTTTTGTTGCATGTGTTCTTCATTAGAGGACGTTTTGAAATAATGTTCTTTCCCTTTCCATATTTGTAAATATATTAAAATTTTACATGAAAATGGCTAAACTTTTCTTTATCATTTTATTTTGAAATTCAAATAAGCTCGTATCCTACGTACTTCACCATTACACTTGTCTATTCATCATATAAATAGAAATTATAGTTAAGTGGAAGTCTTTCGTAACTATTTTGCCATGCGCAGTTGTTGCGCAACTTTTTATTTTCAGAATTGTAGACTCTCAAGTAAAACTTGATTACGTAATTGAGTTAAACATAATTAGCGAAATTTTTAATTGATTCGTCATTTGTTGACTTTTTCTTTGCGAGCTACATCCCCCTCCCCCACCCGATTCATTTTCTTATATGATAGAGGACATTTTTTTTTTTTTTTGGTTGGAATTGGGGATTGCCCCACAACCAACCAGAAATAATGTAATGACCCAGGAGATAAAAAGCTCTGTTATGTGTTAAACTGTATTTAATTGGCGTTCAGTTCTTTTTAAACAATCTCATTGAAGCGATAAAAATGGTCTCGACCTTGTGTCGCTTGGGTCTTGTTAAGTGGCGTTTAATTCTTACGGCCGTCAGAAGAATAAGACGAATGTCAAATGAAGGTCTAATTGAAGCAGGTGGATGTGCAGATGTTTTCTACACGACTTGCCCCCATTCCACCTCCTCGCTTTCCTTACAATCGGTAGCCATCAACACTAGGAAGTGAATTCACACGACAAAAGGGGTTTATTTCATGCACTTCTCAAATCGTTTACCTCGAAAAATGCCAAATCTCAAACCATTTACCTAGAGTAAGGGATTAAACCTCGGCCTCTTGGATGTTGTCATTCAGCTGCACAGTTCTGCGGTTTGAATTATCTTTAAGAAAATAAACACTGACTTTATAAATATTGAAAGTGATTGACATTGATGATTGAAATTGGAGACTGCTATTGAGGTGAACTTGAGTTGTTCATGTTTGTGTTCTGCAGAATTTGAGGAAATCTTAGATATTCAATATTATTGCTGGAAGAATGCGTTTGGTTTTAGTTCCAAAGATGTCAGCAGTTTAAAAAAATTCATAGGAAAAAGTGCCACTGAATGTTAAAAACATATGTTCACGTTAACCATCATATAACTTTTTAAAGTTGCTTCTTTTATAGTTCAGATAAAAGGATTATTGATTACCATTAGTGTCATAAGTATTTGATTGTGCAGTATTGTACCACATAATGTATTTTAGTTAATTACAGAACTTTGTCTTCTCGACTTTTTGTTCGAATGTATAAGAATATAATAAAAATTGCGACATTTCGACAGTGAATGCTGACACACTCTAATTTCAGTCTTTCACAATAATTTATATAATTCTTTTAAAAAAAAAAGCATTCGTAGAGGTCTAAAACAGGTGTCATCAAAATTTGAGTAAATTTTATGGACAACTACTGCTTATTATTATTATTATTATTCATACTGATAAGCGAAAGTAAAAGCATCTCTATATCATCCGCATAGATCTGTCTGTAACGATGTAGAAGAAACATTATTTCACCCTTTTTGTATTTGTAATTTTCTAAATTGAACTGTAAATGCATTGAGCATTTAACATTTTTCTTTATTAAAAAATGAGTTAAAAAACAAATACTTGAACCTAAATGAAACTTGCATTTTCCAAATAAATTTAAATCTAAAGTAAATTATGAATGAACCCTCTTCCATCTGCCTCATAGGAAGAAAGGGAGAAAGTCGGATCTATGCGATAACGCTGAGTTAGCTAATAGTTTCCCCCTTTGCTATTGATATGACCTATTAAATGACTTCTAATTATTATTCTTCCTTCTCTTCGAAATTCTCAGTGATCTGTTCAATTCAGGTCGAACTGCTTTCTCTTGCATGCAATTAATTACGTCTATAAAACTTGTTTTTATGTTTTTATTGAAACTCAAGACAATTATTTTATTTTTTATTCGCGTATTAATCTCACCACAGGGAGATAACTATATAATTTTAAGAACGACAGTATAATTTATCAAAATTTTATTGGTATTTTATTTTGAGATCCTTTGTGGATTTTATGGTACATAAGGCAGATTTGGTCATGCTGTGATGATTCATTATTTGCATTTCTGTTCATATTTCTTATATATGTTGGATTTTTGGGATTTCAAGAGTTTCTTGGTTTAGCTTAGCTTAATAAAGTTAGATTAAAGCTCCTTTTTGAAGCTAATTATTTTAAAATGGATCCCGTAATTTAAAACCGTGGTCAAAAGACAAGACACATATCCAAACTTTTGTTATACAAGTGAGTGGATGGTTAACTCTCAATGGATTTAGCCTCGTTTATTTAGTGGAACTTGGTCACTAATCCAAGGTCGTGAAGCCAATATCCTGCTACAAGGCCAAGAGTTTCTATAAGTTTTATTTTCATTATGCTACATAATTTTTACAGGATCTGGAGTGTTTTTAAAGCTTGTTTATATGTGAGATAATTGTGAATAAAAATGTTAGTTAGTTTTTTTTTAATATGACAGTGTCATCGGTCTATCTCTGTTGTGTAGGTCTGTCCAATAATACAAAAATTGCAATGTTTAGTTCAGACTATTATTAGTTCATCGGCGTTGATAACATTTTGCACTATACTCAAGTAATTGCTTTAGTTATTACTGGTATATTATGTTCAATTTCAGTTATATTCAGTCTTTTAAAAGAAATAAGTACTTGGCAGTACATGTCTTTTGGAAATTCTAGAAATGTTTTATTCATCCCTTAGTTCAGCTTCCCAAAATCACTTCATTTAGCATATCACATTTCAGATCAAGGTGCCATTTGACAAATTTTCCTAAATATTCTATTATAGCAAAACCTTTAGTTAGTTACATCTGCACTCAAATTTTGCGCGTGATATGTGATTAGGTGTTGTCACAAAATATCATACCGCTAATGGTTCTTTCTAACTGTTACTTAAATTTTTACATGTTTTGTTTGGTTTTCGACATACGACATTTTGAAGAAACAGCGACTATATGAATAAGAGTTGTGGAATTAAAGTATTGGATTTTTTTTCGTTATCTTTTTCATGCATATTATAAATTTATGAAATATATGCTATTCACTGCTTTGATTTCAAAGAATTTTGCAACATAATTTTCAAACTCTTTTGATTAAATCTCGTTTCTGAAGCAATAGTATCCATTTTTTTTTTCCGACATACATTTAGTAGTTTGTTTAGAAGCGAAGATTCATATTAAAATATTTCAAAAAATCCCGTTTTGAATCGATTTAATCATCCAGCTTGATAACTTCACTTCCTGGTTCGTTCATTTTGCAGTGAAAAAGCAACCCTTCTGGAATTCATTTTCTACCAATTTGGTTTACAAACATTGATTTGTTTCGTCATCTCTTATCCATGAGCAAACATTTACTCATCATCACATTTTCGCTTGTAATTCAACTCTCGAAGAACCAATTCTAACAATTCTCTCATGTGTTACATTATTTATGAAAAAGTTTGTGTTCTATTTCTCATCGTGCCTAAAAAGCTGACAAAACTAGTTTCCTAGTTTTTTATACATACGGAGAAAGATCAATACTAAATAAATCATTTTAATTATTGAGCTAGTCGCCATCTGAGTGATGAGTACATCGAATATACAATACAGACAAAGAAGCACCAAAAAAATCTCCTTTAAAATGTTCTCTTTTTTTTATGCTTTTTTGGTTTTTATTTTGTTGGAAACTCTTCATTTATTAGTATTCAAACACATACACAAAAAGAAAAATTACTTCTATTATGTATATTAAATAATTATTTTCTGAAAAAGGGAAAATAAAGGGAAGGGGATATTATGTTTTGAAATTCAATTCTACAAGCTAAAATATTTTAAATACTCCTAGAAATTTGTTCTATTTTTAGAAAAGGGCGCAGGGCCAAATTTACTTTTAATCTTCTAAAGCTATAGTTCAGGGACTCAACTTTCTTGCCCTCCCCCCCAAAAAAAAGTTGTCCTAGTGAGCGAGTGTTTTATACACTAATTATGCTGCTTTAAATAGACTTGAAAAAGGCATCATATCTTAAATAATTTAAGGTCTCATGAAATTTTAATCTGGCACTGATTGGGTTTGATGAATTAAAGTAGTTTAACTTTTTAGCTATGTGGCTTTCTGCACTAGTAATTAAATATTGGTAGAAAAAAAGATGCCTAATTTGGAGTTTAACTTCATTCAAAACTAATCTTAAAGCTACAACATGATACAGATTTCAGCAATTTTTGCAGCTTGTTAAGAATTTACAATCATCAAAACATCACTAATATGTCCTTATACTACCATAAATTTCGCTCAGATTTCGAAAAATGAAACCTTTCTTTCTTGTGGATATTATTATAAAACCAGACAGAGTAAAAAGCAGATTTCGAAATTAAAAAAAAAAAAAAAAAAGTAAAAAAGTTACTGTACTTTTTTAATAGAAGTGAAACGATGAATATGTATTTTTGCTTTGAGTTAAATATATGTGAAGATTTCTGATTATATCTGATCGTACCTATGAATTCTTGTGTGAAAAATCACAATAAATTGTGAAGCATTTTCTAGACAATATAAGAATAGAAAACAACCAAATGTAGACAATCTACAACAACAAAGGTAACAGAAACATTAATATTGAAACATAAACTAAATCATATCACTCAAGAGCCATAAAAAAATTTCTCATCCCAAAACAAATAGCCCGCAAAGGCATTTTGTAATAAAACAAAAAGCGCCTTCTTATATAATTTTGATTGATCTTTCTAACATAATTGTTTTACTCCGTATATGATTACTCAACGTCTTGCGATAATATCAGTAGAATATTACTAATCTTTGCAATGGTTTCTTTTTATACTTTCCTGTCTGGTTTTGCAAAATGAATTTCATATTTTTAAAGCTAATTGAAGTGTATGCACCGGAATCAAATCCTAATAAATATTTTCTATTCTCTCCTTTGTTTTTATACGAGCAATGATGTAATGATGGCTTTGTAGCTTGCGTTTCTTTTTTCTTTATTTCATTGCCATTCAGTGTTTATATCAAGTTGATTTTGGCAGCTGCATCATCAGACAAACTCCATCAAAAATGGAAGAAAAAATTGGAATAGTAGTCTTCAAAAATTTCTTTTGTAATTTCATTGTACAACATGACCTTGCAGAACCAGATTTCCTAATTAATCGCTTTAAATCCGCAAAAGCCGTTTGATGAATGGTTTTATTGCGCTTAATTTCTCCTAGTTCGTAATATCTCCTTTTTTGGAGCTAAAATGAAACCTTTTTCTCATTTTTCTTTCTTATAATTTCACAAGAGTTTATCTCTCTAAGTTCTTTTGAGTTTTTGACATTCTATTAAACAATATATATTCTATTTTAAACATTCTGTTGACAATAAACGATTAATTATTTTCGCATACTTTTCTAGCAGATGTAGTCTGCAGATATGCTACTAAACTATTTCGTCTGATTTGTTGTTTGAGCGTTTGAAATATACATTTAACATCTGATGATTCAACAAATTCCTTTCTCTGTTGCTTGTCTGGTGATTAATCTCCGTTATCGGGAAGTTTGTTATTTATTCAAGTTATATTTCTTTCTTCTCATCAACAAATAGTGGTGAATAATTTTACCAAGTTATCAAAATTAAGGATTAAAACTTCTGAGACATTTGCTGATATCAGATATGATTGTCATAACCACACACGCCGTATTTTGATGTGTGGATACAAGTGTTTCAAAGAAACGATAGAATCTGTCTGTCATACTATGATGAAATAATACTCTTTACAAATAATATTAAATGGAAAGAAAATAAATAAATCAGCGTGCGTAACACGTTTATTTTCTTCGTCTCCTTATTGTCTATTTTCGTATTTGAGGGGAATTTGAGGATTTAACATATATTTTCATTAAATTATTTTTATTATAACTGTTTGCATTTGAAAAATAGCTTCTACAAATAAATGTAAATCAGATACGTATGAATTGAAAACAGTTTTATTCTTACATTTTATACTTTACTTTTTTAACATATTTAATCCCGTAAAAATTTTATGAGTGTTTAAATTTATTCTTTAGTGCTTTTCTATCAAATATGCACCATATTTTCATTATTATGTTTAAATGAAAGATGACAGCAATTAGTAAAATTTCAAATTGTTATGCATTCATAAGTTATCCGTTTGAATGCAGAAACTATCAACATCAAAAACGCATTTTTAAAGAGCAGGGATTCCAATTCCGTAAGGGGCTGTGTAACAGAATTTTGCAATAACAAAAATTATATTAAATGCATCTGTCAACATTTTTTCTCTATAAATTTAATAAAAACAGCTTTCTGAAACACACTTTTATTAGTATTTAGAAGAAAAATAGAATTTTTTTTCCGTTTTTGTCATTAATTTATTATTTCTTATTATAGTAAATGTTACGGAATTTTGTATTCAATTTTTTCTCAAATTCATTAATGTGTACCATCATTAATATGGGATCAAATTTAATAAAATTATTCGATTTACTTATAATAAACTTCTGAAAATAGTCAAGTAGTTGCCATCGAAGACAAATGTGTTAAAAATCGAATGAAAACCTCTATTTTTGTACTTACGAAACAGTTAGGTTATATATATATATATATATATATATATATATATATATATATATATATATATATATATATAATGTTCTTTATTTAAAGAATGTTACCATAAATTTTTAGTTCTTTTTCATAATTCTTCTATGAAAAGCTGAACGATTATGGCCATTTTTATAGTAACGTGTTAAAAAAAATGAATATATTCAACTAGACTTCTTTTATATTTAACTTTGATCATTTATCATTTCATTTGCTTATGCAGATTTCAGTTTATTATTGTTTAGGATTTTTAAAAAATTTCCTGGGCACAAATGGGGAGCACGTTTAATTTTTTGCACTCTTGGTTCATGGTGTTTACATTGTATAAGCCAAAACGAGAAAAAGACAGATTGGAGCAGTTCACTATTCCAAAGTTGTTTTCAGCTGTATTTTTATGTGTTAGTCTCTTCTCTTAGCTTTTTTTTTTTTTTTTTTTTTTGATCCCAGATTATTTAAATGGAAAATATAGAGAAACTTTTTTGGGAACTCACGCTAGGACAATTTCTGGCTTTCTTTGTAGATGAATCTAATTCATTCATTTGAACTGTAGTTCAATCTACTTCATCCTTTTAGCTCTAATTATCATTTTTGATAAAAAAGAAAAGTATTGAAAAAAAATTTAGAAATGTTTCTCTATTGAAAATATGACTCGGATGGTGTCAGATGATATCATCATAGAAGAATGGTTTAAGTCTGAAATTTTATAGGAGTGATTAAACAAGATGGAATTGCTTCGGGTTGTTTTTTTTATGTATAGATCTTAGTTCACTTGAAAACTTACCTTGATGATATACAACTTCCCTCCAGATACACAATTCTTTTTTTTTCCCCTAATATTTAGCTAAAATTTAGGATTTTTTTCTTTTGGTAAATCACTTAAGAAAAATTAAAATTTTAAAATTTGATGAGCTAGATCGAAGAAAGTAAGAGTCGAGAACTGCTCCTCCCCCCCCACCTTTAGTAAATGAGTCTAGTGGCAGAGTTTCGTGTAGGTTTGTGTGTTCGACACCAAATTCCACATTTACGGGTGCCTGGTACACCTTTAATCTACCTTGAATCAAACGTTCTCATTGGTATTATTGTGAAGTTTGAAGAGGGACTGCCAGTTCAGTTACCATTCTCAGCATCTAACCACTATTCGGAAATAACAAAGTGTACCCCAAACTAATCTTTACATGAATGCGAAAATCAAACTTATCCGAAGTCCTTAGTTCTAACATTCGTAACACTTGTAAGTAACACACGTAATTCTTGGGAGACTAAGAAGCTAAGCTAGATATTTTACATGCTGGATTTATAATTTTGTAACGCATAAATAACATAGCTATTACTAAAAAATGATTTGGAACCTTTTATGAGTTCTTCCTCCCCCATTGTGACAAAATTCAAACTGAAAGTTAAACGAACATCTTAAAAAGGGACTGCTATAAAATATAATTGATATTGGCATTAATGATTATTTTCATTTTGTCTGAAACATCGTAGCACATTAGATCGCTAATAATCTAGATTAATTGGAACACAAAATGTCTGTATGAAAAAAAAAATATTTTTAAGAGTGGGGGGGGGAGAAACAAAGTTTGTTTATAATGTATTGATGAATAAAAAAAACGGTGTTATTAAATTTACAGTTTGTTTATATCGTTTATAGTTCAAATTTCAGTTGGACATATTAAATTCAGTTATTCACTCCTTTTTATTCAGAATTTTGTTTCCGGTTTTTTTTTTTTCATTTCTTTTCACTCGAAGTAATCAGGATAACTGGAGTTCAATACTATATAAATTTACACCCCCTCAAAAAAAAAGATTGAAAATATTGAAATACAATAAAGTTTTTGGACTATGTTAAATTAGGTCTTAAAACGGTATTAAAAGAATTTAATTATTTTTACTTCATTTGTCGTGTAGTTTAATTTTTTAAAGTTTAGAGCAATTCTTTTTTGATTGTGAAACTGAAGACTTGCAGTTTTTCTAAATGCCGATTTTATTGCTGTATCAGGAAAACCTTAATAAAGGCTGAAAATTGTTAGTTTTTAGCTTTGGTTTATCATATTTATATCATCTTTTATCTACTTTTTGCTTACATCACATGATTCCATTGAAAGCAGGTGGCAAAAAGTAGCTATTAGTGAATATACTATTTTCTTCTTTAATTCTTTCAATTATTTAGGTTTTTTGTAAATCATAGCGCCTTTTTTTTTAAAATAAATAATAAGATCTCTTTGATACAGATAGTGAATCGCATGTTACATAGCAGCTTGACATGCAAGATAAAGCGTTTGCTACCGCATTTCTAACTTAAGAGCTCGGAAAATTAAAGTATGTCTGAGATCTTGTCCCGTCTTTACTGTTACATAGCAGCTTGACATACAAGATAAAGCGTTTGCTACAGCGTTTCTAACTTAAGAGCTCGGAAAATTAAAGTATATCTGAGATCTTGTCCCGTCTTTACTTCATTTAGTGTTTTAATGTAGCATTACATTAAGACAAATTGGTCTTGAAAGGCCAGGGAATGTGTGAAATGAAAACAAATGAGTGTCCATTGAAGTTTAAAGCGATAGAAATATTTTTTTAACCCTTTGCGGACGATGATTAACTTAGCATTTTCTGTAAACACACGCCAGTGCTTCATTCTTATTTTCTAATAAAATGACAGTTGTCATCTTATTTGCTAGAAAATAATGTTATGTTTAACGCAGTTGGATATGCGAACTGAAAGAATGAAGATTAATGCCTGAAGACAAAACCCCACCACAGCTCTGCATTGTGGAACACTTTTTAATAAATATGTCCATATATGTTGTGTTCTATCTGGCATTTAGAATACTTTCACCGTTGATATTTCCATTTTCTCTGCACCGCGCATGTGTATAAATCTATAATTTTAAGTGTTAATAATATATAAAAGTGTATTTAGAAATTTTATAATTACTATAATTTAATAATCAACGATTTTTGTTTTCATAATTGAAACAAAAATGTAATGAGTAAATTATTGCGTTAATTAATTATTCAAAATGAATATAAAGTAAAAATGTAAGCAATGCAAATACAGTTTTAAATCTGTTATAACAAAAAAATGCTTGAATATTGTTGCTATAATTGATCTTATTATAAGCGAATCATAATAGAGTAAAATATAATAAAGAAACAGTGTTTATATGTTTCAGAATCAAAAACTTAACTCCAAATTTTGTTATTGTAATGATCTTGTTATAAGGATCAGTTTCTAGTGAGTGTAATTTTGTAGGAGTTTTTTCAGACTTATTCTCCTTGAAAATTCTGAAAGCTTGAAGCATACATATTTTATGTATTCAATAATATTCCACTTCAAAATTTTGTTATTTTTTCCCACTTTATTTCTTTTTATGAGATCATTGATAAAAAGGGCGCGAAATCCCCCCCTCAATTTCAAAGTCTATCCTATAACGAAAGCTTACTTAATTTTTATTCACCATAAACATAAAATTTACATAAAATTTTTGTATCTTTACTGTGAGCTCGTTGATGTGGTTTTGCTCACAATAAAGATACAAACTCATTCATAATAGCTGGATTCTGATCCTAAACTGGACTCATTATATTGGATTTTTATTGTAACCAAGATATAGGGTTAAAATACTGATTACGCTTCCTTAAATACTGTTCTGCATGTTTAATGTTATTCTTATTTAGCAGTATTTAGTTTTAAAACTTCTCATTTAAAAATATATAAAATAACTAATTTTTTAAATTTATTTTTAAATTTATTCTCGAATTCTGTTTTTGAAATGTTCTTTTATTAATCACGATAAATAAAAACCTAGTTTGATCAGAATTTTGACGTTTTTCCTCCTACTGTATAAAAATATTGTCATTTAACTATTGTTCTAATTGCAATTAAAAATGCATACAGGGTAGGAAATGTTAAATCAATCTTTTCAATCACGAATATTTATAATAATTCTGTAAAATATAAACTCGGATATTATATAAAACTTTTCTTTATCTAATTAAACTTTATAATCTTTTATTCGCATTTATTTCATTGGCAATTTAGAATCTCTTTTTATATTGGTTAATAAATTTATTCAATGAAAAGAAAGTTCTGGAAATTTTCTAAGCTAGTTGCAAATATTTTTACATGCATTACAATTAAATTATATCAAAAGCAAGAAATGCAGATATAGCTATGAAAATAAATTGTTAATTAGATTGAGGTATATAGAAAATTATTAATACCGAAACAGAAGACAGATGTGAGTTTCCTATAGCAGCAACATCCATCTGTCCAATAAAAATTTGCTCAATTGTAATTATCTAGTTTGAGTATACTTATTTTATGCAATTCATATATATTTGAGCATTGAAGTTTTTATCCTTTCATAACAGTTACAAGTAATGTTGACCTATATATAGTTAAAATTCCGATAATTTTGCTACTAAGTATTCGATATCCTTTACCTTTTAAGTCGCGGAATAAATCAAAAGTTATCGTTGATTTAACTTCATCACTTTTACTTAATCTTTAATATTAGACAAAAATTGGAACTTAAATTCTAAATTACTTAAATCTTAAATTCTATTAATTTATTTTAAAATATGATGATAAATAAGTAACATCATGGTCTTTACAAATTAAAATGTAGTTAAGTATAAGAAAATAGAAGCCCCCCGCTTTGATTTTTTTTAAAAATTAAATCGAGTTCGAAACATTGCAGCATGGTAATGTTTTGGGTTATATTCGTCTATCGTGTCTTTTTTGCTTGATTGCCGCGCTATTCACAGAAAAAAGAATGGCAGCCTGAAAACATTATCGTGCTGCAAAGAAATATTCAATGTTCTGACATAAGTTAAAGCTTTAGTTCATAAATAATAAACTGAAAACTCTAATATTTATTTTTGCTTAGTGGTGAAATAGCTATTAAAATATTCACTGCGGTTATTCACAATCTTGTTATTTTGCTGTTAAATAAATGCTGTTATTTTGCTTGTTAAATAAAGCTGTTATATGCAGGAAAAAGCTATTTCCTGCATATAACAGCACAAATAAAGCTTTAAGCAATCATTTTTGCATATAAAGTTTTAAGCAAAATTTTGCCAAAAGCTATTTTTGAAAAAAAAAATTGAAATTAAAGAAAAAGTACTTCAAAATGAATTAAGTACTTTAAAATGAATTTAGAATTTAGTTTCAGTTATTTGTTATATCTTCATTTTCTTAATTATTTTCCGTCTTTGGGATTGCGACAAAAAAATTTCATGCAATACAGAGCACCAAACGAAAAAGTTGACTAAGTTTTGTATTGGGAGATATGATAGATGAAATAGAAAAATTTTCTTCGTGGGAGAAGTAATTTTTGAAAATAAATTTTCCAACACAAGTCAATTTTTGCTTTTCTAAATTCATTTGCCAAAATTGTAAAATGCTAAATTTAATTAACTGACTACATTAAAAAGTAATTTTTTGCCGAAAATATCGATTTTTTTTAAAAAAACTGTATAATCTTAAATGCTAAACGGTTTTCATTATAAAACCGTTTGAATTTTGTTTCTGCGTTTATTCTTTGGAAAGTTACATTCTTTTTTATATTTGCATAATTTACTTTGTAATACTATCTTGCATCTTTAAATGCTATGTTCTTAAATTTTAAATTTTGGTAAAATCTTACAAAAAAACTCATAAATTAAAATCTGTTGCATATTTTTTGTTCAAATTTGATATAATAAATTCACGATATGTTCTGCAGTTCCTGTATTACAAAATAAACGATCTCTTCATTTAAAAAAAAGTTTTAATGTTCTTTTAATGTTTTATAATCCGAAGGAATTGAAAATTTCATGTTATTTATCAGTTATTATTTTATGACTAGATAGAAAGAAAGCTTATTTTTTAGTTCTGTAACTAGGTAAAAATTTCTTATCTGCGAAATTTTGATAAATTTCTAACTAGAAGGTTTTTGTTTTATACCACATTTTAGACTCCCCCTACAAAAGCATATTTCTTCCCATTTTCGAAAAACTTTTGTTCGTTTACTGTTATATTTTCATGTCAGTGATAGGTTTTTTTCCCCCTATTTATTTTAATCAAAAATTCAAAATCGGAAGTTCTTTAAAACATTTCTCAAAAGATTAATTTTAAGCGTATATGCCTTAAAAATGGATATTTCTCCTGATAAATCAAAAATTCTAAAATATAAATATTTTAAAACATTTTCCAAAAACATTATTTTATACGCAAATACTTTTAAAATGTATATTTCTCCTAATAAATTAAAAATTCAAAAATATAAGTACATTAAAACATTTTTAAAAGCTTAATTAAAAACGCAGTCACCTTAAAAATGCATATTTCTCCTAATAGTCCGAAAATTCAAAAATATAAGTATTTTAAAACATTGTTTACTTCCAAACGCAGACATCTTAAAAATGTATATTTCTCCTAATAGTTCGAAAATTCAAACATAAAAGTAGTTTAAAATGTATTTCAAACGATTAATTCGAAACACAGGTACCTTAAAAAGGCATATTTCTCCTAATAAATATATAGGTATATTTTATTAAAATCGATATATTTTGATCTGTCTCTTCGGCTCCTGCCGCTCGACGATTCCGATATCTAATCGTGAACTATCTTTTTACGTTTTAAAGTCCCATTTGACCCTGCCCCTTTCTATAAAAGGCAAGCTATCCATACTTCTGTTTCCAAATGATCCGAACGCTCTGACAGTTCAAAAAGAGAAACCGATATCAGTGGCGAGTGATTCGAGAGAGAAGTGTGTGGGCCGGTTTCACTTCGCCGTAGGCCGGCGAGTTTCCTTGAGAGACGCTCGTGCGCCTTCTGTCAGTCTCAGATTCGTTACCCTCCGTGAAGGGTCATGCAATCCTCGAGTAGCGATCGCCGCAGCCGTGTCATGTCCTCCCAGCCGGGAGAATCAACAGTTCGAACCCGAGTCGTTTCTTCCCGTGTGGAATCGGGGGATCCGTCCGGTCGGACCCGTGTTATGACCACACGAGAAGAGTCAAGCGAGCCCATTGTCCGCACCACTCGGGTTGTCACTTCCCGAGAGGGGTCGGGCCCCACTGTCCGAACGACCCGTGTTACAACATCCCGTGAGGGATCGAGTGAGCCCGTCGTTCGAACGACGACCCGTACCATAACGTCCCGAGATGAGCCTAGTGAGCCTATAGTTCGCACGACTATGACCCGTACTATAACGTCCCGAGAAGAATCCAGTGAACCTATAGTCCAGACCCGAATTATTACATCCGGCGAACCAGCGGTGAGAACCCGTGTCGTAACAACTAGAGAAGAATCCAGTGAACCTATTGTCCAAACCCGTGTCATAACTTCGGAACAGAAATCTGGCGAGCCGATTGTTCGAACCAGAGTTGTCACATCACGCCAGGAATCCGGTGAGCCCGTGATTCGAACCCGTGTCGTAACGTCAGAGGAGAAGTCTGGAGAACCTATAGTTCGAACCCGTGTCATTACGTCAGATGAGAAATCCGGGGAGCCTATAGTTCGAACCCGAGTAGTGACATCGCGCCAGGAATCTGGAGAGCCGTTGGTTCGAACCCGCGTCGTAACCCGGGAAGAATCGGATGGTGTTGCATCCCCCGAGAAGACAACTAAAAGTTCAGGAGAATCTCGCACTGTCCACACCACTCGTGTGGTCAAGCAAGTGAGCTCCTCTTCACCTGGTAATAATAAAACGGTCACCGAAACTACGGTCACCTCCTCCAAGGCTGCCCCACAGGTGCGAACTGTCACTCGAACCACTACGAAACTGGTCTCTTCACCCTCCAAGAAATCGAAGGTAGTGATCATTTTTACTCATTTTGCTTTCATAATAATGATGTACTTTATATCAGCTACAAAGAATTAATTGATAATTTTAAAAATATCATAAAAAAACTTTTTTTCGTACTCCTCATGCTTATAAATTCCAAAAATGAAAAATAATTGTATATAAATAAATTTTTTCCTTTATGAAATGTGATAAATAATGTTAATAACGGGAATAGATAGATAGAATTATAAAAAAAATATGTATAATACTTACTTAGTGTGGAATGTTTTCAACATAAAATTTAAATTTCTTAAAGATCATTTCACTATTTTTTCAAAATGAATTAAAAATATACTTCACTTCACATATACTTCCATTAAAAATATTTAATATATAGTATTTATATTAAATATCTAAGAATTTGAAAATCTAAAACTGTATCAAAATATCTCTCCGTCTCCCAACCTCCTGTGGTTGCATATTCAAAACAACTTTAACCGGCGATTTCAGCTGCTGAGTGTTTTGAAATGCGTTTCCGTGAATTACTGCAGTGAAATCATTTTTAAAGATACTACTGTCTGCATGTGGTTTTCAACCGCAAAGCAATCCTCATTTGCATTAACCCCAATACGCTTTACTTCAAAATATTTTGATTTCTGTAATGAAAGGTTTCTGGTATAAATTCGATTGTTTCATCGTTTTGCAGCTTACTTCTTTTAATTTATTATCTGTAGAATACTTAATTTTAAATAAGGGCAGATCAGTTTCCAGTAAGAATTGAATTTAAAATAAAAAATGAACTGTTTGCTAGTTTTCTCTTTATTATTGTTATTATTCAATTTTGAATCATAAAAATAACTAATTCACAAAATCGCAGCTCTTTGAATAATGTGGAAGATATTTTATTGCTTTGAGACAGCATAAATGTCATTTTTAGTTTTATGATCGTTATGAGGCTGCGAAATCTTTAGCATATATCTTCGTTTCTTTTCTGTGCCTTATATTTACTCTGACGGCAACAATTTCTTCAGTCTCGTTGTAATGTTTTGAAAACTTTAGTTTCATAAAAGACACTTCTTTTTATCCATTATGAATTCTCGGGAATATATTAAATGTCATATAATAGGCTCTTATTGACTGAGATTTCTCATTTGTTATTTCATCTCCATTCGTTCATATTTCCACCTTCATTCCAGAACATTTTTTTTTTTTTTTTGCCATTTTTTACTGCAATGTTAAAAATCTTGCATAAGCAGTTTGAACAGCTGGTGAAGGTGTCTATAAAGTGGTGCAATGTGTAAGGTAAAACGTGGGTGTTCCTTGGAAGTTGCTTTTCTTTTTTTTTAAGTGCCCTCATTTCATCTCGTGTTGGATGTCCTCGCGAAATTGAGTCGGTCAAGTCCAGCTCGTGCGTGGGGTGTCTGAGTCATCAATAAACCCTTGGTTATAACTCCCTTCAATAGCTGCTGTTCAGAAATTGAAACTTTACACTTTCAGACTGTGAAGATTTTATTAAATAATGCTATTAACCTATATATGTATCTTCTTTTATTGTAATGAAATGTTAAGTAACTCTGTTTTTCAATTATATATGCCTCATTAACGTAATGATGCCAGCATGTGTCACACATGAAAGCGCAGTCGGTACATAAGTGGCTTACAAATATATGCATACTTCTCGGTTTTCTTAGTAAAAAATCTTTAATAGCTGAAATTAACTTTTTATAAGGTTTAGCTTTTAAGTTTAATTTATGAAATGTATTTTACTTATATTCTATTGACTGACAAAGAAACATTTGATATTAGTCATCATTGGTGCACGCCTACGTTAACATTTAAACAATTTTCATTATCAGCCATATATAAGGTATCATACAAAATAATTTCATCGGCATAGAATTTTCTTTACAAATTCATAGCTTAAAAGGCCCCCTTGATATTTTATTTTTTAACTAATATTTATTTGGTTTCCAAGGCTCTCATTTTTGGAAAAAATACTTTACTGTAAATTATTTTTCCAAAATTTAATAATTCCGAATTTAGTTTTAGTAAATTCAGTATTCTTAAATTCCAAATTTTCCGAATTTTCTGTTCATTTTACAAGTATAATGAAAATTCTTTAAAATCTTTGTCATTGATTATCGCGTGAATTACTTTAATAATTACAAAATAAAAACAATCTGCATTTATAAATTCATACTTTAAAAATTTTTATTAAATTATTTTTAAACGATTTCTCAATGTCATTTGCATTGCATGCACGATTTTTACTTTGAAGTGCATCTTTGCTTACCTTCAACTAGCTCTTGAAGGAAATGACTGCACTTTTTCTGAATACATAAGTAAATAAATTTCTGAAATATGTGAATAAAACAGGCAATCCAAGAATATGTAAATTTTAATGGCAGATATACCATTTTTATTTTTGTAGCAAATGGTAATCATTTCCTTTGAAATTTATAACATAGTTTTCTTTACGCTTTTAATTTTGCAAAGTGTTATGTAAGAAAACAATCAATTATTAGCTTGCAGCTTCTTACAAAGCTTTAGGGAAACTTAGCCTTTGCATAGAAATGTGTGTTTGTGTTCAACAGTATAGAATAAATTTCATAAACTTAAATAGCGAGTTCTGACATATTCTGCCACTACTGTCCTAACATTTGTTTTAGTTAGCTACAGTCGTGTGGATGTTTCTTTAAATAATAACTGAGATTTATTTCATGGCGTTTTCTCCCTAATATTTGGTTAGTTTTTGTTTCATTTGTTATGAATTGCAGAATGTTAAGCAAATCATTTAATGACATTTCATTAAACTTTTTCATACGAAAATTTACTTGAGTTTTCAGATTTCCCCTCTTATGTAGTTAGAACCTACAATTTACTGAACTGCAGACTATTGCTGTAATGGTTTATTTACTTTCGTAGTGATGGAAGTGTCACATTAGTTATTTCATGATAATGAATAAAAAAAATTATGGAAATTTTGAATTACAACCTAAAAATGAATAATTAATCATTCGCGTAAATTTTTGCATATGTGGATATCATCAGTTAACTCGAGTTGAATTTTGCGATATGCTTGCTGAGTTGTAACATTTTGATCAAAGTGAAAAACTAAACAGTCCTTGCATGCTTTTATTTCTCCAGTAACATTCACTTTTATTTTGATCGCTGTAATACTGTGTGTTAAGATTTTTTTCTTCTTCTTCTTTTCTTTCTTCTCTATAAGATGAAATTGTGTAAGAACGCAAAACGCTTCTTTTCTGAAGCGAAGGATTGGGACTGAATGTAGCTTTCAGGGGAATTTTCTCGTCGTCGTGACAGAGCTGCTACAAGGCATTGTTTCAGAATGAAAAACGGACGAATACCTAAACAGCCAAGGTCAGAAACGACTGTCTGAGAAATTTCAAGGGGATGCCGTGCTTGATTGTGAAGATTCTGAAATTTAATTTTGTCCCTGATTATTTTTTGATAAACCCTTATTTATTCCAATCACGCTTTTATTTTACTTTTAAAAAATTGATCTTGATGAAAAGATGTTTGTAGATATATTCGATAAACATTTTACATTGATTTAATCTGTTACGGTTGGTTAAATTAGAAATGGTTTATTTGACATTGCTTTTGCTTGGATTTGAGTAAATCATATCAGTTTGTAAATTTCAGTATTAAAATGTTAACTTTTTCTTAAATTGTTAATCTTTTGTTTAAGATTTTTGAATACAGTCTTAATTTCTAAAACTTGGTTCTTTTAAATAAAATATTTCTGCTTATAATATTTTTCAGGAATATATGCGGAAATGTGCGTAATATATGCGGAAATTAAATTAAAATTCGTATATTTGATAATTATTATTTCATTCTCATATCACGTACTATTATAATTAATATACATCACGATTGTAGTCGAATTTTTACAAGAGGACGATAACATTATGTTTGTATTAACATTATGTTTGTATTAGGGACTATTCGCCTTTCTTTCATTGTCTGTCTCTCTTTTTTATTCACCCGTTTTCCTATATCGTCACTGTTATGTCAAAACGTCGAATATCAAATTAGTCAAATAATTTTATTGATGCGAAACATTTGCTACATTTGCCCTCAAATTGTTGTATGTGATCATTGCATGTTGTCACAAAATGCATTACATAGCTTGTGTTTCCAGCTGTTATTTCAAAAAAGTGTTTTGCTGTATGTATTTTTAACATACATCATTTTGCTAGGATAGCGAATATTTGTCATTTATATTACCTTTTCATCAATATATTGCACGGGATATAAATATTTGAGTTCTAATGACCCGATGTAACTCATTTCAACTTTTGTCTCATATACATGATGTGTATAAATCAAAGCCAATTGAATATATATAATATATATTCAAAACTATTCGTTGCTGTAGTTTCATCCCAGCAAAAAAAAAAAAAAAAATGTTGATTAAAAACTGGGTTTTTTTAATATTTTTAATTCAATCATATAGCTTAAAACGAAATTACTTCCAAATGTAATTTTAAATTTTTGTTGAAAACAGATAACAAAAGGAAAATTAACCAACGCGAAGCTGAATTTAGATTTGAAACTGAATTTTCGACGAAAATAATGTTAAATATCTGTTTTCATCAATTAATTTAATTTTCTTATCAATACCTTGAACCCAAAAATTAATTTTAGCTTTGCTTTGTACCTTAATTATTTTTTTCATCAATATTCTGCGAATTCTAATGATGTGAAACGTTTAGATAAACAAATATTTAATTTTTACTATTTCAAGACTATTTTGCTTCATGTTTGAGCAAACAGATTTCTTTTTTTCTCCGAAGTTGCGGAAATTCAAGTGGTAATTGTCTGTTTATATGCAAGATTCTAGAAAAGTTAGTATCATAAGGCTATAGCTTCATGTAAATAATGTCAGATTTATTTACCTTTTAGTAAAGTAGTCATTATATTCCTGCAAGTGCGTCAACTTAAACCTGTTGAGCAAACGTAGACAAATATTTGCATTCTAACAAGAGTATTTAAATGTTTTCCTGGAAAGGATTTTTTATATCTGCCGAAAGTACACACACTTTACCTTTTTACTAAAAATGCCGTAAAAGTGCTCTTGGTGGGTTTAGGTTAAACACTCCTCATGGCTTCAGTTTGATGCTTGAAACTGCAATGCGTGTGCTAATTTGTGTGCTCTTTTTCTTAATTTTTTTTATTTGTTCATTCTTACTTTTTATTCGTATTATTAAGTGCAATGAAATGTGTCCAGTTTATTAAAGTCGTATATTCTTCAAATGTTAAGAAATTTGCGGCATTAGATTTCATTATTGCGAAATCAAGATTTTTGCGATGAATTCATCCTTATTATCATAAAATGCACCTTCTATGATTCATTGTAACACATGTTTAGGATATAAAGTTATTTCATTTCATTTTTCGAATTAAGATGAAAAAGTTGTTCAACAACAACAAAAAAAAAGTATGTTTAAAAAAACTGTTTAGATCATCATGGGAAGAAAAGTGCGTAAATAGCCAAATCTTGTCAGACTTTGAGTATTTTCGCTTCATTTACATTTTTCATTGTCCTTTTTCGCATTTCAAAATTGATTTCTGCGAAAACGAAAAGTGTTTAGAGGCTTTGTATGCGTAGCATGCAACTGAGCTATATCTTTCGTAATCATTGTAGAGGAAAAAATTATAACAATTATTTTTTTACTACATCGTTTGGATTTTTGTATAATTATTTATTCTTTTATTCCTGTTCTTTGGTTTTATCAAATTTTTTTTATTTGTTTATATTTGGCCCAGCATGGTCAAACAATAGTCGTGCACCATAAATCTCAAGTAAACCATACTAAGAAACCAAATCTGTTATCTGTTTCTGTCAAAATATTCTTTGGTAAATGGTAAAAAAAAAAAAAAAAAAAAAAAAACAATGAATGTAAAGGAAGGATGTGAAAAAAATATTATTAACTAGCATAGCCAAATGATGGCCCTTGCGCTGCAAACCCTTAATAAACCAAAGGAAACCGGCTTCTGTAAAAAGATCAATCCCAGAAATACAAAAATTCTTAATGAATGTAAAAGAAGGATGTGGAAAACAAATTATTAGCTGTCATGGCATTGCCAAATGATGGTCCTTGTGCCATAAACCCTAAATAAACCAAATCAAACCGGCTTCTGCAAAAATATCAATCCGAAAAATATGAAAATTCTTCAATAGATGTGCGAGAATCGTTTAACGCATCAGACATTCGATGCAATTCTTATGCGTAAAGCTCATCTTTCCATTTTTAGCAAATATCTATCACGGATGCTGATTCATCGATTTTTTTTTGTACCTTTCGTAATGTAGTCACTTATCTGTGTATTTTGGAGGAGGAACTGCAATCTGAATGGACCGCTACCTGTAGAGTAGCAAGAGAACAATCTTGCCTTATAAGGCTGTGCGTTTCTGCCGGCCGCCCTACTTTTCTTTTTCTCTCTGTCCTTTTCGGCTAATTCAGTCGCCAGGTTTTCTGTCTCTGTTTAACAGATCGACGGTTTAAATTGTTAGATGCTCAATGTTCATTTAAGAAGAAATGAAGCAATGCTGTCGTTCGTTTAATAAGAGGCTTATTATTTTTTTTAAATATAGTCTTATGTATTAGGAAATGTTGCATTTAAAATACAAGCCATTATTTATAAAATGATTGGTTATCTCAAGGTTAGGCAAGAACTATGTCTCGATTGGAAATGTGCTGTTCTGTTAAAGAACAATTTCTTGTGAAGCCTATCATTTTAAGTCGCTTTAAAATTAATATTATTGAAGTAAAATTTTGACATTTAATTCTTGCATAGTTATTAGAAAGTCAGTGTTTATTGTTTGATAAGATTATATGAAAGACAAGAACCAGATTTCACTAGACAGAATTAGTGTGGAAACTAAATATTGCAATAAGCAGTTTTAGAAACTTAGAGAGCTATTTATAATTAAAATAAAAAATTTAGCTCTCGATATCACTACTTCGAGTTTTTCTTCGTGACATGTCTTTGAAATGTGCACGGTTATTTCTTTTGCTAGTTCGCGTCCTTTCCATTCGCCAGTATTTTATACCATCTTGTTTCCGAGTCAATCCTGCTGCTAACATTTAATGTTGTTTTGAGGTCTCGCGAGCCAGATGCCGGCTGTTAATTTAGTTCTTATCTAACCGCAATTCATCTTCATCTTCCATGAACTTTAAAACGAGACGTTATTTTAATAATTTAATTAACCTAAAATTATTATTAGGTAATGATATGTCTGCATGAATTTATTAGTTATGCACAAAAAACAGCGCCAATGCACATTACTTAATTTATGCATCGTCAATTTCAAATTATCATCAGTAATGTACGTATAACTGCAGGGTTATTTAATTTTTTAGCCATAAAGCTAAACAACTGTTCAGTAGTTCAGTTATGACACACTACTTCATTTCACTTCATCACAAACAAGGTTAATCTATACGAAATTTGTTAAAAGCGGAATATATTTTTTTATTGCAGCTCTTGAACAAAGTTTATAAAAATAATAATTATTTATTATTGTTTCTTAATTCCTAAAACCGAAAAAAAATACAAAACTGCTGCTGTATAATTGCTAAGATCTGGGTTTTGTACCGATCCCTCCATGCTTATGTCTGGAATATTAAACAGTCAGTAATTTTTTATCTTCTGACAATTTTAATATTACTGGGGAGGAGGGGGAATTGCCATTGTTATCTTTGAAAACTTCTCTGAAATTTCACCACTGCAATTTACTGAATATGTTTGTAACCGTTGAGTGCAAACTGTTTAAGTATGTATCTAAACACATTTCTTGAATATTTATCTCCGAACGCACTGTGTATGTCCATGCGCTTTGAACTTCTTACAAATCTGATAAGATTTCGAAATGTAAATTTTGATGACTCGATGACTTGGCATTTTTGACTCTTCTGATTCCAGCCAAAAATTTGCGATAAATAGTAATAAAATCAACCTCGTCCTACGTCTCGTCCAGGTTGTTGATAGTTTAACGAGTGATTTATTAACTGTTTCGGGCGTTCTCGAAATAGATTTTTCATCACATAACTTTTAGATGAAAAGAAGCTCAAAGTTAAAACGAATGCATAGTAACAAACCCTTTATTATACAAAAGAACGTTAAAACGAATACATAGTAACAAACCCTTTATTATACAAAAGAAATGATATAATTATATTTGTGAACATGTCTCTGTTGAACTTTCTTCCCTTTCAGTAAGAAAGCGGACCTCTGTGTTTCTCAGCGACTGGATTTTTTCTTTTTTTCCTCTCAGTGAAATCTAACTCCTTACAGATTTTTTTTTGAATAATTATTCGTTTTTTCATTCACATACAGAAACTTTCAGGTCAAAGAAAATTATAATTCGTGTCAATATATTATATTGGACTGCTGGAATAGGACTTTTGGCGTTTTATGTTCTTATGAAAAATTCTGTTTTTTGTTTCTTTTAACACAAGCAACATTATATCGTTTACACAATATTGCATCGATTCAGAAATAGTTTCATTTAGCCCTAGTTTAATTTAGTTATTAACGTCCCGTTTTAAAACAACACTAGGGCTATTTTGGGACATACCTCGTAATTTTGAACCGTGGTCAGATGACAAGAACGACACCTGAGCTGGTACTTTCCTCCCAAAACTTCCACACCACATCAGCGGGAGGACGTTTGGCCTCGTCGGAATTAGATGCAAAAGACCCGCTTACACGATGATTCTTCGGTGGAATTGCGACACGAAACTGAAACCCTTCGGTTCCGAAGCCGGGACCTTACCACCAGGCCACCGCGGCCCTTTCATTTAGAGCTAATCAGATTATCATCTCATTTTGAAGTCACAATATAATGGACCTCATTATATTGAAGCAATTCATTTCTCCTGACGCCTTAACTTTTGAAACTTCCTCGCCGCATTCTCAGGAGTATTTTAATCATAACGAAAACTTTGACAGACTCCTGTCTTGAATTTGCAATCCTTAGATCCTACAGCCGAAACACTATGACTAGACCACAATGAGGGCCGAAATGGCCTGGTGGTAAGGTCTCGGGTTCGAAACTCGATTCCATCGAAGAACCGTCGTGTAAGCGGGTCTGGTGCACGTTAAATCCGTTTGGGCCAAACGTCCTCCCGCTAATGTGGTATGGAGGTTTGGTGAGGGGGTGCCAGCTCAAGTGTCACCCTCGTCATCTAACCGTAGTTTAAAATTACGAGGTCCATCCCAAAATAGCCCTAGTGTTGCTTTAAAACGTGACGTTAGTATAACTAAACTATGACTAGACCACTCAGGCGCTGTGTTTAATTGGAAATAGCTTTACCTAAGCCACTGAACCAATACAGTTTCGTTTTCAGTTGGAAATAGCCCTACTCTAGATGTATTTTCTTTCCTATGCGTATAAACTTTTTTTAAAATAATCTGTTGCACGCGAAAAAATAACTCGATTCATAATTATTCGCATAATAAAAGCACTTGTTTATTTGCTCCGAAAAATAAATGTATGTTATTGTTTTGAATTGATTTTCCCCGAAAAATTAATCTACATTTAATCACTCTGTAGTTATTACCTTTTAACAATAAAATTTTTTTAAAAAAAATCGAATAAAACATCAACAGGAAGCACCGTATTGAATGGTGCCTGAAAGAAGTCATCCGAATGTAAAGGATTTTGGCTTAATATATCAAGTTTTTGTATAGCCGCATATGGAAGTCGTATAGAGTACACTTTGCGCTGTTGAATACGCTATAAACAATACTGTATATTCTGTGCAGCATTATAAGTAAATTATATAATGTAAAAAGTGTATGTAAATAATACTTAATGCAATCCTAACTCTTCGCAATCGCAAAACGAATATACATTGCACAGATTATGTTTCTTAGTCGGTCACGCACTGAGCTAGGTGAACGAGATAACTCGTCGGTGGGAAATTATAGAGTTTTGTATTGCACGAGCAATTCTTATTAAAATGATTTTTCTTTTTTAAAGGAGTGAAATTTAATTGAGATTTCCTATTACATCCGTTGTAATATCCTTCTCTGGTTTTCTTCCTACTCTTCCGAAAAAATATTTTTTCCGTCTTATCAAATTAAAAATTCATTTCATTAAATTGTTACTAGTATTCCTAAAAATCGGGTAGAGTCAGTTTACTATTTGAAAATAATCTGTTAATGAACCCTTTTATAGAAAGAAATTATAAACCTTCATATACTTTTATCTGTCACATACTTCTGTCTGTAATAAACCTTCATATACTTTCGTATGTCAGATACTTCTGTCTGTAATAAACCTTCATTTACTTTTGTCGTTTGTTGCAAAATAATGCATTAGATCATAGAGATATGGAATCTAGCAGGATGATTGCTAATAATCTAAAATTCGTACATCGGAATATTTGGCTAAGATATGTTTTGCTGATTGATTAATTTTTCTGTGAAGTGAGAATTTAGGTATTTGAAACCAGTCGCCAACATGTGAGGCACTTTTCTTGTATTTTTAACCCTTTGCACTCGGATGGTGCCTCTCATTCACCATTCAAGACGGTGCATCATTTTGACGTTTTATTTATTTTTCAATTATGAATGTTAAAAATACCTAGAGAGAGATAAGAAGATGTAGATTAACTTTTTGGGAAATTCAAACTTAAAACAATTATATATATTGGAGCAATAAACAAGCCTTTGTACCAGGTGATTAATTTTGCATTCAATTACTTTTTGGAGTGAAAAGGTTTAGAATTAGTCGTTTTAATACATTTTTGTGATAAAAATGATGTAGTAAATTGGTACCCATTTTCTGAATTTTTATTAGTTTAGATATATTTTACTGCCATTTAATTTGCGTGATGTAAATTCCAACATGTGTATTTTTTCTGGTGCTTTATGATATCATTATCGTTAATTTTATAATTTACTTTTACTGAATTTACAAACTGTAGTTACAAATTTTGTTAAATCATCACAATGCTTGAAACGTTCAACCTCAATTTTTATATATATATGTGTGTGTGTGTGTGTGTGTAATGATGTGTTAAAACTTAATTTAATCCTAATTAATTTCCTAAGTTTTTAACCTAATTCAGCCCATGTTAAAGTCATTCTAAAATAGTCTCTTATTTCCTGATCTTATTCCACTATTTATTTCTAATTAATTGAAATGAAGCTTTGTAAAAATGATTGCGTCATCGGTTCCACGTGCCGAGTGAAGTCCCTTGTTTCTCTTGTCAAGGTTGACACGTGTAAGAAATTCCAATTAGAAACGACATGTGTCAGAAATCTCGTGTTATATAAAACCAGGTATAAAATGTTCATCAGCTTTCCATCAATCCTGCTTTTCACTCTTTGTCATTCTGTGTATTCGTCGTTCCTGCTTGTAAATAATGCGTGCTTCTCCGAGATAAAATAAAACGATGACAAGAAATCGAAAGTCTCTTCACTGTCTTTGAAACTGCCTTCTGATTAGAAAATATATATATATATACCATGGTTCAAAAATTATGGACCCCAAATTAAGTCGAATAGAATAATATGCAGGTCTGAATACTTTCGCATGAATTATTTCTGACATAATCTTCAATATTCACATTAAATATGTTTAGTTTAAAACTTACTTTTAAATATTTAGAATTAAAAAATAATCTAGGTAATATTATTGTAAAACGTTTTATTGAAATGTGACAAATTGACTGCCTTGAAATGAAATTATTTTATTAATTGTTTAATAAAAGAATTTCATTACACTTTGTTATTAATTGGTATGTTATTCTTTTATTGTCCCATTTTGAGGTTGCGGAAGGAATGTTTGGGTGAAAATGGGACCATGAAATCATTGTTATGAAAAAAGGAGTGGTGCATGAAAAAGAAAAACTTTCAGTCATGCCCACAATTTCTGAATGTTAATTTCGCATTAGTGAATGGGATGCTCCTCTAAAATTTTAAATCGTTTAAATGTTCTGAGAATTATTTCATCCGCAAATTGGAGTATTTGACCAAATTTATTATTGTTATTATTTGAAAAATTGAAGAAAAACTCTACTTTGTATATTTCTTCCTATCATATTTAAAAGTAACTGTTCTTGATTTTTTATTACAGATGTTTTATTCTCTTTTATTCTGTGAATTAAAAATATTTATCATTTTTTATTCATGATATCGGGATTTTCGTTCCGTTTTCTCACGGTAGTCAATTTCATAAACCTCACTCTTGTTTGGGGGGAGGGGGGTAAAATGCTATCATAGATATGAATTTCTTAAATTTGAGCCATCTGATTCCTAAAATGTTTTGCATTTATATTTATTTAGATATATCCCTTGTTTTTGTAGTATGTGATATTCCAGACCAGTTCAAAGTTGGCATAATTTTATACACCTTTTTTTTTTTCATTAAAAAATCAGTGTCATATTCAAGGAACAAACTGGAAATATATATATATTTGATTTGTTGCATAAATATTTAAGTGATATAAATCTTAGCCCAAAACAATATATTTTTTTTTAATAATAGAAATATAAGCAAATTTGGTACTTTTTATTTTGAACTTCACATTTATTGAGCATTACATTATTTTTGGAGCGGGGGGAGGAATATTTAACTACTCGTGGTTAATATAGCTTGACGTTTATAAGCACCCTAATGCATTTTTAGGAGTTTTAACTTATCCTTTGATTTAAAATTAAATAATTACTGGAAATAATACATCCAAATAATGAATTTCAGTTGCCAAAAATAAGTTGAGTATTAGTTCTGTGATTTTGTTAAATGTTATTAAAAATATTAAACTATATATCAACGATTGAAAATTGTGAAAAATTTATGAAATTTTTATTGATTTAAGATTTGCCTTTGAAATGCCATTGAGGAAGATTATATACTTTCATTCTTGAAAGTAGAGAAGGCTGTTATCAAATACACAAATCAATTATCTACGTTTAATTTGAAATTCATTTTTCTGATTCAAGTTCAGACGAAGATTCGTCTCAAGATACTGAAACTTTTGTAACTTGGCTGATAAATATTTACTAAAACATTACAGACTTCTCTTAATAATTGGTTCGCTTGGGGATAGTTTTTAAGAAAGCAGTTCACCTTGAACAATCAAGCGCTTCATTTATCATGCATTATTCTGTGGTAGAAACTACATTCTGGCGATATGTTATCTGAAGAAAGGCAATTTATAGCGCCACTTAACCCTTCCCTAAATTTAAATACCTTCGCTTCAAATTCTTTTAATCTTTTTGACGATCTTGGAAATGATTCTCGTTTAAAAACAATTGTTGCGGGCGTCACGCTTATTCGGTTTTTGCTAGGTTCGAAGCATTTTATGTTATTCTATTTGTGCATAATACTGTATAATTTTCATATATACTGTCTTCAATGTGAGAAATCACCACGCCTTGTTAGCTAGAAATAGTTAAAAGACCGGTTCTAAAATCCTCTGATCAAAAGATATTTCAACTTTTTCTTTGTACAGGTTAAAAGTTACGAAATTGAAAAATGTTATTAAAGGAATGCTAATAAGATAATTTAAGAACTTTTCCTTGTTTTGACGTTTTGGTAATTAAGTTTTTGCATTCAGAAAAAAAAGTAAATTGTTTTGAAAGTGACATCGTAAATCATATCTTGAACTGGGATTTAAAAAAAACTTTATTTCTTAAACATAGCTCACGAAAATTTCTCAAATTGATAAGTCTAATCCCATTCTTATTTCCTGTAAATTTCTTTATGAGAATTTCTTATGTAAATTGCATTATTTCAAATTTTAGGGGGCTTTGAAAAAAAGTTTGTTCCAATTTACCTCATTTGCGATGTAATTTAATCCTTACTTACACAGGTGGCGTACATAATGCTCCAATCTTTGAGAAACCCTTCGAGTATTCCATGGAAAACATGTTATAGAATAATACAAAAATATATGACTTTATAACTTAAAAATTAATGACGCATAACTTGCGCCAACTATGTAACACCGTAAGTTTTCCCTACCTGTGTAACAAAAGGTTAAACCTTTACTATACTTCCCTTTGTCATGTGTAAAATTAAAACATATATATGTAAACATATTTTAGCAGTTGCGTGGCCTAAAAGAAGAAACTTTTGAAAATCTAAAACTTTGATTTATTTCACTACGAAAGGCATAATTTGCGTACAAATAATAAGAGGTAAGAAATACGTCAGTCTACATCGCGACACAAGAGCAGAATAGACAGAAATTTTTCCTTTCGATCCTTTTTATTCTGGTATTTTGATTGGGATTTCTTTGACAAATGTCGATTTAGGCAAGGGACATTAAGGTTTTTTTATCCCTTCGCTCGGAGCGTGAGAAAATGCTGAAATGAGCAGTTTTATGGAGCGCGTGTATAATTATTTAAATAAAAAGTGGGAATTGGATCAAGAAATAGGAGATTATTTTAGAATGAAGTTAATATGAACCAAATTAAGATAAAATTTGGAAATTAATCAAAACTTAGATTAAGAGATATCATTATATACATATATCGGAAATCGCAAAATTGTGGATTGCTGGACGGTTAGATACGGCTTCAAATTAACACGACTAAATCGGTATAACTATCTTCCCAAAGAAGGTTTCAACAAAGACACTATTTCTGTTACAAGGTAAGAACATAAATTACAGAGATTAAATATCTTGGTCTGGTTTTAGATTTGTAACTGTCTTAGTCACAACATCTGGATTTTGTTTAAGATAAAGTTATATATAGTGCAACTTGGGGAGTTGGATTGAAAGTTTTAAACGAAATATATCTCAGAGGCACCATACTGATTATTTATGGAATTCAGATCTGGTATAAAGATATTATACACATGCAAGAAAAGATTGATGCAGATTCGAAAATAAGCTTTACATGGCATCACTAAGCATTACCGAACTACTTTTATTATAGCTGCTTTGCAGATTTTAGTAGGATATCTTCCTATCAACTTCATCGCAAAAATCCAAGTAAGAACTGAAAACTTTTTACTTTACGTTAGAAGAAATTGGTATAGGTTAAATTCGGGTGGATATATAGGTTTAATTTTCAAACAAAATTATCGTGACATTTCCAATAATGTGGTATAAATTCTTTCAAAACACTCATTATCTTCTCCTCATTAAGCATTTTATTTTGTTCTAATATTTGTTAGAAACTTTTATTTATTTTGACTTGTTTTATATTGTCTATAACTGAAGTTGTTTGAAAACTGGAAATTTGTAATTATTTTTTAGTCACTAAAGGGTTTAAAGTTTGTGCCCTTATGCATTTTCTAAGATTTGCACTATTTTAATATTTCAGAACTCACAGAATCAATCACGGAAGAAATTAAATTTAGATTCCGTGTCCGTGCTGCCATCTAGTTGTGAGTTTGAGAAACAATGAATCTCAAGCTGAAAATGAAGCAAATAATTAAAATAAAAAGATTCTGCTGTTTAATGAATTTATAAAAATGCATTTTTAAAAATTTTCTTTTAATTCAGTTTTTCTTAATCATTATTAATAATGTAATTTTCATTTAGCAAATTTTTTATAAAAACGTATTTGTAACATAATTTTAATCCTGATACAAAGTTTCGATTTTAAAGTTTCATTGGATTCTACTGAAATTGAAGTGCTTCCCAAATCGTAATAAAAATTTCAAAAAGCATATCAAACATTAAATTACTTTATTGTTAGAAATTTTGTTTAGTTTCTGAATTTTGTTTGGGATATAACTTATCTGTACCAACCTGGTCATTTTAAAGATGTTGCTGGGATTTCCATTGATTTTTTTTATCGTCTTGGTTGATTTTCACTAGAATAAAAGCAATCTCATATATAAAGAAAACATCTTATTTACATTCATTTTTATTGGTGTTTTCATAGTCCGTAACGTTTAAATACTTTCGAATCACTTTACTTTATTGACCTTATATGGATTCTCTTTAGCTCCGCGTTATTCTCGACTTCGTGTGTCAGAGGATCACTGGTTTGAATCCCCATCCATTTAAAATTTGTCCTGTGTTTAAACCTAGGTATGTTCGATGTAATAAAAGGTTACACTTGATTTTTTTTGTTTTGTTTTTTTGACGAATTTTGAAAAGTGGGGAGACAGGAGACATTTCTTTTATTTTTTCTCGTTATCCAGTCAATTAGAAATTAGAAGGTTCTGTTATGGTACTCCTAATATAGCACCGAAACGAAATATAACTAGTGTGCCCCTAATCAAATGAGTATTACTTTACGCAGTTATCATTCAAATTAAGTGAAGCATTAGCTGCATGCTAAAAATCTTGAAAGTATTTTTAAAAAAAGTGAATCCTGCAGCTGAGTATTTTTATGATTTAGGGAATGAAATTTTATCACACGTTTTTATTTAACTTTGCTTATTTCATGTATGTAAAGGTGGAATTTGGAATTGGTTTTGCACTCTCTTCCTGACGTGTTAAAATTCTGTAAATTTATAATATTTTGATCATTATCAATTAATAATTGATTGATTTTGTTTAGTTTTGATTAATTAGAAGAGGCCTTATATGTTGATGGATTTCAGTACAGTTGTTAAGTTACTTTAATGTGCCGTTTTAAAACAAAATAGGGATATTTTGGGGCAGACCTCGTAATTTTAAATCGTGGTCAGATGACGAGGACGACACCTGAGACGACACCTCCTCTCCAAACTTCCACGCCACACCAGCGGGAGAACGCTTGGCTCCGACGGATTTAACGTGCATGAGGCCCACTTACACGATGGTTCTTCGGTGGAATTGGGTCTCGAACCTGACCGGTTTCAAAGCCGAGACCTTACAACCAAGCCACCGCGGCCCTCTAAATTGTTGATTGCATAATAATTTTAATAATGAATTCTGTAACATGTTAAAGAATAAAAAGCAGGAAATAATAAAAATAAAGTTTTAAAAAAGCATCTTTCGTAAGTGCTTTATTTGGGGAAAAATAATTTTATTGAAAAATCTGAAGGTCAATGCAAGAATCGCAAAAGTGTGCGACGCTGATATAAATATTCTACTTAAATTAGAATCTTGTCTTTCGTTTAATATCTATTGTTATTCAATTTCCTTGTCCTACTGTTTTCTTATTACGCCTCGTGCTTTTACAATTTTTGGTTTGACCGCCAAATTTTTTATTTAAAAAACTATTTTCTACATTTTTGTAATACACCAATTAAAGCAATGCAGTTCACCTCATGTTTTCTGTTAGTAAAACGGTTTCAGAAAGATTATCCTTTCCTGTAATTTTGATTAATTAGATGCAATACTAATTATAAATTCTGTTTTCTTTAAAATCAAAATTATTTTATGATTGCAAAGTTGTGCTCCTGTGTACTTGCTGAGGAAAACACTTTACTAACTACATTTTCATGCAGTTGTGTCGTAAGTGGGATCTTACGAGTTATTTTCAGACAAATAGTGTAGGGAATCTGTTTTTCACTTTCAAAAGGCTTCACTTATGCCATAAGCGTAAAGGTTTATTTACAAAAAATAAATAAATAAAATAACTAATGGCATTATTAGGAATTTAAATGGCTATAATCATATTCAAGAAAATGAATCACTGGTGACAAATACTATTTAGTCTGTAATATCAATTTGGAATTAAATTGATTCCTGATGGCATCGTTTATAATGAATCTGACGGGAGTGTCTCGATAGTGAAGAATCATCTTCTGGATTAGAAATCACAGATTCGAAACACAATTTCATCGAAGATCCGTCGTACATTTGGATCTGGTCTAGTCTGGTCTGCCATTTTAGGTCAAATGTCTTCACGTTAATGTGATGTGGAAATTTGAGAAATGAGCTGCCAGCTTAAAATATAAAATACTAATGAGATTTAATCTTATATAAGCATCTGGGGTTATAATTATAAGCGAAATCTGACCTGCAATGACCTAGTGGCAAAACCTGGGGTTTGAATTGGAATGTTGCATATCTGAGACACAATTTCATGAAAGATCCGCTGTGTATGTGGATTTATTGCGCATTGTTCATTCATTCCGTTAATAGTTTCTACTTTTTCTAAAGAATTTTCTTCAGTTTATAGTAATTCCAAAATTGCTTACTCGCCAAATTAAGTTATGCTTTAAAACCTTTGTGTGATACTGCGCTGTAATAAATCCTATTCTACAAATTGTTTCAATAGAATGCTTAATAGATGTTGCTAATTAGTTTGTTTATCACAAATTCCAATATTATATGAATATAAGAATATTGCAACTTTTGCATTCCCTTTCATTGGGAGGGAGGTTTCAACGTCTTCAATCAATGGAATGAAGTACTTCCGAAAAGAATTTGATTATAAATTGTTTGTTATCCATCAGCATTTGTTCACCATTTACTGAGCGCCTGGAAGCCAAAAGTTTTGCATCATCTGAGGATTTATTTTTGTTTAATATAAACTTTAGTGGACATAATGGCCGATATTCTTATTAATATTCTTGTTATAGGGTTAATGTGATGTTTCGGATCCTTTATCTTGAAGTTTTCTGGGAAAGGGATTCGTTATATAAAAGCTTAAAGCTTTCGATGATTCTTTTTAATTGGTTTGATTAACAACCTACTTTGAAGTTCCAGAAGAATTTGGGGAATAATCTGAATTTTAACCATTGTACTTCTTGGGTCATGGATGAACACCAGGGAATCTTCATGGACTGTTAAACTTATTTTTATTCTGGACGGACACTGACAATGCCCGGGGGAAAGATTCAAAGACAATGGAACAAAACGCTAAAATGCGAATTTACAAATTAAACCAAGGGAAATGCTTTACTGGAAAGCAGTAGCATAACGGGATGTCCGCCACCAACAAGGGCCACATTTTCTATTTTATTTGCCGAATCTCACTGATGCTTCATGCTCAAATGGCGGTCATTCAAGCATCATAATTTTTGTTTACATCAAGTTGGCATACACTACAGATCTGAAATGGAATTGTATCACATTAGTGAACCCCTAATACTGAGTTCCAGGAGATGGGACCCAAGAATGTAAACAAACAGATGGCAGAGGAAGAATCGACCTTCACTTCTAAGGGAAACTTGCAGGAAGTCTTGGCGCTAGCCGCAGAACTCAATAAGATTTTCTCTGTTATAAATGATATTCCAGGAACCATTTCAGCAATGCAACGAAAAGAAAACGTTTGGGAAAAACTGATGATCCTCGCCGAGGCACTCAAATCCCCATCAACTAATAATTAAAATCCTTGCACCTTGACCCCGCTTCCCCACCCGCCAATGTGATTACTTTACCTGCCGATAGCCAATGAATACTATAGGACAAATAAAAAATCTACTTCTAGAATTATTTACCCCCCCCCTTTTTTTTTCCAATTCCCGTTAAGTTATTTCCCAAGTATTAGCTACATTTAAACCTATCTGAAGCTTTCCTATAAATCCCTTAATTGTTAATTATGCTAAATATTGATGCTCAACATAAGTTGTTTGTTACTCATCCATCATTTCAGTCGAGCGGAAGATTAAAGGCCACAGAGCCTAGGCGCTTCCCAACAACCCCCCACATCATTGGCATTGGCAATGGCAAAAAACTGAGTTCTCATACCAAGATGGGATACGATAGCCTGATGACTGAGGTTCATTGTCATACCCAGAGAGGGGCAAATTCGAATCCCGATTCGAACAAAGAACGGTAGGTGTACGCTAAATCCGTCGGGATCGAAGCCTTGCCACTAGTTTTCAGAAGGCATGCTTTCCCGGATTTTCCAGTATGATCCTCATGTAACTACAAAACTAGAGATTATAAATAAACTTCCGTCAAGTTAATGTAGCCCAAAATTTAAAAAAAAAAATGCTATTATTATATCTGAAGAGCATGTTGATAAAATTTGAAGTGCTGAAAATGTGAAGTGAATCTTAGTGGGTTTTCTTTTTTTCATATATGAAGAAAATTACACCGAGTAATTTCTTTGTTTAAAAAATAAAAACCTGTTTTTTAATTTTACTTGTATTTTTTATGCTCATTTCAAAAGTGCAGATTTTGCCTAATTTTGGAAACTATAATTTCCAAGCGAAATTTCATTGCTTTCGACTATTCTCTGCTAGTACAAAATAAATTGAACTTTTGCTCATTTTAAGAGTATTTTTTGACTTTGTTTTTCAAATCATGGAATACGAATCCAATAACTTTTCCTTAATTTCTTGTTAATTTTGACTATACACATGCATACAAAAAAATAAATAAATGTAGAACTGAAATTTAGGGGTTTTTTTTACATTCCATGTTGAGCCAAATTTAAATGGCTTTGCCTCATTAATCTTTAACTAACAAACCTGTCATTGCATGGTGTAATCATAAATTATTATTATTTTTGGTGAGAATAGGAAACTAGCTTATAATTTATGAGAGAAAGTCTCTCATAATTAATTAAAATATGAATTCGTTATAAAGATATTTTCTTTAAAAAATCTTAGTTTTTGAATTCTTTTTTGGAACATTACTTATTTACTATTTGCAGTTTAATGTGTTACAGAGGATAAAAATGGCATATTGTTAATTTCGTGGATTATGTTGGTGACTGGACATAAATTCTTGCTATATGTGTTTAAATATTTAATAAATACTGCATTATTATATAACAGGAGGAACGAAATTTACTATATATATATGTATTCCAATTTTTCAGATTTCTGACATTATTACTGGTGCATCTGATGCAACTGTCACTGCACGAGAAGCCCTCCTTAAATGGGCTCAGAGAACAACAGAACGTTATCCAGGTGTTAGGATTACTGACTTTACCAGCAGCTGGAGAGATGGTCTGGCATTCAATGCTATACTTCACAGAAACAGGTTTGTATTCGATTTCAGATTACATTCAACCAAGATGCATTTTTAATGCAAGTCTGCTGAATTAATTTTTCTTTGAATATAGTTTTCTATGCTAAATTATCTGTTTTCTTTTCTCTTATCAAAGTGTCAAATCCGGACTGTAACTAAACTTATTTTAAAACTGTAGTGCTCTAGCTAGTTATCCTTTTCCTTGCCTTATAATCAAGCTGAAACTATCAATTCTGTTGGTTTTGCTTGTTGTGTTAGCAATCGGGCAAAACAAAAGTGTACTTTTTTTTCTTCTGAGTGAGTTTCGCGGATGTACTTTTTTATTTTTATTTTCTGAGACGATCATTATCTTGTGGAAACGATAATCCAGAATGACAGAATAACCAAAGAACTCTTTTCAAGAATTCCAGCAAATTATCAGTATTAAGGATTATAATTTTTAAATTCTTTACCTCCGAAATTATTCTGCGTTATGACAGTGTGTTACCAAAGTCAGAAACCATACAACTAATCTTTAGTTCTTATTTTTATTTTTTGTTTCAATCATATACATCGCTTTCCGAGCTATTATTTATTGAGTTTAATTCTCTGTGCCATTTTGAATGGAATCGATAAGTATTGTTGTTTTGTTTTTATATTAATGATTAGGAATTTATTATTCGTTCACATTATGAAGTAAAAAGGTATCATTTCTTTGAGAATCAAAGTAATGTAATGCTTCGTTTACCAGTGGAATTAGATTTTGGTCTTTCTATTTAAATATTTTCTGCAGTTTTTGAGTTAGAAAGATAAAAAGCACTTTCGAATTACTCTTAATTGTTACAAACTTCCTTCTTAAATTAGTTGACCAGGGTGGGGTGGGACGGACCTCGATTTCAAGGATGACACGTTGCGATTCAAGTAAACGGCTCCTTGACACTACTATAGTGATAATGTGACTGGTTAACTGTCCCTTCACTGGCGAAAGTCTGTCCTTCTTTACGCCCGTAGTGGCGGCTGTTTTGCATATTTCTCCGTTTCTATGTTAATTATTTATGGCAATTATTTTTTTACCTATGACAATCTTGTCTTTCAGATTTTCTAGAGGGCCTACTGCTGGTACGGATTCTTCCATATGATTATTTTGCAACTAAAGTTATAGTACACATAAAGTTTTCATATGTGCATATATGCTTTTATAAATGGGCACCTACGATATTTCAGTTATGAATAAATTAATTTATTGGGAAACGATATAAAAAAACGTTGATCAGTCACAAAGATGAAAAGATCTGTTTTGAAAATCGCTCCATTTTTGATTTGCTATATATTTTTTATATACTATTTTTAGAAGAAGCATTGTTGCTTCAAAAGCCATTTATATCAAAAAAATCTTTATATTTAACACTAAAATTCTAATTGAAAGAAGAAGTTCACTTATTTTGGGTGACGGCAAAGTAATATTAAACAGCGTGTAATAAGCATTTATGTTTGTAGTTTTTAAAAACTATTTCATTAATATTGTATTTTGTTATTAAATAAAAGGTAGAAACTTTAGAATCTTAAATATTGATTGTATGAATTAATGTTTCTGGAATGGACTGTTAACTTATATAAATCTCAAATTTTAATAAAATATTTCAAGTTCTCCGTTTATTTATTCAGTAGAGTTCTATATTTCCACGACAAAAGAGCATTGAGTAGAATTAGTGTACATTTGAAATTGGAAGTTGATGTGATCATCTAAGAAAGTCATTTATAGTCAAATGGAACTTAATTCTGCTGAAATTTTTGTCATTGATTAAGTGGAATGCATTTTATAACAATGTAGATTGCTCACAGTATGATTGTAATTGTATACTGAAAATTTTTTTAGACCCGATATACTGGACTTCAAGTCATTGAGGTCAAGAAAGGCTAAAGACAATTTGGAACTGGCGTTTTCTTTAGCTGAAAAGGAATTTGGAATTACCAGATTGCTTGATGCCGAAGGTATTGTTGCGTAATAATCTATTTTTGTGAATTTTTATATCTAATTAGTCAGCTTTACATATTGACTACACATTTCGCACTTTCTCCTAACCGAAAATGGTTTGGGCCTCATTGCAAATATACTAGCATACCTTCATCTCTGAAAATTGCTGTATGTTCTGAAATATAATATATGCAAAGCTGTACGATAATACTGTTCGAGAAATGAATGTAGGTACGTATCAGGGCTGTGCACTGATCGAACTCCATCATCGGGATATATAGTCCAACATATATCGAGATTTCTCGATATATCGTGATTTCGGTATTTATTTATAGCTATTATGAATAGCACATTTTAAGATACTTGCTATTTTAGCAAAATTTTCATAACATACTTGTTAATCAGGTCAATTCCAAATAAAAGAAATTTTTATTTTATATAATAAAAATATTCGTTTTTCTTTTAATACAAATAATTGGAAAATAATAAAGTGTGTCAATAATAATAATAAAGTGTGTCCCCTTCAATAAAGTTTGTCAATGCCAAAGCAATATTTGCATTTCATTATTTATTTGATTCCGTTTTTCATTAGTATTATAATTTTTAAAATTTTACCTTTTTTACTACTGGTTTAGAAAACAACAATTTTTTTCATTCTTCAATTAAAAAAAAGACATATTAATGTCTTTAACTGATAAAATTAAATATTTTAATAAAACTCGAATTCGAAATCTGAAGGCAAATGTTTTGAAAAATTAATTGTGTTTATGCGTTACATACATTCTTATTCTTTTTAAAAAAATATTACTGGCAGATTAATTTAAATCTGCACTTGAATTTTAACAATAGTTAGATCAAATAATTAAAATTAAAGAGGCTTTCATATAATTTACTATTTTAAAAATCAAAGAGACGAAAAATAGTCGTTAATGTGTAAAATTTGAATAACAAACATTATTGAGTATCGGTTTATTTTTTGGAAAAATGATGAAGTATATTAAAAACTTTTAAAAAGGTCTTCCAATTTTCATTCAATTATGACACAATGTGGTGGGAAAAAATGTCATTATATATTATCATTAATATAAACTCAACAAAACAAATAGCCAACACTCAAATAGAAAAACTACGTTTTTGAATATTAAAATTCTATCGAAATATCTATCTATTAATTTATTCTATCAACATTTTGGCACATTATGAAATTAGAAATGAAATGAAAAACTGAAACTTAATATAAAAAATTAAAAGGAAGGGGGAAAGAAATAAAAAAGAGGTATATAAAAATAATTAAGGATTGCTAAATTACCACTAAAATGATCTTTATCTTAAAAACAGCAAAATAATAATTCCACAAAAAAAAAATTTTAAGTCAATTAAATGCAAGAATTTTTAAAAATCAGTTTAAAATACTGTGTATATATGAAAGTATAACAAGCACATAATTAATAAACGGAAAGAAAAGAAAACATTTTTAAACTGCATGAAAATTTTAATAAAAGCGCAACATAAATTCCAATCATATAAACTGAAATAAATCGGAGTTATTAAAATTTATCCATTAAAAATAATCTTTTATCTTATTAAGAAAATAAAGCAATTGAATAAAAAATATGTTATGAAATTGGAAAAGAGCACTTTTTAGAGATATAAAACAAGAAAAATTATACTTTTTTAGAAATATAAAAGCTCATACTAAAGAAAAGTATGCAGATTAAAAAGAGCAGAAAAAAAAATCCTCAACTTATAATTATATATAAATTTCTCCTAATATACAAAACAATGCCTTGTAATCCAATCATAAAATATTTATGATATACATCATTCCATTATTAAAAATAATCTTTAACTTAAGTATAAAATAAAATATTCTAATAAAAATATATTATGAAATTAAAAAAGAGTATTTTTTAAAGATGTAAAACTTATATATATATATATAAAATATATAAAATATAAAAGCACATACTACAGAAAAGCATATAGATTAAAAATCTTTAAAACAAGTACAAATATAGTTTCTACTGATACACAAAATAATGTCTTGAAATCCAGTTGTAAAATATTGCCATGACTGATTCTGGGTAGTCATAAAGGTTCGTTCATTATCGAAAATACGATAAGTATCGAAAATTGGATCAAGACCGTTCGAGCACTCGAACTTGTTTTGAAAGAAGTTGTCATTTTTAACTAATGGTCTGCGTTTTGATAGGGGGGGGGATTTCTTTTCCATTGTCCATTCCTGTACCCCTTAAGGAGGTGGGAAAAGAATTTCCTTTCACAAAAAGGGCATTTACAGAAGAAAGTTTCCGTTCACAAGTGTTGTTACCATTTATGCTAAAGCCTGAATGTTATATGTGAAGAAAGGATTTTATGGCTGACAATTAAGCTTTGAATTGTACTTCTGCCATGCTTTCTGATATTAATCTCCCTTAATGTATTATTGTAGGGGGAATTGGAAGACTCCAAATACTACTGTATTTTTTACTCCATATTGTATGAGATCATATGTAGCTTCACAATACACAAAATGTTTTATTCCAATATGTCACTGAAAATTTAAATGTTTGCTCCGGTGTGTGTGTGTGTGTGCGTGCGTGCGTGTGTGTGTGCGTGTGTGTGTGCGCGCGCGATAATCATTATCTACATCAACAGCAGAAAAGAGAGAAATTTTTCCCTTCAGTTATTTTACTATGAGATTTTGATTAGGATTTCTTTGACGCGTGTTGACTTAGGAAAGGTAATCTTATGTATCTTTAAAAGAATGTTATAAGCATTAGAGATTTTTATTCCTTTACTCGGAGCGTGGGAAAATGCTGAGATCGTCAGTTTTCTAGAGGGCGTGTTAAAAATAGTTAAATAAAAAGTGGGATTTGAATCAGGAAATAAGATGACATTTTATAATTATGTTTATATGGGCTAAATTAAGATAAAATTAAGAAATTAATTAGCATTTAAAGTAGATTTTAAAATATCAGCTCGTATATATATAAAATATAATATCTTGAACACAGAATTTGATTTGCAAGTTATCAAAAGTACTAATTTTGAGCAAAGATTTTTTTCCTTGAACTGTCATTCTTCAAATCTCGGTTATATTTAATTAGAAATAATACATTATTTTACAGTAAGACATAATATTTGTATTTCCGACTGAATGAAGTTGTATTTTAAGTTTATTCATTAAGGATATTTATATACTGGTTAGCGGCCTACTTCCCCTTGGCTGCTTAGAGCAACGATAGAAAGATTTTTAAAAATGCCAATTTTGACAGTTAAAATGTTTAAAAATTTATCATTGTAAAGTAAGACTTCTCGGAGTTTAAAAAAATTATTAACAAATTAAAAAAAAGAATAGAAATTGAATTTTATAAAAAAAAAATTCAGTTTTGTGCTTTACAGTGTATATATGTAAGTAATTTTTTGAAATGCACTAAGAAGTTTAGACTTATAAAAAAACTCGAATAGAAAGAATTAAACAAAAAAATGCAACGCTTGGAAAATAATGGCAACGCTCGAATATTTCATTAAGCATATCTATTCTATATTTTAAATTTAAATTAGTGTATTTATTAATGACTATAATAAATAATATCTTACTTATTAATATCTTAATTCGGTAATATCTGGCTTAATCAATTGGACAAAAACGCTATAAATTGTAGTTAAAATTAAAGAATATTCAGCATTTGTTGGCGAACTGATGCATTTGGAGTTCAATAGTTTCTATGATTTTTAAACTTGATTCAAAAAGCTATTAAAAAACTGTTTTACCATTATTTCTGGAAGATATTGCAGATGTTTAAAATAAATAAAATGTAAAAAATTTGCTTGAATTATAAGTATATCTAAAAGTAAAATATATATCTAAAAGTTTACTTTTAGATATATAAGTATATCTAAAAGTAAAATAAAAATAAAAGTAAAATATATATTTACATAGAGAACTGTTGCTGGTATCATTAAGTTTAGGGAGTAGACATCAATTTATTACAAAATGGCCTGCTTAAAGCAAATATTTTTATGTATTAAAATATTACACTATTTATTGAATTATTAACAAAAACTAAGCATAAAGGTGAAAAAATTAAGAGCAACAAAAATAAACACTAATCCAAAACGAAAATTAATTTTGAGCGTCGTAACTCATCGTGAACAATGATTCATGGTCATGATACCGATAAATCGATATTTCTCAAAAGCTGATATCAAAAAATTGAATTTTCAAAAATATCGATTTTTTTCGGAAAATCGGCACAGCCTGTTACCTATAATATGAGTTCTCTCATTATTGATTTCAAAGTAATAAATTTTTATGGAGATCCAACCTGATGATTTTTCGGATATTCTCTTTTTATATAGCAATTAAAAAGAAAGTTTTAGCAGTTTAAAATGTACTGCAAGTGGATTTTATTTTCAGAAAACGAAAGTTAGAATTAACTTTTTCTAAAAATTGTATTCATTTCCAGCGTTGTTTTTTTTTTCCATGATGATTTTTAAAATTATATTTTAGAAATTTTTCATTATGTTTTATGGATTTTTTTGTTTGTGTATTTTTTTTCTGAAACATTTATTGGCTCTATTGATCCAATGCAGTATCTTTCGAGATAATAACTTATGTTTTCACAATAAACTAAATGTATGATAAAATTCATAAAATTATACTTAAGGACATACTTATTAATTTTGTAAATTTCTTTTTCAGATGTAGACACTCCTGAACCAGATGAAAAATCTATAATTACATATATTTCATCTATGTATGACGTATTTCCTGAACCACCTGCTTATCACCCATTTGCTGATGATGTGAGTTTTGTTACCCTTTATAAACTTTTCAAAGACTAATATTTGTTTTCTTCTTTAATATTCAGTATTAGCATTAACTCATGTCAATTCAATTATTACATTATTTGCCAAACATTTGCTGAGTTTTTAATAACAATTTTATTGGGTGTTTTTTCTCAAAAATTATCCTCATTTATAAAGCAACTGGTAAAAATAATTCTTGATTGCTTCTGATAAGCAAAACATCATTAAAGCAGCAACTTTTTGTTTATCTTTTTAATTGGGTAATATATGTTATATTTTTATATAATAAATGTTATAATAGCATGCAAATAAAATAATTTTAAAAACTTCTTAAATTGTGTTCACTAGTTAAAATATACTGCATTTTTATATCATACTTTTTAATATTATCTTGTGATGTGGAGTTGCTCGTGACCACCTTGTCATACCACTAGTCTAACTTTTTTGTTGTCTTTATAATTTAACTTTAGAACATCTTGTTGCTCTATTTTGCTGAGTTTTTGTTGTTTAATTTATAAAATGTTACATTAGAATAAAGAGTCCATTATTCCTTTATTCCAAAAACAAGTGTTGTTGAGAAATTTCGAAAAAGAAATAGCCAGTAGTATTTTACTGCGACGTTTCGTTTATGGTATTCAAGGTAATGCTTCATATGTGTTTCCATTCAGTACTAATACATATAAGTATTATCTAGAAGTTGCCTTACTATTCATTGTTTTTGCTCGTGCATACAATGGTTCTAATTCAAATATCATTTTTTTTTAAAGTTTGTAGCATATTTAAGAATTTTAACTGGGGTGTTTTTTCTCATTAATGCAGGAGAAAAATCGGAAAGTTGATGAATATAAGGATCTTGCTCAAAGTTTGTTAACATGGATGAAGGACACTCTAGACGCTTTCAAGAATCAGAAAATGTTTAAAACTTTGATAGATATGAAGGTTTGTCATCTTTAAATTACTATTTTTTTTTTTTGTAATTAAAGATTTAATAAATGATATTGTTCAAATTTTGCCAAAAAAGCATTTTTGTTGAAACTTAGTAGTAATATACTTAAATAGTAGTGATATTTTAATCACTTATATGTATGCTAATTTTCAGGCAACCATATTTTGAAATGTTAATATGTTTACTTTTGCAAAATTGGTAGAAATAATTTTACATTTTCTTCCAAAATGAACTCATAAATTTTGTTGATTCTTTAAGTTACAGATTACACTTAATTTCTTAAATATATTATTGTTCTTATTCTTGTTGCCGTCTGAGTGCTGTATATGCTCTGTTGTTTAAGTACAAACATTTTGTAGATGTAGCAAATCACATTATCTTGCCATCAGATTTATTTATCTACATGCGAATTAAGCTTTCTTGTGTATAAACATCATGTATTGTGTGTAAACATCTGACACTAAGATTCCTAAAATGCATTATAAAGAAGCAAATTTGAAATTCATATAATATTTGCTGTGATTATATACGTTCAGATTTATAAATATGTCTCAATTAAATCTCTGGTCCGTCGTTTTTTATTTAATTTATTTAGTGAGTAGACAAACAAAAACTTGCAAGTCGAAAAATTATTTCCTTTATAATCGCATTTTATATGCATTTCGGATAATTTCAGTTTTATTACAAATATATACACAAATGTTATTTTACTAATTAAATGAAAAGAAAAAATTTAAATATTTTACAATTAATGCTAAAAAATGTTTTCTGGCATTTTTAAGAACTAATTTGTTAAAAATTATTTGTTTTTATTGTCACACACTTTCAGTAAAAACCACATTTCTATTGAAGATGGTTATTTTTTTTTGTGTGTGTAATTTATGTATAAAAGAAAATTCTTGACTCTTATACGATAATATCACAATTTAAATATGAAAATGTTAATAACAGGGTTTGTTGTTGGAATCTTCCAAATTTCGATCTGACGAATTACCAAAACGACTACGTGACAAGCAAAGGCTCTCTCATTTGCACCGAGATATTCAGGTTCGTGTTTCATGCTTTGTTGTATTCTCTTATTAAAAACTTATTTAATTTTTTTTTGTATTTTTTCATTATATGTTATTGAAATACAATCTTTCATCTTATATTATTCATTTCTGAAATCCATCCTATTATATTAAATATAATGTTATTTTTAACATGTACATCACCACGACATAAATTTATTGTTTGTGAACATGTATTTTGATAAGTACACATTGAGTTTTACTATTAAAATTTAAGATTTATCTCACATTCTGATTGATATTGGTCTTATCCCTTTACAGTACTTTAATTTGCAATTAAATATTTTTAGAAACTTAGTCGTCATACTAGTCATGTTGACTTCCCAAAAGAATTAACTATAGAAGAATTAGAAAAAATATGGAATCAAGTTACTTCTGCATTGCAAGAAAGGGACCAAAAAATTAAGGATGAAATATGCAGGTAATGCACAAATGATGTTGTGATTAATTTAACACTTTTAGAAATTGCTAACAATTCATCTTATTTTTTAATTTGTTTATTTCAAGTTTGTTGTCTAGGGTATTAAAAATTTGCCTTTCTAGAAACAATTTTTTTTTTAAGGCTATCGTTTAGTTATAATAACCTATATTTGTGTTACATTATAGGTGAATGTGAATTCTAACTTCATGAAATATTTTGTTTCAAAAATTTTTCTTGTTGAAATATAGTCTATGTTGTGTCATAAAATTTTGCTGTCCATTTTAGATTAGAGAAGTTGCAGCGGCTGGTTGACAAATATAACAGGGAGTGCAAAATCTGTGATGGAAAACTAGATGATGTAGAAAAACGCATATCAGAGGTAAAGAAAAAATATAATGGGAATGTTGTTTTCATGCACTTACAGCACGATACTCTAAGCATAACATTTTTTGTATTGTTGACTCATAAATAAATACAATTCTATAAACAGGATTTTAACATGACCTTCAGATAATTTATAAAAAATATAAATTATTTACGACTATTAAAAATTTATACTTTGTGTAATGTAATTTTTTGTGTAATGTAGCCTATATTTTAAAAGCATTTTTACTGTGGTGAACCTTATGTTGCATATTTTACAGTATTAAACAGAAATTCTTACCTCATTCTAATTCAAAAATATATCTTATTCGTTGTTTACTTGTGCAATATATTCTTAAATGTTTTTATGTCTAAAAGTTAATGAAACATGTGAAATTTCTAATAATAATCAATGAAAAAATTTGTACATGCATGTTCAATACTATGAGACAGTAAAGAGAAAACTAGCAAAATAAAAAGGAATAATTCTTTCAAATAATCAAATGAAAGTAAAATAGGGCCAAAACATGATATTTGATACTTTTAGAATAATTCTGTTTAATCAAGATTATGTTCCCCGATATGAAACTTTATGAGTCTCTCAATGATAATTCTTGCTGAAATTAAGGTTGTTGATTTAAACTTGTGAACAAATGTCATTCTTCAAACAGCTACAGTTTGAAGTCCTCGAAAGTGATTGATGATGTGTAGCTCTTACACCATCCCAAACAGGCTCGATAGAATTATTATGCGATTATTTGGCTGACTTCCACATTTGGTAAATAACCCCCTTTCTACAGAAATCGTCCACTAGCTGAGCTGTACTTGTTTTGTGTTTTTATCCATAAAAATAAAAATAAAAAATCAGCTGCCCATGAAAACTAAACATTAAGTTCAGAAACATTACTTCTACACTGCTGTATGGTCAGAGAATTCATATCAAAGACAAAGAGAGGTGTACGCCTATTAAATCTAATTCCTCCTCGAGATTGCAAGGACTACTTCCACAGAAGTTATCGATTTCCTTATATTGAAGAGATGATTCTATGCTCCACTTTCTCGAGATGAACATTCTTCAAGAAACATTCTTTGTACTAAATTTTAACCCATGAGTAAAGATTCCATGATACCAATCTTGCTGTGCTCAAGAATGGTGTTTCTTGCATTACAAAAAAGATGTACTCGTTTGTGCAATGAATTAAAAGGAACATGTACCACTGGTAATGTTATATAAAGGCATTTCTCTGCTAATCATTTGTACGCAATTAGCCTAAATATTATTCTGATCGAAGCAAGTTCAAGTTCTCCAATTCATATCTCTCTGTGACTGGCTTAGTATAACTAATCTCATGTCTGAATTATTTGGAGTTGTCGTATCTTTTGGGCAGCCCTTGGACAGTGCCCCTTATGGGATTTCTAGTATTTTTATATTAGTGTCATAATTTAAATACAATCAGTTGGGACTCTTTAAATCATCTAGCAGCATTTGCTTGAAATATGCCTGCAGCAAACTTTCCGATTGTTCGACAGCTCTCGTTCAAACGATTTTAATAACTAATTTTCCTCTAATCATTAAATCATGATATTTTATTTTATGAACGAAAATCCTCGATGCGAAAATTGGTGAGTTTCAAGTTTTCTATGGAGGCAGTTAATTTTAAAAATTTAAGGTACCTGATAACCAATTATAATACCTTCGTTATATTTGCCATTCTTCAGTTTTTATTAACATACGGGGTTTTTTTTATGTTAGTGTTTGCTATTTTATAGTTGCGAAAAAAATGTATTTGTAACTTAAGATTCGTTATTTGAGCATGTTGTTTCTTTTATTTCTTTCATTTACTTATATCCATTAATTATCTCTGAAGCATATTAATTGAAAGTTCTAATTATGAACCTTAGTGGTGAAAAATTGATTTTAAAAATCCATTAATATAAAGGATAATAAAATTCGTTCATTTCTCTTCATAAAATGAAACAAATTTGTGTATTTTGTTCTTTATTAATCTTAATATAAGAGGTTTGCTTGGGTTTTTATAATTGGAGTATATTAAAATCAGTGCTTCTATTTTTATAAATGCGATTTATGCATTGAGTGATGCTGTTGAAATGTAATGCATTCATTTTATAGAAGTTTCATTTTTCTGCATTTAGGAAGAAAAAAGAATTCAAAGACTTCACTTCGTTGATGCAAAGCACAACTGTGACCAAATTGAAAATGACCTTAAATCTATCGATGAAATTTTGAAGTCATTACAAAAGGATTATATTGTATTTGAAGATAAAAATTATCATCAAACAGCCGATCTGAAACTCAAGTCAGTATTTTATGTTATTCGTTACTTTATTAATTTTTAAATAAAATTAAAAATCGTTATTGTTTAATTATGTTGCATTATTTATACCCTTCCCGTGAATTCAATGCATTGATTCTTCGTTTTAGTTTTATCTGTACGTATATAAATGTTGAATCTTGTAAGTTTATCGCGCCATAATAGTTTTACTATATGTCATATCATTTTATTTCTATTTATTTATTGCTTCTTTTCGGGATGTAGCAATAATGAGGGAAATGCTATTCTATCGATCAAAGGTTATGGTATTAAGTTTTTAAATGTAACATATGAAGGGTATTGTTTGATGGTGAGGTCTATAGCAAGTTTCCAGCTACAGATACTTCTTGTTCGGTACTCGGATACTCATAAGGTCTGCACTTTATTCAGACTTGATAATCACTCGAAACACTTTTGACCATTTTATCTTATTTCTACGTATGAGCTTCGTTAACTTCGAGTTCCAACCCTAGTGAAGTTCGCATATGTTAATTGAATGAGCGAGCTTTGCTGTTCTCAGAATCTTTAATGCTTGTTTGAGAAATAATAAAGGAAGTCATTTTGATTTCCAATGTTTCATTAAAATGTTTCCTTTAATTGTATTTAATTGAAGCTGTTTTTCTTTACAATTGATTCATATTTTTTACGTTTTACCTCCTTTTCTTACTTATAATTATATTTGCTGAACATCTTTATAGCATCTTTTTATTGAACACCTTTATTGCAGAAATGTGGTCACGAAAGGAAAAAAAAAGTTTTACTTGCTCATTTCTCTACTTTTAATATTAAATTATTACAGTGTAGGTACATTTTATAAAATAATTTTTTTACCGCAGCAACCGTGTTTATTTTTCTTTGAAAACCTGATTTTTTTCATGGGTGTTCACATAAAAAAAATTTACGTCAGATTCTTAAATACTTAGTTTATTTTATGTATTTTTTTCCTTACAGGTTGGAAAATTTAAAAGAGAAATATCAACATTTGAAAACAGTTTATCAGACTAATTTGTTAGTATTACTTACAGACAGATCAGAGAAAAATATTAATATAAAAAAGAATGTCAAACAAAGGAATGTATCTCCTGAGAAATCAACTGAAACTAGTAAACAAGTTTCATTATTTAAAGAATACCTTGACTGGATTGAGAAAAAACAAGTAAAAAGTTTTTTTTTTTCATTATCTTTTATGTTTTTATTCTATTTCATGTTCTTCCAGTTCCCTTTTCTAACAAAAAAACAAATACCTTTTTCAGAAACGTGTTGAAACAATAGAATTCGGGACAGATTTTCAGTCTGTTAAGAGCAATCTAGAACAAATGAAGGCAGAAACTAAAGCAATTGAGCAGTATAGGAAGAAAATTACCTCAATGTCGGCACAAAAGGTATTTATTTAATCTTTCATTGAATATGATTTTGAATGGAATCATTTGAGTGGAATGATTTTCATTGAAAATTATTTTGAATAACTTTCCTGCTTGAATATTTTATTGCAAATGACTGTTTATTTATACTTTGGATAACTCATGTTTATTTTATTTTTTCTTTTGTAGAGCTCTAAAGACACCGATAATGCCGAAGAAATATTAAAAATTGAAACCAAATTTGAAACATTAGTTGTAAGTATAAAGTGAAGCATTCCCATTCTAATCGAAGTTTTTTCCATTGAAATATGAAGATTTTTATGTTGTTTATTTTGCTAATATACTTATATTTTTTTTTTACTGTTTATATGATTAGAAGATATTTAATTAAAATAGTTTCATGTTAAATTTTTGTAATTTAATATTTTTATCCATTTTTAACACTTTTATTTCAGAGATTAAAGAGTTTCACTTTTCATATAATGTGTAGATTTTCTTAGTTTTCATACACCTAGAAAAGTGTCTTTGCCTATTTTAAGTATAAAAAATCTGTATCATGAAATATTTGTATATGAAACTACAAATACAATATCTGGGTTGTAGGAAATATATACATTTATGGAAGTCAAGTTTTTCTTAGCTAAATATCTTTCTTTTTTCTTCTTCTTTTGATATTTCATAGTTATCTATATATGTCTTTTAATGTTTCAGAGCTATTCGTCTAAAAAGCAACAAGAATTGGAAACTTTACTAGATTTTGTACAGTCAGCTTCTAGGGAGCTGAAATGGATGGCTGATAAAGAAGAAGCTGAAATTATGCGTGACTGGAGTGCCAAGAATTTAAATCTTGTTGAATTGGAACTTCACCAGGAGGTAGTAGACTTGGATTTCATTTTCTTCTTTTATGCTGGAATAATGTTTAAAGTATGTTTGCTTAAGTATTTGTTCATTTAATTTTTTAAATGGGATGCCATTTAATATTCTTACTTTTGATATTTGAGTATTGAAGTTTATTTGGGATTGCCCATTAATTAAATTCATATTAAACTTTCAGTTCTAATTACAGATAGAAAATTTTTTTGGAAAAAATGCAGATTACTGTTAGTGTTAATGTAATATTGATTATAATAAAATAGCACTATATCTAACTGACCTTGTCAAATTCTTTCATCTCACTCAGTTGGAACAGAAATTGTGGAACTACTGCAAATTAAGTCTTAGGTTAAACGAGTAAAATCTAGGCAATATATATATTAATAAATTGAATTGATTTTGAAATTGCATTTAATCCTTTGTAAGTTCCTTTAACTTTGCTTACTGTGTATCCAAATGACCTCTGATTTACATGTATTCTTCATTTGTTTAAAAAACGCTAAATACGTGAATGCTCTTTGTGTGGTACCTCATTAGAAAAATGATTTTTCTGGTTCCTGGAATATTGTTTTTAAATGGTTTGATTTTTTTTTCAACTTTTTTTTTCAATCCTGTGCAATTTTTTGTGCTGTTGAGTGCCAAAAATGCGATCTGAAAATAGCTGGGTATTAATTATTCCGGTTGTCCAGGTAGAGGCAGGGGTATCTTTATACTGAAAATTTAATACCAGTTGCCAAAATTTACCATTATTTCCATTAAGTATTAAGTAAACCAAAGGACAAATACCCTCTTGAATGAATGTGTCCGGGTTTTTTTCAATTCATCTAATGAAACAAATGCATATTCAGCCAAGAATAAATTATTAAATATGAGAAAACCAAACAGCTTCGTGGTATTTATTTCAATATTTGAAATAGCTTTCCATTTCAAAGCTCCCTGATTATATTTATTATTTTCACTTTCTTCTTAAGGTATGTTTTGTCTTATTCTGTGCCTGAATACTTCCTACTATTGCTTCTTGTCCTACATCTTCCTGTACATCTAATGTCCTAAATATACTTTAAGTTCCCTTACCTAAATTGACATGTATCAAAGAAATTCCTATCAGAATATCGAAGATTAAAATCATTGAGAAAAACATCTCGATCTATTTTACTCTTCTGCGCTTGTATTGCGATGTGAACGGACGTCAGTTTCATAATCGCTTCCTGTACATAAAATGGCTCCCGGCATTTAATATAGCAAAGTTTTAAAAATTCAAAAGTATCTTCTCTTTGGCCACGCAATTGTTAAAAAAATGTGTTATATATAGTTAGTTACCAGAAGCTTATTTTTGTAATAAAATGGAAACAATTTAGAATCAGAAAAATTAGATTTCATTTCGAGTTTTTGAATTGTATTTTTAAACCTATTCACATTATTTTTAATTAATCTTTTTATTTATTCCTTGAAGCCCATAGGTTCTTAAATTTGCTACAGTTACTATATATCTAAGCATGGTCATAAGTCTGTTTCTATGATCGTCTGTGCACAAATGTACATAAGATGTAACGAGTTTTAATATTTTATAAAGTAATTTTATTAATCACTTTTTTCTGTTTTAAGATTGAGTCTTAAAGTAGCTAAAATTTTTACAAAGAAAACAGTTCATAGTTACACTTATTTTGGATGAGTAGGGCTGCTTATAATGTAATTTTCGTAACCCTCTAAATGTTGGCTAAGTAGTTGCCAAGAATGTAGTTTTTAGCATTATTACAAATTACTGCTGCTAATTATTATATAATCTCCTTGACTAAGTTGACTTAGTCTCAGGAGAGGTCCTTCAAAGTTTTTAAATTAAAAATTATATGAATTTCATTAATTCACACGAAATTTAAATTGTATATAATATTCATTATTATTATAATTGTATATATTTATTATTATAATTATATACAATTATAATAATATATTCATACTATATTTATTAATTAATACATTATCGAATTGCTTTTTACTATTATTATCTATTTTTTCTTCTTGTACAGCAGTTGTAGCTTCCTTCAAAATGTTCATTTTTTCTCACAGTTAATAAAATATATGATGTTTCTTTCTGCATTATTTTTCACTCTGTAAAAATGTATTTTGCAGTAGTTATAAATACAAATACTTAAGCTATGTCAATTTAAAAGCAACATCACTTTTTGTGTGTAATGTTAAGAATTGGAATGATATATTATTAGGAATAGTTAGTTACAAGAAGAGTTAAGAATATTCTGATGATAGTTTGATAACTATCGATTTCTATTATTATTTCATTATTTAACTTCAATGTATAAAATTTGCATTATTTTCAGGAATGAAGAAAATATATATCATTAACAGTTTTTATTACACAGAATATCATCTCTATATAAATATTAACATATGTTTCTTTCTGTATGTTATAGTTTCTAAAGATTCAAAAAAAAATTTCTAAAATAATTCAATGATTAATCTGGTATTGTTGGTTTTTGATTATTTATTAACTCTTTTTAGGTTACAAAAATCAACTGTTAATGACAGTTATGAACATTTTGTAGCAATTAGCTTTTAAATGGATAACATATTGTTTTTTTGTTTTTTTTTAGGTAAGATAAATTGTGTAATGCTTCCTTAATTTCAAATCATATTATGTTTTAAAATACCATCATAGTTACTTAGTTTACGGTTTGTTATCATTTTTTGTTTGTACATTGAATTTTTTAATAAATTTTTTGTACTTTGGATTTATTATTTTTTTACAGACTTTGACTAGTGACTTAGAGAAACGAGAGATTCAGTTCAATGCTATTCAGAGTAGAGGAGAAAGTTTGTTGCTGCAAAACCATTCTGCTTCCAAAATTATTGAAGTATGTCCGAACTGTATCATTAAATTAGCTTTTTTGTTATTGTATATATTTTTGCAAGTAATTAAGACTAGATATTTGTTACTGTAGATATAAGTGATTAAGTTAAATACTCTCAATAGAGCATAAATATAAAATGGCTTTGCTTTTAGAATAAAAACCGACTCCAGTTGTAGGATAAAATTAAATGTAATGCTTATACCAACATTTTATTTCTATGCCAAAATTAGTATTTATTAGAGTGTGATGATTACATAAAGCCTTTAAAGTAAAATCTGAAAATGAAAAAGAAGCCATTCTTCTACATCAAAAATATGCTGTGTTATTTAATTAAAATATAGAATAGTGTGTTAAAATTCATTCTAGAGATTTCCAGATTTTAAAAATACGGTAATAAATTTCTAGTTATCCTAGAATCCTAAATTTGCTCTAAATTCATAACTGAGAAGATTTAAAAATTGTTTTTTTTTTTTTTTTTTTTTGAAAATTATACCAAGCAACCTGTAAAGCATTAATTACATAAGCCATTTTGTTTTTTAATATTTTTCTATGTTTACTTACCTTTGTGTTTACGAATATTTATGTATATAAATTGAAGTATTGCACAGTTATTAATTAGCGCTTTTTAATATTGTTTTTGCATCATTTTTTACTATTATATTTTATAGGGGTTTTTGAAAAACATGCAGAATCAGTGGTCATCGCTCTTACAACTCGCATTTTGCTTAGAAATTCATTTGCGCTATGCTCAAACATATCATCAGGTATGTTCATTAGCTGTGATACATATTTAATTATAAGTAGCCTCTTTGTAAAAAAAATTGTTTTCCCTATTCGAATGCCAGGTACAGGCTTTATTTATTTGAAAAACAGAGTTTTTATGATAAAATCGCATTATTTTTATATTATGTTTAGGGACGTGATAAACATTCAAAGAGGAAATGAATTGTAATTGCACATAAATAAAATATATAAACAGAAATAATCATTTGAAGTCTGTGTATATGGCTATTGAGCTTAAAATCAAAATACGAATGAAGAGATTTCACATATTCTTACTTTTTTCCAAGAATAAGAAAATGAATTAAATATAAACTGAACAGAACATTTAAAATGCTTTATTTAAGAGATTATAAACTAACAGTCTAATATAATTTCAGGTATAAATGTAATCTTATTTTTTTTCCCCTTCTTTTCCCATGATTCACAGTCATAGTTTGCATTTAGTGTGCTTTGTTCAGGATTTGAATGGTTGTTTTTATCATTTTGGGGCCTTTTCACAACATACTAAAAGTCTGGCCATGAATACTGATTCATTTATATCAAATATATTCCATAAATTAATGATCTCAAAGTTCTTTTCCATCTTTTAAACAGTGATCTAGAATGTTCTAATCAGAGGTTAGCATACTCATAGATTCTTAATCCCGATCACTTATCTCTTTCATCTGATTGCTCAAAGTTTGAGATTGTGTTATTCACTTATGCAAAATAAAATAATTTGAATCTTTTTTCCCCCTTTTTTAACTTCCACATTAGCTAATTCTTTAGAAAAATTAATATTCATTTTATCACTAGAAATTCTACAATCAAACTCAAGCCATGAAAAACGATATTATAGAAGGTAGTATTTTTGTTGAGATGTATGAAATTTTTTAATAGGAAAACAGAGCTGTTACAAAATTTGTTTCTAAATGAGCATTATTGTTTGAAATGCAATGTACTTATTGGCATTGAATCTTTCTCGTGTAAACGATATTATTCGACTAATAAAAAAAAGTATTTCTAAATGTAGTACTTATGCTGCATATTGCTAATACAGTTTGCGGTGAATAAATTTGCTACTCTTTTTTTATCTCTAGCCGAATATTTATTTATAATTTAAAATATTAATCTATGGAAATATTAAATAAATTTGAGTAAATTTTTATCTATATTGCTGAAATTTACTGCAAATATCTATGCATTTATGGATAGTTTTATGGTTACTTTTAGGTTTGTTTTTGCTTTTTTTTATTGAAGAAATTCCATTCAGTTTTTATTTTTTATTGCAGTTTTTCAAAGAAGCCCGTGAATGTGAACAGTTTATTAAAAAGACCGAAGAAAGATTAAATACAACATTTAACAAATCTGTGAATTCAATCGACGAAGGAGAGCGATATTTGAAGCAAATGGATGTACTTAAGGAAGATCTTTCTAAATATAATGACATAATTTGCAATTTGGTTCAACGATCCAGTGAGATTCTACCCTTAAAGCAAAGGAAATTACAACCGTCCAAACCATTATCCATTACAGCCATATGTAACTACAAATCGCCTGATGTAAGTGCAAATTAGTTTTAATTTGATGTTATTAGAAGTATTTCTAAATGCATATTATTACAAGTCTCTTGTACCATTAATCTTGAAATCACAGTTTCATTTGTAAAGCGTGTTTATATTAGATATGGATTTTAAACATATGTTTCATTGCGCTGTTTCACAAATATAGTCATCATATATCTGATTCCGAAACCCTGCATTAATATACTTCACCGCATTTTCATTAAACGAATTTCATGTTTGTACTGAAATATTTTTTAATGTAATTAGCAGAAGAAAATATGTTTGGATATGATAGTTCTGCTGTCAGATTTTTCGTATTAAGGAATTAATTTTCCTTTTGTTTCAGGTTTTTATTTCTGTTTTTCCTAAGCTATTGAAAGTTTTTTTTTTTTTTTTCGATACTCCTAGGTTAGTTTATTGCATTCGTAGCATTTTTTAGCTTCTTATGATAGCAGTAGAAGAAATCAAATTGTTTTAGTTGATAGTGAAATCGTTTGACTTATAATATATCATGTTAATACTATGCGCTATCGTTATTGTTTTATTGTAATAGACTAAAATATTCAATGCTTTTCTTAACAAATTATATTTATTTCAGTTTCTCATTTCTAAAGATGACAAGTATCTATTGAAAGAAATATCGCATCGAATGACGTGGAAGGTAGGTTACATATTTTTAACTTTCTAAATGTTTTATTCAAAATATTGTATGAATTAACATCTTGTACATATTATGTAATTACAAAAATATGTTACATTTAGATTTATTTCTACATTATATAATGCCCACTTGAAAATATAAAGCAAATGTATCTTCGATTATTTGTGCAAATTTGAAGGAGAAGTAGTTTTAAATATACTTTCTAGTTAAGTACGTTTTTAGTTTTAATAATGAAAAAAAACACATTTAATCTGCAATTTATATTTGATTCTCTTCATATCGTTATTTCCTTTAACTGTATTTGGCTCTCACTTGTTTTATGAAGTTCAGTCTAATTCAGTTGTGTTCAATATGCTATTTGGCATAATACATTCCATACATGTATATTTTAAGTTATTTGTAATACATTTGAAAGCGTTGCTTATGATTTTTTGAGTGTATGCTTTTTTTCTGTTATTTTGTTCACACCAGAAATAATCAGTATTTATTAATTATATATTTAATAAAATATCATATAAAATATATAATTAATAAATGATATCTGATTTATTCAATTTTTCTTAACTTATATTTTTATAATTAGCAATTAAAATTTTAGTCATTAGTTGAAAGACATATTAGTAACATTATTATTCAGAAAAACATTTTTTCCCCTTTTTTCGTAAAGGTAACTTCATCAAATGGAAAAGATGGTACAGTTCCAAGTGTATGTTTCATTATACCACCACCAAATTCGGAAGCAATCGAATTAGCACAAAGGTAACTTCATGCCTAATTTCATATGATAATGCTTTTTCAGTCATTGAAATTAAGTTATTTAAATTTTAGGAAGTTGTTATGCATTGTGCTCTACATATTTTTTAAATGGTTGGTGAAACGTCATAAAAAAGATAACAGTGAAAATATGATTTTTGTTGAAAACATTTTTCATACGAAAGAAAAAAGTAAAAAGATTTGTTTATCACACCTGCTCCGGAAAATTTCAATAATACTGGTTTTATGAAAATTTTGTTGTCAAGAAACCATGATCTCTTTTATCTTTTCGTAACTGAGTAGCATATAAAAAAGATCTTGCAACAAAGATATGCTAATTCTAATTAGATCGGTATCTAAGTAACATATTAATAATTTAACTATCGGAATTTTCAGAATTTAAGTATAAAATTGTTAAAGTTACTTCAACATGAAGTGTGTGTTTGCGCGTGCGTGCGTACACTGAAAGACCACTTTAAATTAAGTTAACTAATGCCAAAAAAGTACGTCTGTTCACATTTATGATTGTTATCAGGCAGTTCTTTAAAACGATAAAAGGTTACTCTGCTAATGCAATGTACTTCAAAAAATAAAAGTTAAAATAAAGTATTTAAATAAATTATGCTTTATGCATTTAATAATCATCAGAATAAAGTGATTTACAAATGTAAGTAATTAATTTCATAATTGTAAAATTTGTCTTTGGTACTTTTATTCAACATTATCAGTTTATTTATTTATTTTTTTTCAAATTAAGTACATTTTTCTTGGAATGATTTTTATAAATATTAGGAGTCTAACGTTTCATCGTGAAAACTACCGAAGTGTTGAATTGCTAATTTTCTTTTATATATTTTTGTAATTTTCTTTTCAGTCTGAAAAAACGTTATGATGACCTCTTATTAATATGGACTCAAAAAAAGAAGAAATTACGTCAAAATCTCATTTTAACGACCATTAAAGTCGTGAAAACTTGGGATATATCACATGTAAGTGTTTAAGAATGTATTTAACCAAATTTTCTGTATTTTTAAGAATTATCTGTTTATAAGTGGGAAATAGGAATTGAGATTTTCTTGTATTGTATCTTTTCAGTTTCGCAGTATGGATGTGGCTCAGAGAGAATCAATAATGAATGCATTAAATGCAGATGCCCAAAAACTCATTAGCGAAGGTGCTGAATCAGAACCAGCATTAATGAAATTGAAGCAAGAGATGGAACAATGTAATGTCATGTTCGATTCGTTGGTGAAAAAACTCACTGAGGACGAAAGTAAGTATTGTTCTTATTGTTTTCTGCTTTGTAAAGGAAAATATATCTTTTAAATTCTTCCCATCGATTTGATTGTTATATTAGAAGTGACATGTTGTTGACAGATGAAACCAAGCCAAAAGAAACAAAGTTGTTATATTTTTAACAGAATGGATTTTTCCTTTACACTCCTCTTCCACGATACTCTCTCCCCTTAGAATGTATACTAAATTTCCAATTTTCTTCCTTAAAATGAAGCAAAAATAAGTCTTGCCAAACTAGCTTGTCCTTTTGAGAAGGGGGGGATAGCCCAATTCTGCTCTGCCGGGCGTACAAAGCGTGAATGCTCGAAGACAGCTGATTATAATGCTGTGAAAGCGGCTGCTACTTCCCTACACAAAGTTCTGAATTCATCAGTTCCCTTCGAATGTCAGTTACTTGCTTTAAAATAAGAAGAGGCAAGTCATAATGTGTTAATTTCAGCTTGCAAACCTTCAAAGGTTTTTTAGTGTTAAATGTTGGTTCCTGGAACCTTTCTTATTCTTAAAAGCTTGGAAATAAGACATATCCGCTTCTGCCTTGTTTTTTCTTGTGAATTTTACTGATGAATTAATTAAAATTCTTACCGATTTATTTAATGGGTATGTTAAGTTTGCTTCTGCCTATGAAGAAATTGTCTTTTGACATAAAGAAAATCGCGAAAGTTTTAATTTGAGATAGCTGGCAAGAAATGAGAGAAGTATTTATAGCAGGATAGCTCAATATATGTACCACTCATGGCACGTTACATTATTTTTAGTAATTTAATTATTGTTTAAAAAACTTTAAAATAAAATTTCGCTCCTTTTAACATTTGTTGTAATCTTTATTATTCAGATATTTTCTTTCGTTTTTGTCCCTCCTCTTCTCCTTAAGTTGCCGTTTACAGCTGTGATCACATTTATTATGTGCTAGTTACGATTCTAAGGTTACTACTTTCAGGAAAGTTTAGAAAATGATTGTTGAATATGAGATCTGTGTTCTATTTCGGATAATAGGCTATGTAGATTTTAGATCAGGAAAGAGACCTGCCTTTAGATATTTCATGTGATAGAATTGTCATGAATGAGTGCAAGAAAACATAATGTGTTCGAATTTTGGTTCAGAAGATGAGATGAATGCAAAAATATTTCGAAGAAATCGCTTATATTTTTCTTGCCTTTCAACACATCATATCTTTGTGAAACTGAATTTTCAACCATGTTATTAATTAAAAGTAAATATAGGATACGGTTACAACTTGAATCTGACGTACACTTGAAATAAATAAATAATAATAAATACACTTGAAATAAAGATACAGCCCAATTCATTGAAATTGGTTACAATAATACAATGTCATTTGTTGCATAAATCTGCAGCAATAATAGATCCTAATATTTCATATTATATTATTATCTATTGTTTTCCACAATGTATAGTATACTTTATAGAAATTTAAAAACTTCATTTACTAATATAATTATATAATTTTAAAATGTTTTATTTTTTATTGTAAATACTTTATTTAGGTGACATTGATTTTTGATTGGAAAATGCTTTTGTGATTTGATATTTATTTATGATGTTCAAAGTTTTAAAAATGTGTGGACCTATGTGTTAAAGAGGAATACATGACTGAAATTAAGTGGCATATTTGTATCTTCGCCTCTGAAACTGAGTTTGGGGGAAGGGAAGAAATTGTTAATAAATTGCAGCATAGAAAAAGGGAATAAAAAAGAAGGGAGTTGGGGGAAAAAATCTTGACGATGTTCTTCTCAATCCATCAAGACTTCATTCCATGCATTCTATGCTGTTGTAATAAAAAAAATGTGTAAATGCCTTAGAAAATAAACTGATATACTGCTGTCTTTATTGTAATTGCTGTCCTATGCTCTCTTTCTCCTGGCGCCATCTCAAATGCAAGAATAAAAAGTGATTGGCGAATGCTACGTTTACGTTTTTGTTTCTTTCCCGAAATTCAAGCATTTTGTAGGCCACAATTAAATTTTAAAATTGCGCTTTAGATTGTGTTCTATTTCCGTAATATAAATGCTGTTTATAGAGAATTAAATATTCGTCCAACAGCATCCGATTGCTTCCAGGGGTGTAAATTTGAAATGTTTCTATAGCTTCTCACCACCTAACTCATAGTACTTTCATAGCTCGTGAAATGAGTTATTCAAGGGTGATAAACACGGATATATACTTTTCATATATTTAGATTTTCTGTAATCGACGTATGACTCGAGTATTTATTAACAGCGAGCAGAAATTTACTCAATACCATAATCAGTCATGTAATTAATTTTGCATTTTTCCTGTATTCTTAAATGGAAGGGACTCGAGGAAATATCAATAAAAAATGCAGCAGTTCTTGAAGGAATTAAATGTTTAAAGAATTTGAAGAGCAGTAGGTGTTGCAGCTTAGTTTCAAACGGAAAATAGTGAAAAAAAATCTTATCCCCAGTTTTAAGAAGTACGGCAATCTTTTCTGCTTTTTGACCATCTAAAACACAGAATGACAAAATTCATTTGTACTTTATAGAACAAGGCTATTTGTGAAGAACAAACCTTTTCAGTACTGCCCAAGCTGTGAATTTAGTTTTCACTATTTTCTATTCAGATGTAGTAATGTTTCTCTTATGTTAAACTATTTTTTTTTTTACTTCAATCAGCTAAATATTAAAATTTATATGCTTTTAGTTTGTAGTCGAATGAATAGTCGGAATATAACACTGGTTGAAGTTTGTTATCTATGATTGAGTCTACCATTTTTCTTTGTTTATCACTTTATTTTTCCTCTTAAAGTTTACTGATTTTTCTATTAGATTTCAAATTGTTAAAAAAATTTTTTTTTTCAGCTGTAGCTGAAAAGTCTCCTAAAAGTTCAGGAAGAAAACTTTCTGATACAATTATGGGGCTACAAAATGTCTTAAATGAGAAAGAGAAGTTTTTGAAAAATAAATTACATGCACCTATCGGATTGGATTTAGATACACTGGAAAATCTTGTGATCGAGCATAAAGTAAGCTATGTTTAATCGAATTTCTCATAGTGCTAAATGCTTGTAGGCTAATTTTAATATATTCTGTTTGTTATTTTTGTAGGACTTTGATATTAACCTAAGAGCATTGGAAGATCAGATAAATGAAACTATTCAATCTTTTAAAAATACCAATAAAAAGACTACAGCCTTACAGATGAAATATGATACCCTGGTTCAGACCTGGGATAGAATATGGGAGCTTTCTAATTTGTATATTGAAAAGTATGTTTGCTTTTAGTTTTTAAGTTTTAGAAAACAGTTTGTTTTTAATTTGGGATTTTTTGACTATTAATGCTTTTATCTTTTTTATTTAATCCTTCCAAAAAATATATTTGATTTTTCAATGAAAATCTTTTTAATTAGATAATGAGATTATTTTAGACTACAATTAGGGCTTTTGAATGTATTGGACTAATGCGTTCTTAATATATAACATAATCAGTGCATTTTTATTATTATTGATAAAAAGACAAGCACAAAAATGCGTATAAAGTAAATATAAGACTGAGTGGATAATCTCATTTCTGTTGTTCTGAATTTACAGTCGAAGTATTAAAATATGGTAGATTTTTCATTTCTTTAATGGGTGCTATAAAGAAAGATGTGAAAAAGAAAATTATTGTAAAAATGCTCATTAAGCTTAGAATTTACTGAATTGTGAAATACAATATAATAAAGAGTAACGTGTTAAGTTTTATGGCAAGAAAACGCAGATCTATGTTGTACCAAAAAACTATTTATTGAAATAAGCAGGAATTTTCTCTCTTCAATTGCGAAACATTTATCCAATGTTTAAAATAGTGGATAAATGTTAATATCATAAAATGAATTAAAGCATTTAATGTATTAATTTCTTGATTTGTGATTTATCTCTTAGATTTTCTTATTAAATTATTTCTTGTACTCTCCTCCTTGTCGATAAAAAGGGGTTTAAACTCCTTGCCTTTAGGGCTGAAATCACGTCTCAATTATTCCATTCAACTTGGAGCTTGGTTTTGTTACTTTTATAAATCATAATATGTTTCATTGTAAAAGTATTTAAGTTTTGTTAGCAAGTTTTGAAAATGAATAGCGGGTCGAAATAATTCTGAAATTAATACAGAAAAAGTAAAAATAAATTAATAAATAATAAAATTGCACCCGAAATAGAATGATTAAAATGAGAGATAATGCAAATATTAACTTCATTTATTTCATCACTAGAATTAAATAAACTTTCAACTTAGAGGGCAGTTTTCTTTTTCTTCCGTCTCATTTTTTTTTTTTTTTTATTGAAACTAATAATTTAAGAAGCAAATGTAAAAAATAACGACTTCACATAAAAGAATAAAATAGTTTTTGATATGTCATTATCAAATATGTAAATTACATTCAAATATTACTTCGAATAATTCGAACCGAGACAATATTTTGAAATGTACCTGTGAAAATGAAATTTAAAAAGATCTTTAATGCCGGAGTACTTTATAAAAACAATTGCTTTTTTGTGCATACTGATCAACTTCAAAAAGCATTGTCTTTATTGTTATTTAAATTCTTATAAGTAAATTCAAAGTAAGAAATGTATTCATTTTGCTTTTCGTTTTTTATTTATTTTTATTTTTTACTTTTAATAAAGTCATTATGTGTTTTTGCTATAGAATGAAGTTGCAATAACCGCATTTCTTCTTTTGTATTAAAATAACATAGAATTTAAATTAAAAAAAATTTAATTACAGATTGAAAACTGTGGAAGTCTGCATTCATCGATTAAATGAAGCCACACAAACAGTGTCGAACATAGAAGTAAAATTAGCATCTTGCCATAACATGTCATCAGATTTAGTAGATTTACAAAAAGTCCACGATGATCTTCTAGTATGTCTATTTATAACTTATACATTCATTCTTTTTGCAATTTTTAAAAAAAATATTTGATATTTATAAATTGTTTTCAAAAAATGTTTTTAATGAATGCATGTGCTCTCTCTCTCTGGGGATTGTCCTGAGTAAATTTATTTAATTTTGATTTTTAAAATACTTACTGCTATCATATTCTGAAAAAAAGAAACCCTAGATTTCTTGCTTAGAAATATAAACCTATTATTTAATATGAATATGTAAAGAATAATTTTTATGCAAACTATTTTCAAGGTTTCTTTTTATCCTTTAAATAGAATAAACAAGTGGTCATACTTTGACCACATAATGTATAGTTAATTTTTTGCTCTGGGATTTCAAATAAAGCGATACTATTTTATTAAAGATAAAAAACAAATACCATACTTCTGATTTATAAAAAGAAAAAAACTGTTGAATTATCTCCTTTCATCTTTAATATTTCTACTTTATATAGGAATTTGTGAATGCATCATGAAAATATGTTTCATTTAAATTATCGTGTGCATCATTTTTCATTGTTCTTGTTGTTTTCCATTATTTTGTATTCTGAAAAGAAAATTAAATTGATATTTTTGAATTTCATTTAGTCATTTCAAGAAGATATGCAAGCTTCCCAAAGTATCATTGATTATGCACAAGAATCATCTAGAAAACTGAGAGAATTAATGGTACGGATTAGAACAAAGCAAGCTAGTCATAGTGACGTAAACAAGTATGAAAACGATTTAAAGAAACTTGTAACTAGATGGGACAATGCCAAATCTCAGATTGTCGAAAGGTAATTCAAGTTAACCAAGCAAAAAAATCCTCCTCTCTCTCAATATCTCTATACAAAATTTTTTTCATGTTTCGTTTTTTTTTTATTTATTTATTTTTTTTAATCCTTATTTTTGTTCTTAGGATACTATAATTTTGCAAGTTTCGAATTTGAATCAGATTTATTATAACTTATTTAATAATTCATTAGAATGCTAAATCAACGTTTACAGATATTGCAAAATGACAAAAGACAAAAATAAAAAAAATCATAGAAATTGTTCGTGAAATTTCAAAGCATTTTTGAATATATCTGTTGAATCATCGAAATTTTTGTTAAAATGTTTTATATACAAAATTTTACATATTATGAATGAAATTTGTTAATTATTAAATCTTGCTATACATAACAATCTTTTATTAATTTTTATATTACAGGTTTTCTTCTGAATTTAATTCTTTTTAAAAAAGAAAAATATTAGTTGGTAGTTTATTCTTTGTTAGTTCTTAATAAATACATGGAAATTGTTTAACTGTCTGTGATTATTATTATTATTTAGAATTGATAGAAATTCATGTAGCAGTTAGTTTTAAGTAGTTATTAGTTTAAAATTAAAGGTAAAAAGAGCTTACTTTTGTTAAAAGTCACTGTAGGACAGAAAAATGTGCAATACTGATGCTTATTTTTTATTTTGCTCTAGCATTTTTTTACAGTTGAAAATATAATTTATTATTGCTTTGCATGATTCTAGATTAAGAAGTTGTGGCGCTTCCTCTGAATTACTTAGAACTTATCAAAGTAAAATCGAAAAAGATGGTGTTTGGATTTCTCAAACTACCGTGAAATTGAACAGCCTAAAGACAGTTAAGAAAATGACCACAAAAGAAATTGAATTGACTGTAGAACCCTCAATGGTAAGACTTTTTTAAATATGATATATGTATGTATATAATTTATACACTGTTTAATTCTCACCGTATATGCTTCACAAAAGTAGCTCTCTTTAATATTTTAGGAGAACAAATTAAATTAATTTTTGTAATTGTAAAGTAATCTCTCGCTGATTTCATAAGAAAAATACATAAAAGAAATAAGAAAGGGATGGGCAAAACAAAACTATCATGAGAATGATTTCAGCTTTCTGATGTTTAAGAAGCCCATTTTCAATATGTAACTAGTGTTTTATATTTCTACAGTATTTTATTAAAGATCTTTTACATTTATAAAGTGCTGTTTGCTATAAGATGTGACTGATGATAAAAATACGCACATTTTTTTGTCAGTGCACGCATTTTTTCTTCCAACCTCATAAAGTTCTCATAGAACTTGGTAGTGGAGAAAAGTTTCATCAATATGGGAAGGGGTAATAACTGTTATTAGAAAGTGCTATAAATTGACTGCATGGCAATTTTTTAAATGCATTTTTCAGCGTGTACCTTCGCTGGAAAAATTAATCATTAATGATGTTTTTAGTCTCTCCCAACATTTCATGTGACATTTTTTCTAATTTCATTAGTTGAAATAAAGAGGAAGGAAATGTTGGGTGAGTGTTGGTCGCATTTATATTTATTTATTTTTGAGTAGATTTTTCTTTTCCTAGTGAAAAATGAAGAATATTTGGGACATCTGTCACATTTATAGAGATATTACTGAAAAGCATTTCTGAGCTCAGTTATGAGAAGGAAATCTGATTATTGTTGACAGTCATTTTTTAAAAATTATTTCTTTTTAAATGGAAAAAAAACTCAATGCGATTTTGGTCAGTTAAATAAAAATTTTGATAGTTAAATTACATTGATAATTTTAAACTCAGTGTGCTTTGAAAACAAAATTTATTTGTAAGTAGGTAGACTTCCTATATTATGTTTTTGTTTTATTTTTGTCTTCAAATGTATTTTTCAATTTTTTTTAAATTAAAGCTCTTTCTGTTTCTAAAAACACTGAATATGGGATAAATTATATAATTTTTTTCATGATAAGGAACAATCTATATCGATAAAAACAACTCTTGAAAAAATTTCTATAACAGAAATATGAAAGCTATTAATACTGACTACAGAATTATATTAACAAATAGATTTTTAAAATTGTTCATCTTTCAAATTTACATCGATATAAATTACGATAAACAGTTTATTTGGCAAATATTAGAGAAATTGATCATAAATCGTAATAAATGTTTTTGCTTTTTATGGTATATCATGTACTGGTTAATTCCATCGAAAATTTGACTTATTTTTTACGTATTGCAAAGTTTGATTCAAACCAGAAACAGCTTTAGAAGGAGCGGGGCCTCATTTGAAAACAATGTCAGCCACTCTTATTTTTAGAAAACTTATATAATAGTATTCTCCTTCGCCTCCTCTCTCTTCTCTTTGTATTTTCAAACTTGAAATAGGAAAAAAAAATAAGGCGATCTTGAATAAAAAGAGCAGCGGGGAGTAAAAATCTCTCCGGCACTTTTCATTATTTTTTTATGACACCAACTTTTTTCTTTGTTTTAGTTTTTGCATAAGATGTCTATATAGGATCTTCCTTTTCTGCCAACAGTGAGAAAATAAATTTGAATTTAAAAAATTATCTGAAAGGTTAATCCAACCAGGATCATGATAAAGTTCTGAAAAAGACTATATTTAAATTTCTTCCAGATTTAGATGGAAACATTTTTTTTTAATATTCTAAAAAAATTTCTGCTTGAGAAACTATTTCACTTTGAGTTTTAAAAAAACCTTCCTAAATTTTTAACAGTATGGAGTCTCTTATAATGTTAAAGAGCTTCTGCTTGTCTTCCCTTAATTGTGCTACTGAAATGAAACAATAGTTGACTGCATTGTGGCGCGGAGTCCCTTAGAAGCTTTGCCAAAATGAGGATAGTCTGTGCAATTGGCTAAAGTCTGGGTCTGATTGAAGCTATACTACTTAAATGAATTTTATGTCATGTCCTTTTGTCTAATCTATTCATCATTCACTAGACATAATTATTCGTTACATTTCAATTTTATGTAGCAAATTCTGAATAAGGTATAACGTTTGTTAAGAAGTTTTATGATATTATTTGATTAATACTTAAAATCATTGTTCTATTTTTTCCCCTTGAATTTAGAATTTGTACTCCTCAATCGCTGAAAAAAGTTCCTCTTTTGAAGAGACAAATGCTCTTGGAGCTAGGTATATAAGGGAAGCAAAGGTAACTAATTTTTATTTATATATTTCTCATGCATGGTATATGTCAATTTTTGAACTCTGTGTTTTTATTTATATTTCCCATTGCATGATATCCTTTTTTGTGTTATCTTAATATGAAATATAATTTGTCATGTGTATGATTTATTTTATAAATATTCCATAATTCAGTGTCTGTGTTGTGGAAAGTGTGCTGCTTATGTAAAGCTGAGCTATTGTATTGTGTTATGGGCTTTTTGCTTGAGAATGATTTTGTCACTTCCAACTCTGCATGAAATTAGAAGCAAGTTTGCATTTTTCTTGAAAATCCTTGTGTTATACAATATGTTTTGCTGGGGGCAAGCCTAAGCATGCTGTCTTTGTCTTTATTCTGTGATATTGTGTTAAGTGTTATTTGTTCATATATATTTGTTGTGTAAAGAAAATTAAAGTTATATATCGAATTTAAATATTATCTGTTTTATTTTGATAATTATCCTATTGTTTGTTACATGAATCTTTTCATGATCTAAAAATAATGTAGAAAAAGTGTTATAGTGAGTAAATGTGTATTATAAATAGTGAAAATATATCTGAATTATTGACTCTGATTTTCTTCGGACCTGCTTTTATGTGATTCTGCTTATCAGTTTGTTCTTTATGTTAAAGGAAAAGCATGCATGTCACATTGGCTTGGCTTTTTTCCTTTCCCCATTTCTTCAGAATAAAACATAGCACCCATGCATCTGCTATTCGTGAGTGGATTTGTGCATGCTTCACTTTATGGTCTGTCTTCTCGCCCAAACATTGATTTATAATATATGTCTGGGCTACAAGTTAATTTGTCCCTTTAGATATATGACCTCAGACTGAAGCATTACAAAGAAAATTTAGAAGAGGAGCATCCTAGTCTGGATGCCAGCCTTCAAAAGAGCACTACTGTTATTTCTGGAGCTGATGCAGTTGAAAGAGAATTAGACCATTTGAATCATCAATATTCAACTTTAATGCAGACTATTTTAGATTATCTAGAAGAACTGAAAGAGGCTTTTACTGTGCAGCAGAGGGAAAAGGTAAGATATTTCGCTGTTGATTTTCAAATAATTTGTTTATCAAAAGATGAATATAGATAGTGTAAATTAGAATTTAAATGATTAAAATTTTATGTTGCATTTATGTTTACTACATTTATATTAAGATTTGAAATATATTTTCACAATTGCCTTATTTTGTACATTTTGGAAGTTCACTAAAATTTGTAATTGCTATATAATGAATATATATAAGGAATCGATACTATTGTGGTTAATTAATTTCTTTCGCCAGAATTGTTCTTTTCTTTTATCCTCACCCCTCAACTATGATAAATGAATTAGAATAATATTTGTTATTGTAATTCTCTTCCACAATGGTATTCTTACTTGATTTAATAACTTCTTAATGAGTGAATGTTTGATGCATAATTAAGATTTTTTAGTCTTAAATTATTTAAAATATATTTGGATTATTTTTAAAATTTCTCCTAATTAAGGTGAAAAGTAATAATCTAACTTTCGAGACTTGCAGTATAATTATTACATGGCAATTTTTGCAGTTCAAGTGTTGAAATTTCGTGCTAGTAACCAGATGCATAGTTTGGAAATTATTCAATATTTAAAAATCCCATTAACTTTTTGACCCATTGGTAATTTCGTTTATCTAATATGTCCTCTATAAAACATTATAGTATGAAAGGAATTTTGAAAATTCAGATAGGGAATAATTCAAGTGCTTTGTTTAACTGAAGTTTCAAGAATGCTCAAAAGAATTGTTTAAAGAAATGCTATTTAATTCTATTCATAACTTTTATTATGCTTCATCTGTTCTATATAAACTTAATTGTTTAAATTCCTAGTCTTAAATAAAAAAATAATATTTTGTTTTCTAATTGTGCCTCCAATTTTATGAACAACATGTTAAATATCTGTGAGCATGAAACATTTTTATTCTGAAGTATTGTGTGCACTACATTAAGTAAAACTTATTTTTATTTGAAATATTAATCTTTGCATTTTTGCTGCACATTATAAAATTTCAGTTATAAAATTCTTACTCAAACACTCCCTTTCTCTATTATCCTTTTTAATAGTATGCATTGTAAGTTCATTCCACTGTATAAATCTGAAACTATATATATTTTTTTTAAAAAAAATTTCAACTTTTTATTACTTGCTTGTTTTTGAATGTGCATGTTTGTTTACTTTTGGTTTGTGGTCTCTTCTTTGACCTATTCTTTCCTTTTCTGAATTTCTATCTAGTGGCTCTCGATCATCTCCAATGCTGCACCAGTTTCTTTGAGGACATTTACATCTTTTATCAACCAAGTCCCCTCTAGCGATCAGCTAGTTTCAGAATATGAGATTCACTTAAAACAGACAGAAATTCTTCCAGTTCAGTCCAAATATGGTGAAAAAACAGATACAGGTTTCTCGTTTCTCACTAAGGACGAAAATAATTTGCAGGAAATAGAAAAGACTGTGGATTCTAAGAGACGGATATCCAGCGTCAGTGAGGCTCTTGAATATGAGTGTATATGTGAAATTAACGGAATTTATAATCCTATCTTGGAGAAAATGGTTTTTCTACATGAGGCAGTTGAGCAAAGTATTGTAAGTTGTGAAAATAAACAAATAACTGATTTAAGAACAGGAAGAAGAATGTCTCTTGATGAAGCAGTTGCAAAAGGCTTTATTGACAAAACACTTCATAACAATATAGTCACTAAATGTGGCATATATTTTCCTGGAACGAAAGAGGAACTATCTATAATTGAGGCTATGCAGAAAGGCTTGTATGATTGTAAAAAAGGAACACTTTTGAATCCTCAAGATAAGAGACCAGTTACTCTGACTGATGCATTTCATCTTGGTATTATAAAAAAATCAGGCATGAAAAATCTCTTAGATAAGAAAATAATTAAAACTAAAAACCTTTCTATTGCCGAGGCCATTGAAAGAGAATTTTTAGATCCTAAAAGTGGATTATTTCGCGAGCCTTTGACAAATCGCACTATTGATTTTAAGACTGCTGTCTCCAAAGGATGCATTAACTTAATTTCTGCTACTGATGTCGGTTGTGGAATAACTCTTGCTGATGCAGTTGACCGTAATATGGTACATAATCAATCTGGTCAAATTTTAGATCAAGATTCTGGCGAAAAATATACTACCGATGAAGCTATTACGAAAGGTATTCTTAGGTGTGATGTTCCCGAAATTGTTGATGTTAAAAAATGCGAATTGTTAAATCTTAATCAAGCATTAAAGATTGGTATACTGAATGCACAAAGTGGAAGATTCATTGATAGTGATACTTTAAAGCAGTATTCTTTTGCTGACGCTAGGAAACAAAACTTCATATGGAAACCTTTGACTCTTAAAGATGCATTCGAAAAAGGTTTAATTAAAAACGATTCTATTAAGAATCCTATTACTGGAGAATTTCTATCAATACTAGAAGCTTTATCGTGTGGAATTCTAGACAGTGAGCTGAAATGTATCGTAGATCCTGAATTAAATGAATTATTATCGCTTCCCGAGGCCTTATGTAGAGGCATCATTTTACCAAATGGCACATATTCTGAAATTGGATCAAATCGTTATTTGACACTTTCATCAGCTGTCGAAGACGGCTTAATTACTTCAGTTATGCATAAAACAATATTTGATGTTGAAGGAATCAAAGATGAGAAGACAAATGAAATGGTTAGTTTCAATATTGCATTGGACAGGAATATAATAGATTTAAATGAAGGAGTGTATAAAAATAACTTGACAGGGGTATGTTGCACTTTAGAAGAAGCTGTATCTAAAGGACTTATACAACATCAAATATATGACATGTTTACCAAACCTATTGGTATCATGGATGGGACTAAGGAGCTTAATCTTATTGAAGCCTGTAAAAAAGGTTATATTGATAGTAAGACTGGTCATTTGAGGGAACCTAAATCAAAAAAAGTGTTATATATGAAAGAGGCAATTGAAAAAGACATTATAACACATGAAGGAGCAGCTCTTTTAAAAGGATTGTTAAATATAACTGTGACAATGGCAAGTGTTACCCGAAGTATTACAAGATATGTCGATTCTTTAAATGGTATTGAACAGGATGTTGATTCTGCTGTTGCTCAAAATATTATTCATGATATATTGAAGAAAGACGCTGACACAATAACAAAGTTGTCAGAAGAATTAGAATCCACTCCTAAAATGGATATTTCTGTTAGAGGTAGTCAAACAAAACAACCCTCTCTTTCAGATAACACTGTACTAGAAATCTCAGAAAGTCCCTCTTATACTAATTATTTCGACATACATAAAAATGATGGTGCCGATTCTGACTATAATAATATTTCAGTTTGTACAAAGAGGATTTCTTCGCCTGTAAAAGTTTCTGAAAGCATCTCAACACAAATGAACAATACAGTTGTTACGAATCGTTGGATTAATTCTATTTCAGAAAAGGATGCAAAAGACGAAGATATTGACATGGAAAGCAGTTTGCAACAGAACCAAACTAGTCTAAGTGTTCAAGTCTTAGAATTGCCTCCAGATGGCTGGTATTTGCAAGATGCTATCAATAAAAAGCTTTTTGATCCTCAAACTGGGTTATTTACTGTCCCTGGTACTGATCGCTTAGTTTCATTTGAAGAGACTGTAAAAATGGAAATTATAAATCCAAGATCGGCAAGTGTTGTTGTTCCTAAAACAAAACAAACTGTGTCTTTGGATTCTGCTTTGGAAATGAAGATCTTAGATTCCACTGGAAGTTATAATAATAAAACTGGCGGTAAAATATCGATGCAAAATGCCATTGATAAGAAACTTATAATTTTTATAGAACCAATGCAAAATCAAAGAGACACTTTTATGTTCCTTGATGACATCAATATTGAAAATTCAGGATATCATATTTCAAACACAGTTAGTGAAACTTGCCCTTCTGAAATGATTAGTAAATTACCAGTTAAATCTGGATTCTGGCCAGAACAGAAGTGTATCATTTTACAAAAAATGCCTAAGAAGATTATATCTCCTAATGATGCTGCTATGGATGGACTAATTGATTTTGAAACTGCTGAACTTTTAAATGCCTTAAGCGTCAAAATTACACCTGAAAAACTCTCTCCAATACCTGATGATGAAAAATGTGGTAAAATCCCAGATTACAAGAAGGGGAAGTATGTATCTATTCGGGAAGCATTTGATCTTAAATTTATTGATAATGAATCGGGGAAATTGCTCGTACCTGTTGGACGCTCGTTAAGTATTAACGAAGCTTTTAATCAGGGATTAATCAATGATTTATCAGGCAACGTTATTCATCCAGAAAGTGGTTCCGAGCTTACTATTGAGGAGGGTATTATGTGTGATATTATTAATCCATGCTCTTTTTGTATTGATCCAGTTACTATGAATGAAATAACTCTTTCAAATGCATTGCAGAAAGGCATAATCGATTCTAGCACTGGTGAAATAATTTCTTTTGCAGGAAAAATTTCTCTTATTGAAGCTGTGAATAAAAATCTTTTTAAAGCCGTTGAATACCCTTTCAAATGCCCACCAATGTTAGCTCTTACTTTTCCTACTGCTCTACAATTAGGCTGCATTGATGTAGAAAAGAAGGAATTTATTCACCCACGTTCAAATAAAAGAATTCCTATTCAAAAGGCTTTTGAAAGTTCTGAACTTTTGGCAATTCCTATACAACCGCAAAGAGAATACTTCCTATTAGATGATGCCTTGAATAAAAAGTTAATAAATCCTAAAAACTGTACTTTTCAGCACCCTGTTACTGGAATAATAACTGACGTGCGGGAAGCAGTTCAATCTGGTCTTCTTGTTATGAAACCAGCTAGACTTACTAGTATTTCATCTTCAATATTAACTCAGATAGAGACTTCTGAGAAAGAATTTTCTATCACAAAAGATGATATAATGGATAATTATTCATTCTCTCATTCAATAAATAATATGTGTGGTATGCCTTTCTATACTGCCATAGCTGAGGGCTGTGTAAATTTAGATTTAGGATTGTTTTTTGAGAAAACATCAGAGAAAACGTACACCATAACTGATGCTCTAAGACTACAACTGCTTCAGCCTTTTAGTATGGTTACAAATGCTGATGATAAATACTCTCTTTCCCATGTATTCTTAGATTTATTTGATGATAATACAGAAAATATAATTATACCGGATTCACAAGATCGTGTTTCTTTTGAATATCTTGTTAAAAATAATTATATAAATGTAGATACTCTTTTGTATATAATAAATGACAAGGCAGTTGTACCATTAAAAGATGCATTAAATAAGAATATCATTGATTTAAAAACTGGTTGCTATGTTGGAGCGTCTAGTGGAAACTTGATAAACATTAAAAAAGCAGCTAAATTAGGATATGTGGCATTTATTGATGCACCGATATTACCAATCTGTAATTTTCTTAGCGACATTGAACCATCATCTGTTGATTCAATTTCTAAAAAGACTATTGTACATAGACCAACTTCATTGCCATTAGATTCCAATATATTAGACCAAAAGACTCCAGATTCAGAAAATATTTCCCCAGATATGAAAAAAGAGAGTGACAATCGTGGAAAAACTACTGAATCGAAATATATGAAATATGATAATGATAAATCAAAAGGACAAAGAGATGCATCGGAACCGTATTCATCAAAACGGCCGAAGGTAGATAGTAAATTACCTGATTCTGGTAGTCCTGTACCGAAAACGAAAGTAAGTTCTATAGAATCTTCTGAAAGTCCAAATTTTGCTAAAGGGAATATTGATGCAAAATCAGTTATTCATAAAACTCGTTCATCTCCTTCACGATCGAAATCACCTATCAAAATCCAATCAAAAGCGTCAAGTAAAAGATCGATATCTCCTACTAAAATCGATACAATCGATAAAATTCGAAATCTTCCAAGCGACAAAAATTTCTCGGAAAAAGAAGAATCTTCCAATCTAAGTAGTGAATACCTTTCTAAATCTATAAAATTTGAATCAAAAGCATTTGTTACCTCTGTCACAGAAATGAGCTCAAATACAACCACTATAAACAATGACAAAATATCAACGATTACAAGAACTTCTAAAGAAATGTCTTCAATTACTGACCAAAAGAGTCCATCTGAAGAATTAATTTTTATCAGCAAACAGGATAAGACAGATAAAACTGTGTCTGGTTCGACTTTACCTGAAAGTGAATCACACATTGAGTGTTTGAAATTTTCTCCCGATAATGACTCTAATATATCAAAAGAGGAATATCAAGTATCTTATGAAAAAGTTTGTATAGACTTAGATGAATATTCATATTCCAATGAGAGAATTGATGAATCAACTGAAAAAGAACCTGCATTTCAAAGTGATGGAAATTTACCAAAGGAAATTATGTTAAAGCAAGCTGCAAATGAAAATGAACCTCTTTTAAAAGAGTTTAAATTGACGAAAGAAAATGAATCATTAACGAAAGTTGCTGGATCATTTAAAGATGATAAGTCAACATCCATAATTTTATCTGGCAGGAAGACTGAAATGTCCACAAAAGAGATGAAATTGCCATCTGAAGGCTTTCCAATGGAGCAGACTGAATTGCCAGTGAGAAAAACAAAATCTCCTTCAAAAGAATTACCTTTCGAAGAAACTCAATCAACATCTTCTAGAAAAGTATTTGTGGTAGAGTCTGAATCATTAAAAGACATTGATTCACCATCAGATATATCTGAATTGCCTCAGAGAGAAATTGTTACATTGTCGGAAGACGTGCATTTCCGAGATAATGATTCATGTGTTCAAGAAACCGAACCAACATCAAATGATTGTAAGTCTTCAACCGTAGTTTTACCAAGAGAGACTGGTTCTCTAACATATGTGGATAAATCTCCCTCAAAAGAACTGCCATCAGATCAAACTCCTTCGTCGATAAAAGCATTGCCAATAAAATCGCCCCTACAAGACTCGGACGAATCACTACCAAATGAAATAAAGTTCACACCTGCCCCGTCTAAAGACTTACCAGTGAGAAAACCTGGATCACCTTTTAAACATACAGAAATGCCATCAAATGATAAAATGCCAAAGGAAGAATTACAAAAGGAATCAACACCGCGAACAAGAGAAATTAAATCCCCCTCAAAAGAAAGTAAATCACCCGAAAAGGGAATCAAATCACAGATAAGCGAAAGAAAATCTCCAGATAACTCTATCATATCTTTCCAAGAAGAAACTAAAACGCCAAGAGAAATAAAATTTGCAGAAAAAAATGGGAAGTCTTCTCCGAAGGAAATAAAATCGCCTGAAAGAGAAAGTTTTAAATCGCCAGAACTAGACAGCAAATCACCATCAAGAGAAGTCACATTGCCAGAAAAGAGAGGCAAATCACCAACGAAGGAAATCAAATCGCATGAAAAAGGAAGCAAATTGTCAGAAGGAGAAATCCAGATTCCAGAAAAGACAAGTAAATCACCTATAAGAGAAACCATATCTCCGGAGAAAGAAATCACACAAACAGCTAGAAACGCTAAATCCCCTATAAAGGAAATTCAACCCCAAACTAGACAAAAGAAACCCTCTGAAAAGGAAGTCGCACCACTTTCAAGAGGTGCCAGATCTCCTGTAAAAGATATTCAGCTCCAAACAAGAGAAATCAAACCATCAGAAAAAGAAATTAAATCTCCTTTTGGTGATATTCAGTCTCCAGAAAAAATAAGTAGATCGCCTGTAAGAGATGTGGAATCTTCGAAGAAAAGAAGTAAATCACCAGTAAAAGATATCGAGTCTCCAGAGAAAGAAATTAGATCTCCAGTAAGTGATATCAGGCCTTCAGATAAAGGAAGTAAATCACCTGCAAGAGATACCAAATTTCCGAAGAAAGAAAGTAAATCGCCATTAAAGAATATTAAATCTGCGGAAGAAGAAATTGAATTTCCGCCTGTAAGTGATATTAAGTCTTCAGAAAAAGAAATTAAATCGCCTGTAAGTAGTAGCGAGTCTCTAGAAGAAGAAATTAAATCACCTATAAGTAATATCGAGTCTCCAGACGAAGAAATTAAATCGCCTGTAAGTAATATTAAGTCTCCAACGAAAGGAAGTAGATCACCTGTAAGGGATATCAAATCTCCAATGGAAGGAAATAAATTACCAGTAAATGATATTGAGTCTCCAGGAAAAGAAATGAAATTCCCTGAAAGTAATATCAAATCACCACAAAAAGAAATTAGATCTCCAGCAAGTGATATTGAATCTCAAAGAAGAGAAAGTGAATCACCAATAAAGGAACTCAAATCATCACAAAACGAAAGCAAATCTATTGTCGATCATGAATCGCCAACAAAGGAAAGTACATTACCAGCAAGAGATATCGAATCACTTGAAAAAGAAAGTCGATTGCCAATAAAAGAAATAAAATCACCTGAAAAAATAGAAAGTAAATCACCAGTAAAAGATATCAAATATCCAGAAAAAGAAAGTAAATTACCAGGTCAAGGGAAAAGATCACCAATAAGAGAGACCATATTTCCAGAAAAGGAAAGTAATTTGCCATCTATAAAAACTAAATCCCCTGACAAAGAAGATAAACCCCCAATGATAGGAGTCAGATCTAAACACGAAACTAAATCGCCATCAAAAGAAGATAAAACTCCGGAAAGCGAAAGCAAATATCCATCAAGAGAAATCATATCTCCAGAAAGAAGCAGTTATTCCCCAGTAAGAGATGTCACATCTCCAGTAAGAGAAAGAATGTCGCCTGTACGAGAGGTCAAATTACCAGAAAGAGAAAGAGTATCGCCAGTAAGGGAGGTTAAATATTTGGAAAGAGAAAACACATCTCCAGTAAGAGAAATTAA
>JAPMOR010085606.1:2070493-2089889 GCA_026543865.1 Argiope aurantia | reverse complement strand
AAATCACCCGTAAGAGAAGTAAAATCTCCAGAAAAAGAAAGTAAATCTCCCGTTAGAGAAACCAAATCTCCAGAAAAAGAAAGTAAATCACCAGTTAAAGAAATCGAATTTCCGTTAAGCAAATCATCAACAAAAGAAAGTAAATTGCTCGACAGAGAATTCGATACGCACGAGAAAGAGAGAAAGTTACCAGAGAGAGAAATTAGAGTGCCAGAAAAGATTAGTAAATCACCAGTTAGAGAAATGAAACCTACAGAAAAACAGAATAAGTCACCAGAAAGAGGAATAAAATTATCCTCAGGAGAAAATAAACCTGCTACCGACACTCAGTCACCAGTAAAAGAAAATAAATATCCTGTAAAGGAAGCCAGATCCCCAATTAAACAAGATAGGTCTCCATCAAAAGAAGTTAAAGCACCAATAAAAGAGGCTAAAACTCCATCAAAAGAAATTAAATCTCAGACTAGAGAAGCAAAATTGCCTAAAGAATCACTCGTTGCGGATTCTGAACTGTTACCTGGAGACTCTAAGGTATCACGTGGAAAAAATAAGCCAACAATGAGACATTCCCCATCAGAAATTAAAGAACCAATTAGAGAAAAATCATCACCAACAAGTAAATTTAAATGGGACTCTAAATCACCAGTAGCAGAAACTAAAGAAATCCCAAGAGAAATTTGTTCTCCTGGGAAAGATGTTAAACCCTCATCAGGAGAAATTGAACCATTCGAAAGAGAAACCATAATATTTGAAAATAAAGTTAAATCTCCATTAAAAGCGACAGCAGAACCAACAGCACAAACCAAATCTAAGAAAACTACAAAAGAAGCAAAATCCTTTAATAAAGATGCTGAGCTACAAGAAACCGTTGAATCTCCTGTAAAAGGAACGAAATCACGAACGCCTGAACGCGTAAGTACGAAAGAGACTATTATTATCGACCGAAATATTAAAGCTACTACATTAGAAAGAAAGACACCAGAAAAAGAGAACATATCTTTTGCCGGGAAGTCTGAGCAGACACTAAGAAAAATAAATGAAAATGTCACAGATGCTTCACATGCACCTGAAAGAATGCCTGTGACTAATGTTAGTGAAAAGTTTCTCTATACTTCTAAAAATTCTATTTCTTTAACGCTTTTTAAATCTCAAACAGTGCCTGAAGCCACTGAAAGAATAATAAAATCAGATAAAATTCCTGATTCTAGAGAATCTGAAAATCTCAGCAGTCCTGACAAAATTGATGATCAGAATTATCATGCATCTCACTCTGATTTTAACTTCAAAGAATACTACACAGAATTTACTGAAGAAATAGTGTCAAGCCTTCCTCGCATCTCCGTCGGAGAAGCTTTAGCAGCTGGTGTTGTTGAAACAGATACTTGCAGTATATTGATTAATAATAAAAAGATGCAGTTACAGAAAGCAATTGAAGACAACTTAATATCTTCTGATACTAATCTTTCGATCATTAGCAAAAACGAGGTCACTTTGTCAGATGATCAACCGATTAACATGCCTGCAGAACTCAATTCTGTAAGTATGCATTATTATTTTGTTGTAATTTCTCTTTATTTTCTCTCTTGGCACTTTTGATTTTATAATTCATTGCACTTTATTTGAAAACTGTTTACTTCCATTTATTTTTATATTTTTCACTGTTATTGAAAGCAATGGAACTTATGTAATTGAAATCATTTGTAATCATTAGATTTAAAAATCTACAAGGTACTTTAAAATTCCTTTAAGAAAAGTGAAGAAAAGTTTTTTCCCTCCAAAAAATTTACGACTTAAAAACTTTGATTTCCTAATTTTTATCTTAAATTCCCAATTATTTATTTCATTCTACTAAATATTAACTTATATTTTCTAAAGTACTTGAAGTTGATCATTGGCAGAGCATAGACTCTCTCTCTCTCTCTATATATATATATATAAATGAATCTGTGATGCCTATTTACTTATTCAACAAAGTTTTCCGCTTCCATTATCATTTGTTATCATATCAAAACTTTATGAAAGTTACATTTACATATTTAAAATTTTTCAATAATGAAAGACGTGAATTTGAAAGAGCACCATTAATCTTTAAGTGATAAATATTTCTTATGTTTAACCACGCAGTATTAGCATACGTTCTATTACTTTTACTTTTTTTTAAGAACTGATTAATGTCATGATTCTGTACAAGCAACAAGTGACATAGTTTAATTTGTAATTTTTTATGATATTTTTCACATTATATCAATGCTATTTCAGTGCTACGTGTTTTTGTTTTATTTCTGGCATCTGTACTTCCCCATCTATGGTGTACCTACCTAGTTTCTGCATTGTTAATAATCATGGAGGTTTTAAATGATGAGGGTTTGATTTCAGTCGAGAAACGTAATTTTAGTGCCTTTTTAATTGAATGAATGTTATAGTGCTGTTTTCAAAAAAGAACTGTGTTTTGGGATGTTAGATCGAGATACTCCGTATAATCTGCATGTATGCCAGAGTTGTTTACATTTATTTTTTTTCTTTCAAGACTCTGTGATGTAAGTATTATTATTTAACTTTCATAAAAAAGCTTTTGAATATTTTTAAAGTTTGCTCTGTTTGTATTTATTTAATCACATTATCATTCTATGCGTTGAAACCATTTAAATTTAACCATGTTTTCTTTTCAAATAATATGATTAGTATTTTGCTGCTAGTTATCGAATTAAGTACTCCTAAAAATTAAGCACAAGATTAAGTGAGGAATGTTTATAGATATTTTTCAAAAAAAAATATTAATTGGATAAAATAAAACAAGATTTTGAGTTCTCGAGTAATTACAAAAATCTTACTTTATATACTTCTTATTACTATCGTCTATAGACATTAAAAATTTCAGCTTGAAATAAAAGGACGGCATTTAATAATAATTAGACGAATTATAATTAAAATGGAATGCGTTTAATCTTGCTCATAATCGCGTTTTAAAATAAATTTATTTGCATTGTCTCTTAATGATTTTTTTCCAAATAATTCTTGGAACTACCATTGCTTCAGTATAAATTTTGCTAGTAAATGTGTTGCATAGAAATTCTCACGTGAATATCTGAGTTCAGAGAAGAGCATATTTTTAAAATTTTCCTGCAGTCGTGAAGTATATATTATGATGTATTTCGGGTTATTCTTTTAGAAAACAGCCTATTCATGCAAGTAGCTCCTTAATCAATAAAGAAATTATTTATTAATTTGAAAATGATATGTTTTGCTTTGAAATGGGAGTTTTTTTTTGTTGAGCACTTGATATTGAATGCTGTTGTTTCTTATATCTTTGATGTTTTCTACTTGCTGAAAAAGAATTAATTTATGAAATCAAAATAAGACATCGTCGCCGATATTATTTTATTGTTGCATTTTCTTAATTGCTGTTTGTTGAAATTTTCATTTCGAAAGAATAATTTCGAGACGAAGGAGATATTCTATCCATTGCTGAATATTGAGGGGAGAAAAAAGAAAAATTTCATTTTGTATCTGAGAATACAAATTGTTACAGTTTCTCAAATGAAAAATTCCTGAAATACTTGAAACTGTTTGAAATGGCATTGACTTATCAGACTAATTATTTTAATAAAGCTTAACTCTTCACTAGTCGATACGAGAGAGAGTTATTGCAAAGGTAAGATGATGATTTGGCAAGTACTATCCATTTCCTTTTTATTTATTCTCTTCTCCAAAAAAAGGTCTACTGTGAAATTTATCTCATTTTGTTTAACACTTATTTTAAATTATGCTTTTTTTTTTGTTTGGCTTCCATAAGCTAATGGATTTTCTGATATTAAACGCATCAATTGTCCTTAAAACATTTATACTTTTCGACACCAACACCATATATAGCACTCTGTCGGTAAAACCACCAGAGTCCTATACTACCTAATTACAGTCAATGGCTTCACACTCACCATGTTCAGTGCAAATAAATTATGTGCGCATTTTATTAAAGCAATAACAGTTTTCTAAATTTTGCTAAAAGATGAATGCTGTTATATTTGTTAATATATATCAAGATAATTGAATGGAACATTAAAACAAAGGACTTTATAGAATGTAAAGCGGTCGTTCGTCATAAATATTCTTTTTTATATGAAATCGAATGATGCGCAATAATGAATTTTTACTTTCTACATAGGTAAGAATAATATACATGAATTATGGATTATTGATAATATTTTCTTGATTAAAAATATTTATTCATTAAACTGCAAAATAAAACATTCTGATACTTCCTATGGAGTGTTTTTTTTTTTGTAATTTGTTATTTTGGTAGGCTTTAAAGGTATTTTGATTTTATTAGAAATCGTTTTTATTTGAAGCTAGAATTTTTTGTTTTTGAAATTGACTTTGACTTAAATATGGATATAATTTTCAGAAAGCACGCTTTCGTGCAGCATTTGGAATTTTATACTCATTTTCATTAAAGAATAAAAATATTTTGAAATTTTAACTGTATTCTGCTTTTTGATGTTTGTCCATTTTTAATGTGATTATAAATCCGAATGGTATAAAGGTAAACAATATTGAAATCATGCAAGCTTGTTCTAATTTCTTTGCAGAAGTGTATTTACAATTTGTAAATATACGCAAATATGTTTTGTTGACATATATTTACAGTTAAACATATGGTTTTTGTATTAGATCAAGTAAAAAGAAATAGTGTTCGCTTGATTTCTCTTGCATTTCTAATAATATTTATTTCTTTTCAATTGTATTTGATTTACTTTCTGTAAAATTAGATTTCATTTTGTAATATGCTTGATATTTTTCATAGCTTGATTTCTTTTTTTTTAATCTCTCTTTATTTTTTGTGTTTTTATTGATGATAATTAAGTGTACATTTTGATTATAAACCTGTGAATTTATCTTGTAATTTATGAGCTTAACTTGTTATCTCACTTAGAATACATTTATCAAATAACGGCAATTGAAAATTTAAATTCTTAACTTCGAATTTTTTAAAACTTTTATGAAAGGTTTCGAAATCTGTAAACCTTTTTAATGTTTTGTAAATTTTGTTATAAAGTGGTGTGGCATATTCCACTTATTACATTTAGTTATGTCATGCATCACTCTCAAATTACCAACAGTCATCGTTGAAATCTTGAGTAGATTTGTGCCACACATTTGATTTATAAAAACTGCTTTGTCCTGTTGTTTTAAAAGAAAACTAAGGAAAGAATTATTTTTTAAAAAAACGTTAGATTTTATTTTATGCCTGTAAGACTTTTTGATCTTTATCAATATTCTGTAACTTGTTGTGAACATCTAGTTATTTAGACAGTGATGATATGCCACTTTTAATTGTTAGAATGAAGGCAGTGTTGTAATTTTCATTGTTTTTTGAGGGGGGGGGGATGTTAACGAATTCTCAGTACAAGCATGTTTTTGCTCCCTTTTTGAATTTATCTTTCAAATGGCTTAAAAATTTCGTTGGTTAAGCAGTTATCGTTATGGGTAAAATCCCGGGATTCCAAAAAAAAAAAGTTATTTATGTACTTTTGTTTATATTTCTTTCGTGCTTTATGTGGCAATTAACCCTAAACGTTTTTTTTAATATAATTGCATGTAACTTTTTAATTAACATGCAAAGGAATATATGTATTTGGAAATAAGTTTCAAACTTGATTTTCTTAGATTCCCTTGAAAATTTTATCTTTCTCTTATAATTGAAAAGTGCTGAATTAAGGAATAGCTTGATTTTATCTGTATCTACTCGAGCTTACAGTGCATTCAAAGATTTCTTAGTATACAATAAGAGATGTTTTCAAAATTAAATAAACTAATTGATTGTATTGTTTAATTTTCTTATACACAATCTGAAATCTGGAGGATTTTTTTTATATATCTCAGTATTTTAGCTTCATATATGGGATTAATAAATTCGTTATTTCTTTGTTAAATCAAAATTCACTCCTTACGTATTTCTAAAATTTTCTCCATATAATCTTTAAGGCTGCTGTGGAAGAAAATTATAAAATATGTGAAGAAAATACTAGTAAACTTGAAGCGTGGATGAAAGATATTGAAGATAAACTTGCTGACCTTGGTGTGATTGAAGAACATCTTCCTGGTCTTCAGCTCCAAATATCTACTGTAAAGGTAGTTTTTCTAATAATTAAATATTCAGAAGTATTAAATAGTCACTTGAGTTTTTTAATTTTCCGTTTTCCTCCATACCCAAATAACAGATCAATAAGAATATTTTGGCTGTTATTACATTTTTGTTTTTATAAGCTGTTGGGAATTTTTAGTTATGCCTTAAGTAAAAGAAATTTTTTATTTATATCTGTTATATGAAAGAGAAAAAAAAATATACTTGCTGTTTCGGAATTCAACTCTATGTTTTATAGATGTTTCTAAAAATCAAATAATGATATTGCTGAGCAGCATTTCTTATGGATTTTTTGTTTTATTTTATGAAAATAAATTTTCTATACACAGTAAAATTCATTGCACATGCTAAAAATTTTGGGATATTGTATTCACGAAACAATTTTTTTTGTCATCTCTGAGAAAGAATAAAATCCATGTTTAATAAATCAGTAAGATAATAATATGTACAAATATATCACTCTTACTTATTGTTTTTGGCATAAAACCATAAAATGTTTTTGGTGTAAAATAATAAAATGTTTTTGGTATAAAACAATAAAATGTTTTTGGTAAAATGTAAACAATGTTTCTGGTTTAAAAAAAACTTAAAATCTTTTGTCACTGTCTAACATGTAATGTTAGTACTGCAATGTAATTTTTTGCTTCTGTATTTGTCAAAAATTGTGCAATAATCTCTTGCTGTGTATCTTGTCCCCAGTAACATTGTGGCTGGGAAGGGACAAGATTATATATACAATCCAGGTGCTAGTTTAGCTGCCATGGAAAAACATTATTATTGCTTTTTTAGTTTTTGTTTCTTTAAAAAAATGATGGAGGGACTAAAAACATTAAACCTTTCTGTGACCACCTCTTATTTTTGCTACACCATAGCCTTTTGGTTGATTTGCCAATATTGTTTACGGACTTCAGGTTAGAATATAAATTTTATGTATATTTCTGCATTGTAAATTTTAAATTAATGTTTTGCCTAAATTATTCTGGTTTCAGTGGTCATGTTTTTCTATTTTACTTTTTAACTTAAACATAATGAAAAATATATTTTATAGAAATGTATTAGATAATTTGCAATTATTTCAATAATTTTTCTTACAAACAAAAATAATAAATAGTAAATTATTAAAAATAGACATAGAAATTGTTTATTTTCATTTTTGTAGATTTATATAAAAATATCATTGTAAATTTCAAATATTCAACCTCAAAATAAAAATTCACAATTATAACTACATAGAAAGCCACTAAAGTATAAATATAAGAAAAAGAAAATTACCTGCTTATGCAATGAGTTTATTTATTATTATTTATATGAAAAGGTGGCTTTTTTTCCCTTCATTGGTTTCATTTTCATTCATATGGTTTTATTATGACTATATTTCTTAATTTAGGTGCTTAAAGAAGAACTTGAAAGTAAGCAAAATCTGATAACCACTTGTCTTGATCAAATGCGACAGTTAGCTCAGAGAGGTCTTGAAGTTTTGACTAAAGAAGAAATAAATTATCTTCAGAAGAATTTAATCTCCCTTCGAAGGCATTATGATTCTTTAGTAAATGAATGTGATAGATTGCTGAAGCGTCTGACATCGGCTTTTGAAGAACTGCAGAAATATAAGGTATTTGTTTCTGTAACATGAGATATTTTTTAATGATTTTAATTAATTATTTAGATAGAAATATACTTTCTGAGTTTTATAATGATATAAAATACTGGTTTATTACTGCCATCAACATGTGGAAGTTTGTTTGCTTTTATAGAAAATCACATGCATAAAAATTACATCAATTTTAATTTGGTTCCGAAGTTGAAATTTTAATGTATAAATTAAACGATATTGACTGAAAAGTAATATTTTAGAAAATATTATAGATTTTAAACATAAAAAGTATTATTTATTGTAATTGTATTTCCTTATTTTTCATTCTTAATAACTCTGGCTTGCTTATCAAAAATATAATATATTTGGTTTCCCAAGTTATATTTCTATTGAAGGTATTAAATAAAACTTTCATAGTGAAATTTTTCTTTAAAACACATTCACTAATTTTATTGAAATTTTCTTGATTTTATATATTTTATATCACATAATTCTCACTATTCATTGAAAAAGAATAACAGAAAAAGAAAAATAATAACAGAATTATGATATTATAACAGATTATGAGTAGCTGAAAACTGAATAAAATTTAGGGCGTATTTTTGTTTTATTTTCTGTAGTATAATTCAGTGAAATTGCGATTCTAAATTTTGCAGTCTGAAGTCAAAAGTCTGAAAGAATGGTTAAATGCAGCACAGCGAGAATTTTCCGTAATACAGTCTTCGATGGGGGCCTTAAATAAATTGGAAAGCAAATATGAACACATTCGTGTAAGTACCGTAATTCAATAAAACATTTATATAAAATGTGTTTTCATATGAAAATAATATTTGTATTTATGAATTCAAATGCTGATCTTTATTCTCTTCTGGATATTTTGTTTCTTTTTATGTTGTTTAAAAATTTCTTATTTTAGCATACTTTTTGCTTCTAAAAGAACGAAAAATATGCAGTTAAAATTGTTTTTCAATGTTGATATATTTTATATTTCTCTTAGTCTTTTACAAGTGATGTTATTGCACATCAAGCTGATCTCCGATTCATAACTATGGCTGCTCAAAAATTTATTGCCGAATCACAGGTATGAAATCTCTTTATTACTTTATACAATATTTTCTATTTTCTTAATAACCCTAGTCCTTTTATAAAAATATTCTTGTTCACATTTTCAAAAAAAAAAAAAAGAAAGAAAGAAAGAAAGAAAATGCAGTGTTAGATGAGAAATATAAAATTGTTTTATATTAGTATTTTTAGAATACCATGAAACGTGAAGTTTTCATTATAAATTAATGAATATTTCCAAGATTAAGATTGCACATTTTATTGTTATTGTATAATACTGAAATTTTGAATGTGTACGATTGTTAATTCTGCATTTTTAATATTATTGTAAATTACACACGATGACTTAGAAATGGGGAATGAAGATATCCTGATTCCCAGTCCAAGGGAAGTGTCTCAAAAGCAAAATAGTGCAATTTTTTAAATTTTTTTAGAGGCAAATATGACAAGAAAACAAATTACACTTTTCTCCAGATGCCATTTATTCATGCTTTCCTTTGACGCATTTTAATATAAATTAAATGTATTTGTTATATTAATGTATAAATATCTTGTTTCAGGATTACTTGAAAGCTCTTAATACTCTTCGTGTAAATCTACCTGAGAAATTACCTGCAATTAAAGCTTCAGAAAGTGAAATAAAATCAGAGGTTCAAGAGGTTACTAATGTTTTTCGAAATTTTCTTAATGAAGTTACTAGATTAAGTGACAATTATGCTGTAATTTGTAGCAAGTACCGTTCCTATGTAGAAGTAGCTGAAAAGGCCAAAATTTGGATTTCTGATGTCAAAAAGTCTTCTAAAAAAGTTATTGAAGAACCTGTTGCTGACGAACCATCTGCTGTTCAAGATCAATTAGACAAAATAAAGCTTATTAATATGGAAGTTGTTGGACAAGGAAGAATAGTTGAAAATGTTTATCAGGCTGTAAAAATCCTTACAGATACTGCAGAAAATTGCAACATTGCTCCAGTTGAAGCAAAGGATATTGAAAATACTTTAAATAAACTCCAAGAGGATTATTCTGAACTTATTAATTCTATTGCTTCACGCATTAAAGAATTACAGATTGCTCTTATTCATTCACAAGATATTCAAGGTGGTTTAGATAGAATTTTAAAATGGTTAGAAGAAACTGAAACTGCTCTAAAGCTCCATAACAAACCTGTCAGTTTGATAATTGAAAAGTTGGAAGCACAGGTATTTATTCTTGTAATATTTGCTTGTCATTGAAATTTACTATTTAGGAAATAATTCTTTGTTACAAATATTGTTAATTTTGTATATGTTATTTAAAATTATTTTTTTAAAAAAATGTGATTTTTTTATAGGTACAAGAATATAAAATTTTAAAATCTGATATTGAAAACCAGAAGCAGAGCATAGAAATGTTGGCTTCAAGTGCCAAAGAAATTTCAAGTGATGCAAATCCAAAACTTGCTAAGAAAGTGGATACAAAATTAAGGGACATATCTCAGAGATTTGATAAGCTGTGTGAAAAGATTTCTAAGAGATGGTCTTTATTAGAAGAAGTAATTATGTACTCTATTTAATTACTTTTTTAATGATTCGAGGATGTTAGTGGATTTTCCAAAAATATAATGTGAACGGGAATGTTTCCTTCTTGCTTGTATTTTATGAAGGCTATGTAAAAATGGGATATAAATATTTTTTTATCAATGTCATGATTAAATTATAAATATTATAAAGGCTAAATGCATTGTTGTGTAAGTATATCATAATTTGAAATTTAAATTTTATAATAGTTTAAACTTTTCTCAATAAAAAGAATGGTCATTAATATAAAACATTTCTTTTCTGTTCAATTGAACTTATTTTTTTTTTTCTTAAAAATTAATATTCTTTCTTGTTCTTCATAATTTATATTTTGGATTAATTAGGATAAGATATATAGGGGCCATATATTTTGATTCTGTTGCTTTAAAAAAATCTTACTTAAATTATTGCTTGTGATGTAAATTGTATTATAATGTTTATTTTGTATAATTAATTAAATCTTTAAAATTCCATGGAAAAGACATTAACTATAGATAAAAAACATTATAGTAATTTTGTATAATTAATTAAATCCTTAAAATTCCATGGAAAAGAGATTAACTATACATAAAAAAACATTATAGTACGATTTGTATATCAGGCAATAATTTAAGTGCATGATCTTACTTGAAAGTAATTTAAGTAATGTTTTCCTTTTTTTTTTTTTTAATGTCTTCTTTCTGAATTGTGTAATATTTTCTTTTCAGTTATTCTTCTTTCGGGAAAACTGCTTAAATATGTATCACAGAAGGGATGGTGAAGATATTTTCTTTAAATTTAGTGTCTAGATTTTTCAAATTTCTTGTAATGAAATCTTAAGAGATTAGCAGTTTTCTTCTGTATAAATAAGTATTTATGTGTTTAAAATTTTCAGGATGTAATATGAAATGCAACTTTGCATATCTATGTCTGTATGTTGTGCATTGGTTACATTACAGCATGTTATGCAACACTGTTATCAACTTAAAGTAATTGTCTGTAAAATGTTCTATATGTGGGTTTAATACTGTATTTCTGTATTCTTCAACTTATGGATTTCATTTTAAGATCTTAATTCAATAAATAAATTTGCAAACTTTGTTTTTTTAATTAAAATTTAATAAGAAAATATCATGAGCCAAATTCTTAATTTTCAGCCATGCCTAAATTCCACAGTTGTTAAAGATTTCTTTCTTTTTTTAAACCCATTTGTGTTGAAATTTTCTTCATATTTTCTTGACTACAACCATTGTTTGTAAAAGCTGTAACATATCATGTCATTCCTTAGATATGAATTCAAATTTCATATATATATATATATAATATACTACTGAGCTAAATCCACAATTGTAGCTTAGTTTTATTGATTTTCCAGTTTACATATGTACCGTATTAATTTCAAAACGAATCCAAATTCTTCTTCGGTTACATCTTCAGAAGCATTATTTTTTTAACTGTTTAAATATATGTTGACTAAAAGGCGTTGAAGCTGCATTGGCATAAAGAACACTTTTCTGTATATTGCCAAAGGGCATATCAATCCTTTTGCAAAGAATTGAATTGTTGGATAATTTTATGTTTCGACATTTAAGTATTTGAAAATTAACATTATTTTGTAAATAAGTTGTTATAATATTATTTTTTTCAATACAGGTATCTGAGAGCGTTCATGCATTTCAAGAAATGAGTTTGCAGCTTGATGAATTTTTCTCTGCTACTATGGAACGCATTGAAAGTATCGACAATATTCACCGAACTGATGTTGATGGATTTTCATCAATCATTGAGTATACTTTAAATCAACGTAATTCTAAAAAAGATGACTTCGATCAACTGTTAAAAGTTGGGAAAATGCTTGTTGAAAAGAAAGATGTGTCTGATACAAGTTTAGTAAAAGATAAAATCAGAAGTTTGGAGGAACAATGGAAAAATATTGGAGATTTATTAAATGAAAAGAAACAGGTGGGCAAAGCTAGATCAGAACAGTTAGCAGCTTATGATGCCCTACGTGTTAAGATTTTGGACTGGCTGCTAAAAATGGAAAGGGACTTTGAAAAGTTAGAGCCAGTAGCTCTGGATCAAACTGTTTTGAAGAAACAAGCCACAGAAACTCAGGTATGTAAATTTTGTTCAATTCATAAAACTGAATATTCTGCTATATTTGAACATTTCAAATTTTTTTTTTTCGTCATTTGAAACGCCATTTCAAATATAGAAATATTTTGAATTTTTATATATTAGTGAAAAAAGATGTTTCTCACAACCCTAAATGCACAAGTTGACGTTGAATTGTTAATTCATAATTAAATAAAAATCAGTTAAATATGTAAAATTTTAATGATATAATTTTAATTTTCTAAATAAAGAAGACAATTTTCAAAAAGTACTAGCTATAAGTTATCAAACGATCTACAGTTGTTGCTGACATATAAGTCACAGCCAGATTTTCATGACCCGATTTAGGATCAGAATCTATAATTTAAGTAGTCTTTTCTTAAGTAGATTTCATATTTCTGTTTTCTTTTGAATTAAACTTTCGAAAATAATATTGCTGATATATTTGCATGAAATGCTGGAATGCAGAACGGACAAGTTTTAATGCAAATTATCTATCAAACAATATTTATTTTGATTTTTAAATTTTTAAAAAAATTAAACTTTTTATTAATTAAAGTAGTTCCTTTGAGATTGAAACGTTTCAAGAGTAAAAATGAATTATAGCGTTTGATACAAAATGAAACTATTTAATCATTGATATTTTATATGTCTGTCAAATTTAAATATAAATGTATTGTGACAAGTTTTTAAATAATACTTATGGCTTTTATTCTTTTTGTATTTTGTAGCATCTATTAAAAGAACATACAGATTATTCATCTACTGTGGAAAAAATTAATGATTTAGGAGTTTCTTGTGAATCCGTAATGAAATTGGATAGTTCTAAAGGAAAATCCAGTCCAATGAAGAAAGCGCCGAGTCCTACTCGGAAATCTCCTTCAAGTAAGTTATTGACTATAAATATTGATAAGATAGAGGATGTTATGTTGAGATAGAGGATGTTATTTTTACATTTAAAATTGAAACTAGTATAAACCATTCCAAAATTGGTTAGGTTTTAGATATATTTTTATTAAGTTCTCGGACATTGTAGGCTTTGATGTAAGTAAATGACTTCTGAAATAATCAAAAAATTAAAAATAATAATAATTTTTGTAGAAAAAAGTTTTACTTATTTTCATGAAGTCATATTTTTTAAAAAATACGATTTACCTAGTTGTTAAATGTTTATGCTTTTATTCATTTTCTATTTAAACGTTTAAAAAAATTGTTTCTAATTGCTTATATTAATTTTTAGAGTCTAGATCAAATGAAAACTTTTCAGTTTCTCCTGTTAAAAATCAAGTTACTACACAAAGTCCTTTATCAACAGTTTCAAGTGGATTTAGTAGTAGACGAAGTTCTACAGACAACATCGGTGTTTTTGATGGTATGGCTTTAATTTGTATTCACTGAACAGTTTTCATATTTCAATATATTAAAAATTAAATGAAAAATTATGTTGCATGAATGAAATTATCTGTATATATATATATATATTTTTTTATCTCTGTGAAAGTAACTGTTCATAATGTGTCATATCAATTATGGTAAAGAATCTCGAAAAACTGGAATCCTCAAAATCATTTTTAGATTAGATTATAATTTAAACCTTTTGCCATCATCATTTCCCATTATTGCTCCCGCATTTTATAAAAGCTGCGAAAACGGAACAAAGTGAAAGGAAATCATTTTCAGAATTTACATAGTTTTTTTTTCTTCTTTGAATGGAATAAATTATATAGATATTCTAATTCTGATTTTTTTTACTTTGGAACTATATAAAAATATACAAAAACTTAGAACTGAAACAAATTCTTCATTAATTCTGTCTCATATATTTCTGTTGTGAATCTTGCAGCAAATTAGAATTCTTGCAATGAATTAAATTTATCTGAAAATTGTATTGCTTTAAAATAAATTTTTAAAAGCCATAATTTTGTCTATATTTTAAAATTCACAACATTATTAATTGTTACATATTCTAGGGCAATTATATTTTTTTCTTGCAAATAACTATATGATCAACTAATAATCAGTATTTAAAATTTAGTTTAATGAATTAAATATATCTGTTAATGGTGAAAAATAGATATATATGGTATGTTAGTTTTCAAATACAGTTCGATCTCGATGTTTGTTCCTATCTTTATTCTGTCTAATCGTTTGTAATATTAACCAGGCTTATTTAATGTATTGGTGATGAATTAAACAAAATGTTTATTGATTACATTCTTGGCTTACTCAAGGCAATGTTAAGTAATGTTCATAAGTAATCATTTATAAAACTTTTGGAGAAGATATTGCTAAAGCAATACTTGCATTTAGCATGCACTGTATGTGTTAGTAATCCATCTTGCATATAAAAACAAACAAAAAATTAAAATCCATAAAAAATGCATATATCTGTAAATCCATAAAAAATCCATAAAAGGAAATTAATTCCATAAAAAAAAGTGTTGCTAAAACTTCTAATCAGTGGACATTATTCTTCAGTAAATTTCAAAATGACCTTACATACAAAGCATATCTGAAATGAAAAACAAAACGAACATCTAAACAAAAGGGCGATAGCGCTGCCACAAAATTGAAGATTTTGTAGGTGTCTTGGGTATAATAATGACTGTAGTTTATACCATGCACCGCTTATCCGGAATAAAAAGTTCAGAGGTTCAATGCTGGCCAAAAGACGGTACTATTCCCGAAACTTTGCCAGTATGTAAATTGTATGGCTACCACTAATTTGTTTTAGAGCTGGATAAATGGTTCCAGTGACATAATTCATATAGATTCTGCACTGTGATATGGTCAAAAGAATGACGCTTCTTGTATACGATATTGTTCTTTCCCATCCGTCTCCAAGAAATCTAGAAAGTCGTGTTATCTAACCTGTGTCATTAAAATCTTTGCAAATCGGGGAGAGCAGTTTGAGAATCGTATTTTTGCTGGTGGTTTTGAACCCCTCGTACAAACAATTGGATAAAAGATTGTGTCGTTCTCCCATCCTGTATATTAATGTCTTCACTTATTCTGATATTCTGCTTGAGAAGATCCTGTAACACAATCAGTCTACTGAGAGAACAGTTATACTATACATCACGCCTGGTACATTCAAAACTGAATTATAGAACCTGAAGTTGATATCCCACACCTTCATTCTTTAATCAATTTTTCTGCGCTTAAATCATTAGGAAAATATGAAACATTTTGAAATTATTTTGTTTAGAGCTTCGCATCATTTTCAGAAGAGATAAGTGGGCAAAAATTGCTGCAATTGTAGAACAATTGCATATGGAGAGCCACCACCGTAATAGCTATGATAAGGGTTCCTGGAGACGCAACCAATTATTACTGTAAAATCTGATTTTATAAAAACAAATAAGATGCTTATGATACATTTAAAATATCAAGATTCATTTAGCAAGTTATATCATGTGTAAAAAAAATTTTTTATTGTATATTTATTCTTCTTCTGTCTTCCTTCACAGATATTACTCCCATTCAACAACAGTTATCTGAAATCAACGACCGATACAACTGCTTGGGTATTAAAATTTCTGAGCGTAACCAAGAAATATCCACTGTAATGGAAGAAATTCATTCATTTTACACTATTATAAAAGAATTAACAGCATTTATAGAAGGAAGGCAGAAGCGTCTTCCAAAAGAAAATGTACTGCTTGCAAAAGGAAGCATTGACAATCATATTGCTAACTTGAAAGTGAGTTGAATAACGCTCTTGTTATAATTATCGATTTAGTTATCTGTCCTTCTGAAAATTTATATTTGTATATGCATTAAGCATGTATATTTTTATTGATTTTCGCAGGAAATTCAGAGAGAAGTTCTTGAAAAGCAGCCTGACATGGACAATCTTAAAATGAACATTCTTTGCACTTTGAGTAGAAGAAAAGCAGCAAAAGCTACAGATCTACAAGAAGAGTTGCTTAATATTGGTATTTAATTGCAAATTTTTTCAATTAAATTATATACTATTAATAATTATATACTGGTCAAAAGTATTATAAGTTTGAGAAATTTCACGTTTTTTCAAGAATAAATCACCAATATTTTTTTCATTTAAAATGGTATTTTTTTATGTCAGTATATTAAATTAGTCTAAAGGCAAGATACAATTAAGTTATTGAACAAAAAAATTATTTCATTTCAAAAAGAATAAAATACAAACAAAATATACATGTTATCAGTATCGGAATTTATTTTTGTTCCCAAGAATAAAAGTAAAGAAAAAATTTCTTTTTGTCAGAAAAGATAATAAGAGTCAAGTAAACTGAAAAGCATTTAATATTTGATTGGGCCACCTCTGGCTTCGATCACAGCAACTACTCTGTTAGGGTTGGAATCCACAAGGTTTTGAAACACTTCCTTCGGTATTTCATGGTGCCAAACTTTTAATTATTGTTTCCTGAGTTCTCGTTTTCTTCTGGGATGATTCTCAGTAATTTTATTTCCCATTATAATTCATAAATTCTCAATAGGGTTTTAATCTGGCGGGTTGCCTAGCCATGCGAGAACACTAATAGCATGTTTTGCAAATGCAGCCTTAACCTAAAATAACGAATGTTTCAAAATAGAGGTCAGAATTGAACTGAAATTTAAATTAATTGTAAAGTTTGTCGCATTTTTCGATGTATGGCTGGATGCTAGATCTTGCTGAAATATCCATTTCTGCCTTACGAAACATGTCATGAGCACTGCGAAGCAATTGGTCCTTCAGCACACCAACATACTTGTCACCATTCATTGCTCCCTGTACAAAATGAAGTTGTCCAATTGACTGATATGACATGCACCCATACAAAATTACAATTTCTAGGTGTTTTTAAGCACGAACCAGGCATTCTGGCCTCATGCTGTACATTGCTTTACGCCAAACGTAACCATGCTTGTCAGACATTAAAGAAAAGCGAATTTCTTCGCCGAATATAGCTTGTCTTCATTTCGAAATACTCCAATTTTTGTGTACCTTGGCCCACTCCATTTTTTTTCCGCATGGCTTTTGTCAATACTGTTTTTTTTTTTTTTTTTTTTTTTTTCCCTAGGTACTTGTGCCTTGTAACCAGGTTCACAGAGCCTCCTGCGAACTGTTCTGTGACTTGCAATGACAGACGTGGACTTATTCCATTCTCTTGCAAATGTAACAGAACTTACAAATCTATTATTTACGGCATAATAGTGTCAATGTAACATCACCACGTTTAGAAGATAACATTGACCGACCACTTCTAGGCTTTTTATCTACGACTCCTAAATCTCTTGATAAGGTGTGAATCAGTCGACTCACTGTAGTCGCACTCACGAGCAATCCTAACATTTGAAATATTTTCTTGGTGCATTAAAATAATAGCTTGACGCTTCTCACGAGTTAATTCACACATTTTAAAAAGAAACGAACAGTTTAAGCCGAAAAGCAATGCACAGCGCAACAAACGAAATAAAATCCTTAGCAATCGGAGCGATTTTATAATGAACTACCGGGACGACGCAATCGTTACAGTCTATTACTTCACAATAGCTTTAAACTTCCCCACCACATTTATACAAGAAAATATCACTTTGAATGAAAAAAATATTACTTTTGAGGGACTTATTCTTGAAAAAACGTGAAATGTCTTAAACTTGCAATGCTTTTGACCAGTAGTGTGTGTGTATGTGTATATATATACACTGGTGTGCAAAACTTAAGCAACAATGCAAATTTTAAGCAGATAGCCATGAAATTGCAGAAAATGAGTTCTTGCGATCAGTACAATGAACACGTAATTCAAGAGAAAGGGCATGCTTATGCAAATATCAGGAACAAAACGTCACAGGCGACGTGAGCGTACGCAAAACACGTGCGGCAGGCGCGCGCAGCTCAACACTACAATAAAAGGAAGGACGGAGACGCAATTAAAGACATTCACTGCACGTGCACGTGAGTTAATTCGTGAAATATGGCTAGCAGAAATCACCTGGACGATTTCACACGTGGAAGAATGATCGGAAAGCTGGAGGAGTGGCGTAGTGTGACCAGTGTAGCTGAAGAGTTCGGAATCAACAAAAGTGTCGTTTCGCGCGCTTGGAAAGCCTTCCAAACCACAGGTACAGCTGTGAGAAAGGTTGGTGGTGGCCGCCCCAGGAAAATAACTGCAGTGGATGACCGATATATCGTCCTGCAGGCGAAAAGAACCCGAAACCAGTCAGCAAGCGCCATTGCTCAGCAACTGTGCAGCAACGGGGCGACAAGTGTCGCGTTTTACTGTGTCCAGACGCCTTCACAAAGGTGGCCTATTCGCCCGCCGTCCTGAACGATGCATCCCTTTGACAGTTTCCCACCGGCGGCACCGTTTAGAGTGGTGCAGGGAGCACAAAAACTGGACACCTCATCAATGGAGTCGTGTCTTCTTTACAGATGAGAGTCGTTTTAGTGCCACAAGCGATTCCCAACGCCAGTTGATTTGGAGAGCGGTCGGGACACGGTTTCATCCCAGTAACATCACGGAAAGAGACCGTTTCGGTGGTCCTGGAGTTGTCGTCTGGGGAGGCATGATGATGAACGGGCGGACTGAGCTCCACGTTTTCGACAGAGGTTCTGTAACTGGAGATCGCTATTGTCAGTAGGTGATCCTTCCCCATGTGCGTCTGTTCCGAGGTGCCATTGGATCAGATTTCGTTTTTATGGATGACAATGCACGGCCACACAGGACTCATGCTGTTGAGGAACTCCTGGAAAGTGAAGATATCACTCGAATGGATTGGCCGGCGTGCTCCCCTGATTTAAATCCGATAGAACATGTGTGGGATGCTTTGGGGAGACGCCTTGCGGCACGATTACATCCTCCTGGGAACACCCGACAACTTAAACAGATGCTGATTGAGGAATGGGCACTCTTACCTCAAGAACTGTTGGACAATCTGGTGCTGAGTATGGGGAGACGGTGCGAAGCAACCATTGCAGTAAGG
>JAPMOR010085606.1:1983410-2070093 GCA_026543865.1 Argiope aurantia | reverse complement strand
TTTTTTTTTGTTAAATAGGGTAAAATTTGTGGGAAAGTAATCAGTTTATTATCTTTTCTTAAACTGTGATTTAATCTTTTTAATTATAGAGAAGAAGTGGAATTCCCTTTCAAACAATATCAAACAAATTCTTACCTTCCTGCAAGATTTAAAAGAATTTCAGGACTCTCAGCAATTGATGCAGAATTGGTTAACACAAAAAGAGAAAATGTTTCAAGTATTAGGGCCTATTGCATCAGAGCCACGAATGGTTACATCTCAGGTTCAGCAAGTACAGGTATTTAAATAAATTACTTTCTTTCAAATATATATTTATTTTGAAATATTTTGCTGTAATTTTGCACTATGTTTTAATTAATAATTTAATGTAATAATAAATGAAAAAGGATGTAGTTGGAGAAAACATTCCAACATAGTGTTATATGTTTAGGTTTAAAAGCAGTTGAAAGTCCCTTTTCATTTCCTAACTTCTTAAAAATTGTAGTTATTGCAAAAGCTGTCAATACAGAAGTTGTTCGTCATGATGAAACGGTAATTCGCCTAATTTACAATTTTCTTATCACCCATGAAGGTTGGTGAAATGTTTATAAGCCAGATAACAGCTACGAAACACGGACAATTAATTGCTTTTGTCTTGTGGTCTTGTTACTCGGCTGCGAACCACAAGGTCCCAGGTTCTATCCTCGCTTATAATAAACCGCTACAAAGGCTTGCCTTCCCAGAAGAATGGAAGACTCCATCTAAATTATTTATTAGAACAAACAGATAATTCTACATACTACACTGGAACTTTGGTGTCAAACTTATTATAAATAATTTTTTTCTTTTGTATTTTTAAAATGAAATTAATGATATAATCATTCAACTTGGCCAATGAGGAAGTCAGGAATTAACTACTTCAAGATTAAAGATTCAATAATAAACATGCACATATTTGTGTTATGTGCTCGTCAAATGTGGTTAATTTCTCTGCATCAATTGTTCATCAATTAGCACATGAAAATAATTCACTTAAATTTGACACTTTGATACTTCAATCGAATAAAACTGAAAGTAGAAAATGCAAATAGGGATGTCTTGGTATCTTCTACACCTTTCAAATCGCATGTACTATTTGAAGCTAATAGGAACATAATCAGAATGTAGAAAAGCAAAACATACCTTCCTTCATATTAATGGATGTTTATTTAGTCTGAAACCAGAAACATTAAGTGACTAATTAACTGAATCAGTAATTTAAAATGAAGTTATTTAAAAATAAAGTTAAGGTTAGAAAGAAGTTATTTAATAAATTAAAACAATGCAAACAAAACAAAAAGAAGAAAATGCCAAAAGAAAAAGAATGGAGTGAAAAGCATATTTTTAAAAAAGTAATTTTATCAATGCACTGCAGCCTTGTTTACAAGATCCCCTTATATGTATATTGGTCTATGTAGAACATGAAAAAGATTTAGGTATTCATTTAGGGTAAGTGCCATACTTTAAATGGAAATTAGTATTTCTTTATTATATGTTGGTAGTTTATTTTTAGTTCTGGGAATATACCTTTTGTCTCTGACACTTGCGTCAGAGTCTGCAATATAACTGACATTTTTCTGTGGTAATTTTTTATTGCAGAGTTTCAGGCATTTCTTGAAAAAAAAAATTATATGCATTTGTTACACTAATCTGTTTCATTTATTTTATTAAAATGTATAGCATGATGAAAGTTAAGATTTTCAAATATTTATTTCATGTTTAAAATTATACTATCCTGTCCTATCTGCCGAAACAAGCACATTCTAAGAAACATTTAGTAAAGTTAAAAAATGCTGCTTTTGAGTTTTCTAGCTTAATACTGTTTAAAACAATAACTTTATAATGGGAGGAGTTGAAGTAAAGGGATTTTGATCTTTTTTTAGGTTATGAGGGATGAATTTACATCGCAAAAGTATTTAATTGATCGTCTGAATGAGTTATCAAAGACGATTATATTGCATTTACAAAATACTGGATCAAGCACTGCAAAAATCAGTGAACAAATGGATATAATTCAGCAACAGTGGAACGCTATGTCTGGAAGATTAATCGACAGAGAAAAGAGTTTAGAAGCAGCTAGTAGTATTGTTAAAGATTTCCACAAGAACTTGTCTGAATTGCAAGGGAAAGTACAGCTTGTTAGTGATAAATTCGATGCTTTGGAAGAAAAAGAAATGACCTTGGAAATCCTTCTCAAGAAACTTTCGGTATGATACTTTTATTTATGTTCTAATAAGATTTCATCTTGAATATTCGCTCATTGTTGTAGGTTGAATATCAGTCTATTGTAGGTTTGAATAAAAGTAAATTTAAGTTGTGATTGTGAGAACTTTTTGTGTAACTTTTTCAGTATTTTAATTAGAACTGAACATGGAAATTCGTAAATTTGGCTTATTTAATATGTGTGCTGGTTCCTTTTGTAAGTTTGCGCATCTTAATTTCAATAAATCCTTTATCATGTCACTTCTATAATTTATACTATATACTCTTTGTATATAGCACACATGTTGCTGGCATCTATTCAATCATTTATGTTTACAGAAAAATTAAAAGTTAATTTTTCTGTATAATTCTAATTAAATAGTTTTATTCTTATGTTTTTGTGCAGATAATGTTTTGCCAGTTAGAGAAGCTAGTTACAATTTTAACTTTTATTATTTATTTAAATTGTGTTTAAAAATATTTTTTACTAAATGCGATTTGAAATATCTACGTTGTCACTTTATTATTATTTAGAAAATTTCATAATTATATTGTAATTTATTTCTTGCACTGATTTGGAAAAACACTGAGTCTAAAATTTTCTGAAAATACCTTAAATGTTAGTGCCTAAATATTGGTCATGTTTTGCTTCATATTCAAGCTTTCTATTGTGTCTTGCAATTTTTTTAACTTGAAATTCATCATACTGACTTTATATTTTACATTTTATTCTAGAACTTATAACAGAATTATCAGTTTTTTTTATTGATATAAAATGAAGTTGCTATGTTTAAAACTGTCCGTTTGTTATTTTATATATTTATAATATGTTATATATTAATATAATAGTAGGTTATAATATTTAATGATTTCTGTTAATATTACTGAAACTTTTTTCCTTATTTGTGGCATCTGCAATGTTATACATTGCATTATAATTTTCTTTTATATAGGAAATGGAAGAAGAACTAGATAAACAAAGGCCTTTACTTGCTGATGCACAAAGTTTCTGTGAACAACTTTGTGATGTACTAACAGATTCAGCATCAAAAACTGAGATCAAGTACAAAATCAGTCTGATAGAGAAATCTTATGGCAACCTCAAGAAAAAAATCGGTACTTGAATATTTATTTGATTGTTATTGATTCTGTAATATATACTTAAATAAATATTATGCTGTAAAATTTACTTTAAAACTTAATTGAAGACTCTTCAGAACCTCAGTATATAATTTATACTCAGTTTTGTTCTTCAAATACTAAAAACTGTTTATATGATGTAAAGATTAACTTTGCATTTATAAATGCTAAAAAAATGAATTGCTTTATTTTTATATGCAGATAATAAAAAAGCTGAAGTTGAATCATCTTTAAAAGAAGATAAAGTATTTTTCAAAGTATGCGAGGAAATATGTTCATGGTTGAAGACTACTGAAACATCATTTTCTCATTCTGGTCCAATCTCGGCAGATTTATCAAAGTTATTAAAGGAGAAAGAAAATTATGAGGTAGGAAGTATGATGTAAAATGTCAAATAAGCAGTTACATAAGAAGTGAAAAATTATAGATTATATATAATGTTATGCATTATTTTAAATAAAATAAAAAGAATTATTTCTCGTATATTGATTGTATGAATATGATAAAAGTAATATTTTTCAATATGATGTAGTAATTTACCTAATGTTAAAATAAGGTAATTTACAGAAAAATATTTTAAAATTTGGTTCTTATTCATGTATAATTGTTTAATCATTTGCTTTGGTCCCAGGAATTATAATTTCATTGTATTCATTTGTAATTTTTAAAACATTCTTAAATGTGAAATCAAAGATGTTTATTGATATTGCTTTCTCAAGTGATTACTTTGCTGTGATGTATGTTTCAGGGGGGGGGGGGGCTTGGTGACCGAGCGCCAATCTTTATGGTACCATGAAGATAGTATTTATGCTTTTGAAAACAGAAGTAAAAGAATGAGGTCAGGGAAGGAGTTGAATTTTACACACCTCTAACTTTTTCTTATGAGACTATATTTGTGAAATTATCAATTTCAATTTATCGTGAAAAATATCCGTATTTTATATCAAGAAAATTTTTAAATAGCGAATGAATGCTGTAAAGCAAAAGCAGTAGAATTGAGATTGTATTAATAAGGCTGTTTTGCAACCTATTATAAAATATATTAAATACATTTGAGTGCATTATTTAATAGTTCTTGTATTCATCTAAGATCATTAATGTTCTTTTTTCAGAGCTTCTATAAGGATATTATGAATAAAGAACACGAAGTTTATTTGTGTTTGAGTAAAGGGTCTGATATGGTAAATAAATTGTCAGGCAAACAAGAATCTTCCTTAAGAGCAAAATTGGATTCCATTAAAAAGCAATTTGAAAAGATAAAGAAGAATGCCATTGACAGGTCTGGTGATCTTATTAATTATTTTCTTTGGTCTCTATCATTAATGAAATATTCCAAGTTTTGTTTATGCAGTTAAGTCGTTTAATATAAAGGTAATTTATAATTACATAAATTTTTCTGTTGACCTTATTTTACCTGTATATCAAATATTTTTTTTTTCTAATATATTCATAGATGTAGTTAGTCTCTGCAATGAAACACTGCAGTTTCGACTCTTATATTTGTATATGTATTAATCAGCTCGCGCTATTAGATTTAATACATTTGATGAAACAGAGTGCATTTATTTAGGTGGTAAAAAAATTTGAACTTCAGGAGATTAAAAAATAACTAACCATTTATTAAGTATTTAAAATTAAGCAGATTCAACCTGAGGTACCTAAAAACGAACAAACAAGACATATCAAATCCATTCCTCTTATATTGTAGAAAAATTTAAATAAATGTAAATTTGCATAAATATAAGAAAGCACAAACATAAATTTGTAAAATATTTCTACTTTTTGGAACTACCTTATTTCAGACAAACAATCAGAAATTAGTCATGATTCAGAAGCTATCTTGCTGCTACTTAACATAACATTGTTAGATGGATATTTATTTTTGTTTACAATTTTAGTATCAGAAATTTAACCTTGGAAGTCAAACAAAAAGTAAATACAATATGTGAAGGCACAAAAAAAAAGTTTTGTCTAACAATATTTAAAAAATAATTCTGTTGATGTTAATGAAAATATTTTGTAAGAAAATGATACTGCGCTTATTAATATTGTTTTCTGAAATCTTGCGACTATTTTGCAGGAAATTTTTATTTATTTTTTAAATGTGAATTGAGCAACAGTTTGTTTCCTTCATATTAATGCAATTCGGACTAGATTTAGTTTTCTTCATATGATTTTTAAAATTTTCATTTGCCTTAGGGTTGTTTTATTTATTGGTTTTATATTAAAAATTCATTGAATGATATAATATTGAAATATGGTATTAAATTGAAATGGGGTAATTCTGTTCTCTAGAAATTTAGGAGTTATTTTAAAATTATCAATTTTGCACACCAACTTAATCGTCTTATATATATTAAATAAAAGTAATACACATACTCATAGGAGAAATGATTTTATTTTCATATGTGCCATAAGTTTTGTGCGGATATGAAGATGATTGAGATTCTAATTTACTTCAGCCGATCTATTGTATAAATTCATCTGTAATTTCTGTGAACAAGGATTAATAATGTTTTTATCCGTAAAGGGTGTATGTATTAGCTTAAAATTGTGCGATGATAATTTCTTTATATTTTGAGAAAGAAGATATATTCTATTTGACATCCTTTTTGTTTAAATGTGAAAAAATATTCAGTCATAAGTGCATAGTTTTTAACAGGCATTTTTATTTATATATTTTTGTTTGTTACAGGCACACTAGTCTTCGTAGTTGCTATGAAAACTGTAAAAGGTATCAGTCTGCTGTGGATACCTTTATTCCTTGGCTCCAAGATGTCGAGGAAAGATTTCATAATATAAAACCATCAAACTTAAGGCGTGAAACGTTAAGCAAACAGTTAAAAGAAACGCAGGTAATTATTTGTGAAATTGAAATTACAAGACATTTATAACTAATTTATATAGTCCTTTTGCATTTCCATGCTGTAGATGTATTATGTATTATTTGTGTTATGTTTCAAATCCTTATCAGCTACAATTATATATATATATATATATATATATGCTTATAACTTTCTTTTATCAGTGTCTCAAAATTCTTTTAGGTGGTTTAAACATTTGCGGAATATTATATACAGTTAAACCTCATTATGTCTAATTAATACACATGTTTTTTAAAGTTGTACTTCTTTCATATTTATTTTAGTAAACTTTTCGAATCAATCATGACTATTCCTTTTAAAATCCCGAGACTTAACATTTTTCGACGAATATACTTCGCTAAGGGCTGGTGCGCCGAAAGATGAGCGGTTATTACGCCTCCTAAACCACGAATGATCTCACTTTTGCTAAATATAAACTTGTTCTTTTTGCATCATCCTCTCGCCCCATTTTTAACGAAGTCTGCTCATGCATGTGCAAAAAGTGGAGGATTTCCGTATCCGAGAATTAATAGTAACTACTTTAATATAAAAACAAATTAAAAACTTTGAACAGCAGTAGCCTTTATGTAAGGAATTATCGTTACGTTAATTAGGTAAATTTTTTTATTATTTACATAAGCAGTTGTGGAATTGAAAATGTGACCATGCATTTTAGCATTGAACTCTTGTATTTTCTAATTAGTTTAACTGTATCCGGTAAGTGACTGGATCTGAAAATGGTGTTTTTGATTCGACGGGGGAGTAAGGGGTGTGGCTGTTCACTGACACATTATATATATATAATATAATTATAATTGATAATTAATATAATTTATTCCCAATCTTAAAAATATGTTAGATATACTATTAATTAGAGCACAGAAATAGTATACATATTTAAGGAAGTAGGCGATATTAAATACAAGTGCAAACTAATATTAAATTTTAAATTCGTTTTTGATAGATCTTTAGCATATTGATATGTCGAAATTATATTATTATTTCAAGAATTTTTTTATATATATACATGCTTAAAATAAAATACAAACTATCTACCAATATCAGTATATTTAAAGAATACTTTTTGTCGTAGATTAATAACACAAAAGTACAGAAATTCAATAAAACTTCTATGTTGCTTCTTCTTAATGATTTATTCAGCAGATTATTTTCAAACAAATTTTGATAGCTATGAAACCTACACTGTTTTAGAAACCTTACATCGTTTGGTTCATTATTCTATGCAACTCCCTATTTTCTATAATCTTACCTAAAATTGGAACTTTAATTTGAAATGCAAATGATTTAACTGTGACTAATTAAGAAACTTTCTTGGAGAAGCTATCTAAAGGTAGGCACACTGTAAAAACCTTTCATAATTACTTATTTTTAAAGTTAAATTTAATTGTAAGTATCAGAAAATTTCGATTAGTTTTCTAAACTTGTATTTAATACCAGAAACCTATTCATCATGTGAAACATATCTTCATACCTTCATCGATTTGTAAACTGTCTGCATATCCTCTTTGGATTGATTGGAATTCTCTATCTAGGATATCTTCATGAAAGGTAGCAGGGGAAGAAAACTCTTAGATGAAATATTTGTAGTAACAGTGAAAGCTATTCGAGTTTCTTTACAACAATGAAATATATTTTTGCAAAATACGTTTTAAAATATTTTTAAAAACTGATAAAAATAGACAAACAATTGTACACCAATTAAACTGGTATCATTGAAAAGTTAATTTTTTTGAATTTCAAGATGTTACAACATTCTTTTCTGTTTTTTAAGACTTTCAGCAGTTTTTGGGGGAAAAAAAAGACAAATTTTCATTTAATCTCTAATTAATTAAAATTTCAAAAAAAAAGTAGTTCTAAGGTGTACATATTTACTTTTCAGTTTATTTTCCATAGCCAAATTTGGTAGCTATAGGTACAATGCAATTCCTATTCCTTCTCAATTGGGAATGATAACAACCCTACTGGAAACTTGTGGTCTAACCATATGTCTTGTAGAACAATAACACACACACATTTATCTCGATTAGTTGCTGAGATACTACTAATTTTAGCTAAATAAATTATTTAATTGTTATTTAAATTCGTTTTATTTATAATCAAACGAAAATAAAAGTCATTGAATATCATGATTTTTAGCATGCTTTATTCTGAATAAAAAAATGTAATTCTGAACCAATATATTTATTTGCTGATGTTTTTTTTCTTTGTGTGTTTCTAACTAGTTCATTTCTTAGTCTTTTTTTTTTATGATTAATTCTTTGAAAGGTTACATTAAGTGTATGAATTTAAAGTTGATTAGCATATTTAAATCAATACAAATAATCAGATGTCTGACTCAGCTGATTGCATCCAGTGTTTAATACAATAGAAGCAAACTAAATATTTAAAAAAAAAATTCAGCTCACTTCTTCAAAAAAAAAAAAAAAAAAAAAACCTGCTAGATACGCATGTCTTACTCTATGCTCACTGAAAACAAGTGTACCATATTTCCTTCCAACTGTTTGCCCCGAAAGAATATCCAGAAATCTGTTCTATAAAATTGAGGCAAATTTACCTTTCCGACAACTCTGTATACATGATCAATTAAATGCCTCTAAACACATAAATCTAAGAAAAGGCATGTGTATTTCTTTTTTACAAATGTGACATTGGTCATCAGTAACATCATTGTTCTACCACCTTGTAAGGATTTTAGAGGTTTGGAAAAGATTCTCTTTTGCTTTAGAAAGGCCAGTTAGCTTGTCCGTCAGTTTTATAACCGTACAATGCAGTTTTAAAATATAAAGGGGAGAAAAGCACGTCATTTAGTAACTTCTCCTAAAGATCAGATTCTTCTAGGAAAGAGGGATAACTTTCCTCCCATTCTGCCGTAGGACATTGACAGTCATAAAAATGTAAGAGGTAAGTCAGTGGAGTCAAAGCTTCAAAAAAAAAAAAAAAAAGAAATTGCGTGTCTGTACTAAGTTTATTTAGTTTCTAAAGGCAAAGCAATTCTAAAAAATCTCTGCTAAAGCATGTTTCACCCTTCCAGTGCGCTCTCTCTTTCACACACTATTTTGTAGTATTATTTTATATGTGGGTATTATAGAGAGCCCGATTGCCTTCTCCCGCTCTGAGAAGTTGTCAACCTGGTCAATTCGCTACAGTCTGTGCATGAATTCTTTACAAGCCTGAAATTTATCAGTCAGTTTGGAAAGTGCTGAATCATTTTCAGTTAGCCTTGCCCATCCCATAGTAATGGTGCTATTTTATTAAGTTTTTTTTTTTTTTTTTTTTTTTACCTACAATATTTACTACTTACCGTATACATATTCAACTGTCTGTTGCATTATAACGATACAACATTAAAGCACGCTTTAGACATATTTTCAATTAGAAATGTGACAAGAATCTTACATTTTAAAAATAATTAGTCGAATTATATATATTTCGATTTATTATTTGGTAAATTAATTGAATATCATGAATATTTACTACATTGAAACATTGTTTATAAAAAAAATACGGAGGTAGTTTCTTCATTACTCTGTTTTCAATTTCCATGAATAATTTATTTATTTAAACTTTATTTTGTTATTTCAATGTTTATTTGACAACAAGTTTAACATAGAGGTTTTAGTACTTGAATCTTGTAACATATCTTTTGACAGGAGAGAAAACAATAACTTCTGAAAAATGCTCCTGTGCATGACAATTTTTATTATTATAAAATGAGCCTATTGAGTGCTGTTGTATATATTCTCTACTTTTATTTATTTAAACAAGCTCTCATAATTTGAAGAAAGATATTTTTTTTCTTTGTTATTGCATCGGAGTTTGTAATGAATTTGATTTTTTATGAATATTTTGTAAATATTAAATGAATTCTGTTCATTCAAATATCATATCTTGTACATTATAATTAAAATCAATTCTTTTAAATATTACATATTTATGTAACTTTCATTTTAATTGTCTCACCCCATGTTGCTTAAATTTTCATTTATTTTAGAGAAAAGAGATATTTTAAACCTTTAAATATGTTATTTTTTGTATAGGCATTGAAAGGCGAACTGTCTGTTCACTATCAAGAATATCAAAATATTCAGCAAGTTGGAGAAGACATTCTTTCATCTTGCGAGACTGACAAAGAACCAACAAAAAAGCAGCTGATAAGCTTGAAGAAAAAATGGAATGATCTTAACACAGGTATGGCAAAATGTATAAATTTCTCATCATTAGACATTCACTTTGGTAATATTAGGATGTGTTTTTGGTCATCATTTTTTTCACAGTGACTGTAATAAAAATCAGTTCGTAACAGACTTTGTCATAATTTCTTTCTTTATATCTAAAGCGTTTTTTTTTTAATTTGGATATCACTGATATTTTATAGGTACAATGGACGCTGCTTTTGTGATCGCAATTAATCGATCTCTTATCATTTTTATCATTCTCTTCTCTGACATTCTGTTTGCATTATCAGAATTCTTTGGTGCCGAATCGTCGTGTTCAGGTGACACGAAAACATTCGTTCAGTGTAACCACTACATCGCTTAATGCTATCAATTTTAAAATAAATAATTAAGTGATCCTTCATTTTCAGCCAGCGTTAATGACTGACTGTTGTGGAAATATCTTGCTTTTACTGTAAAGATATATTTGGAAATGATCTTTCCCTTGCGATAAAGGTTAACACAGGCGGCGGTAGCAGAGGGGCAATTGCCCCCCCCCCCCCCGGCCAGAGATAGAGAGTTTCGTTCGTTGGCAGAAGTGTTCACTACTTCAAAATGGTTGTAGAGAGTTGCGCATTATCGAATATGATTATTTAAAAACCATCTGAAATTTAATATATTGTAAACAGTCGAAATATCCAAGTAATGGTTTAAGTGCTTTGACTATATTTGGCAAAATAATGGATAGGATGGTACATCAATATTATGCCGTATTTTGCGGACAATTTCTGATAGACGGACTAAGAATTGAATGCAATGGATGTCGAAGACATTAAGTTCACAGATTTTCATACATCTAATTCAAAAGTCTTTTATTAAGCTTATAATTTATGTCTTTTATAAGCTGTAGTAACAGTATAACCGATAAGGTAACAAGTGAATAAGATACCGACAAGGTGATAGTCTCATTTTTCTGGCAATTTTTGGACTGCCGACTATGAACTGAATATGATGAATGTTGAAGACTGTATCCACAGATTTTCTGACATTTGATTCAAATGTCATTCATCAAACTTTTAATTTGCACTACTTTTGGAAATATTACCGACAAGGCGACATGTGAATAAGACATAAGACATGTCGCATTTTGTCAAAAAATTTTGATCGGTCGACTAAGAATTCAATGCGATGGATGTCGACGACGTTAATTACAATTTCTCAATCATCTGATTTAAGTGTTATAATGTTCGTTCAGCATATAATTTATACTATATTTAGCAGAATAATGAATAAGCTGGCAAGTGAATAAGACGTCACATTTTCCCGACTAATCTTTGCCTTTCGGCTAAGATTTTATCATAGATTATAGAAAAAAATTGTTTTCATCGAACATTTCGATTACCTGCCAGTGGAAGTATTAGAGAAATTGATGCTTTTATATTCATGAATAAGACGATAGAGTTGTTTTCCAGAATTCGCCATTCAAATTCAAGTTCTAAAATTAATCGTCATCTTATTCATCTAATTGTTACTTTCTCGGTAACGAACTGATAAATTTATTTTATTCATTTCGCTATGAGAATTGTCTGATTAAAATCTGGTAAATGGTTAAACTAAATTGAATAAAGCACTCTTTTCTTTTGACACTCTTGTGAATATGCGTGCGAAAAAGAATTATTTTCCTGTAACCAAATAATGTAAATTCGTTATAAATCACTGGAGTAATTTAATTGTAAATTAAGTTTATGTAACAGTAAAATATCTGTTTTCTTTTGCAATCTAATTTATCAGGCTACCATTATTATACAAAATAAATATTATCGACTGCAGTTGACGACAAAAAAAAATTAATATTTGTGATATGGTAGCTTTTTAGCTACACTGAAAGAGTTTATCCAAGTATACACTAAATTTGTTAAATAAATTACTACCTAAATTCTTCAGACTTTGCATTCAATATTATGACTATGTGATCGGGGAACGTATCGTTTTTTTTCCTTTCATTTAATATTCGCGCAAAAACTATATAATTTCAGGTGCTTCTAAATTTTGAATAGACTTTGAATAAAGATGTCTTGATAAAGAGATGATTAAAATAGTTATTCATAGAATATTCATAAATAACACATTAACCTCTTTTCATACAAACTTACTTAACTTCCTAATTAGATGGCTGATCTGATTTATGACACAATTATTATTATTTTAATCCCTAGAATAATATAAGGGCATTTGAGGTAATGATAATAAATTTTTGAGGAAGGATAAATTCTTTGAAGAAAACCATCCAATTAAAGCCAAAATGTATCAAGTACATGATATTTTAAAACCCGATGCACAGCATTATTCAATAATTTTTTAAAAAAACAATACAGATATGAACAATATATCAGTGAAACTTTAAGGAATAATAGGGGATAAGTAACAATTATAGAATATTTTTTAATGTAATTTTTGAAAAAATAAAATTATTGATAGCCTGAAAGTCAATGCTTTTTTTTCCTTTTTTACCTTTATTATGATAAAAATTTAGTTGATTATATCCTTTTCGGTTAATAATTTTCGCTTCATAATTTTTAAGTTCCAAAATATCACATTAAGTGGCATGTACTATATCTAGAATTCTATGTAATCAAACAATGACAGATTTCTAACTATAGACAACTGTCTAGAGCAGCTAACTTGAGGGGTGAGTACAGGCAATTCAGTTACAACGAAGTTTTTAACATAATTGCTAAATTAATTTGTAAAAATCACAAATTTTATGAACTACAAAATATTAGGATGTTAACACTTTTTCCATCTAATTGGTCAAGGTCATCTGTTTCATTACATTCACTTAGTAGCTGAATAGAGCTATGAATGTATTATGTTTTTCATCTATTATTGCATGAATGTATTATGTTTTTCATCTATCTATATATATAAATATCTATTTTAGATATCAGTACCAAAGTTCAATCTCTTGAAGATTTGTTCCAAACAGTACTTGAATTTGAAGAAAACTTGCGTGATATTCAACATGGAGTCCAACGTCTGGAAGATAAAATGTGTTCTCATGATGCTTTAGGGGATGTTTCATGTGATCCTGTATTGCTGGATTGTCTAAAAGTAGGTCTCAAAATTTTTCTTTATTGAAAACCTTATAAATATTAATTCCTGAATTTTGTTTTTGTTATTGCTGATAATGTTGCATATAATTGTGAAATTCTTTAAAATCTATTCTCGAATAATTAATAATAATAATCTCAAATACAGTTTTTTTTTTTTGTCATTTTATTTCTCGAATTATTTCTAACATTTCATCATTACTCTTTTAATTTTGTCTATATTATCTAGTTTGCTTCATGTATTACTTTTTCTTCATATGTAAGAATTATTTTTATTATTCATTATAAGCTTATAGAACATTACTTAGGCTCTGTAATTATCATTCCTAGTTACTAGTCATCAATTCAGCATCAATTTCAATTAACATTTTTTTTCCTCACTAAATACTGATATAAAGACTCTGAAAACTTTTATTATTTTTACTACTTTGTCAAGCATTAATTTTCATTATGTGCCAGATTTTTATAAAAAAAAAATTTCAGTCTAAAATGGTTGGATTGATAATAAATTTATGTTTTGTTACTTTATAGTCCAATTTGAATTGTAAATATATCAATTTTTTATCATTGTTGTAATGTAAAAAGAGGCAAATTATATGAACTATATAAAGACATGTATATGCAGATAAATATGCAGATTAAATTTATTATAGGTACTTTCATATTATTATAAGAAATTTACTGAAGTTTATATTCATAGTACTTTGACCTTTTAAAACTGAAAATTTTTGTACAAATTTGAAAATTGGTTCATATGCAAAAATTGTATCATAATTTAATTATAATTCATTGATAAATCACTATTAACATGTATTCAATTTAATATAATGCTACATTAATTTAAAAGTGCTCCTTGTGACACAATGAATTAATTGTGAAGTAAAAATCACCATATGGTAATAATTTATAAATTTTTGTTATATCTAATTTGATTTGCATATTACTTCAAAATGAACAAGTTATTTAAAGATGTAATAGACTTGTGAAATTTTGTTTTGTATATTTTTAAATATCTGTAACTAGCAAATATTCATTAATACTATTAGTTATCACTTGATAAAATGTGTATTAGTTGTTTTTGTGCATTATTATTCCATATAAACGATTTCATTCACAATAACTTTTTGCCACTTTTAATATTTTTAGGTTCTTTTAGAGGAAGCTGTTGGAATGAAAAATGAAATAACTAAATTGAAAAAATTTGCAAAAGTGGTTATACAAAAAGCCGGGGATGGCACTGATACCACAGAAATTTTGAAAAGTGTTGATGATATTGAAAAGCGATATACTACTATTACAAAGAATTTAGAAACTCGATGTGCAACTCTAAGTGCATCTCATAAAATTATTACGATTTTTATGGTACGTGTATTTTTTTATTACAATGTTTTAGTTTTTATATTTTAGTTAGTATTTCATTTTTCTGAGAATTAAAAATATGGGATGAAAATTAATGTTCATTTTTCCTTCATTTTCATTAGAATTAAAAAGTAAGAAGTAAGAACTGCACTCACTCTCTAAATTATTTCTTTCATGATTTCTTAATGCTGCATATCGTAAAATAAGTTTTAATTATTGAAAACATTTTATTGATGATTGATTTTATAAATATGTACATTTTTGTACGTTGGGTTGATAATATGAAAAATATATTGAACTGATGTGGCTTTAAGTATCATTTTCGTATATTAATATCCTCATTATTTAAGTTTTAAAAGTAAGTTGTAAATTAAAAAAGAAGTTTATTAATGTAATATTTATTACATTACTAGGAACACATAAAGTCTCTTCGTACCGAATTAAGCAACTTAGATGAAGCCTTCGACAATATGAGACCAATTGCCCGAGATCTCACATGTCTCAAGAATCAATTAAAAGACTTGAAAGTAAGACTGATATTCTAAACGTATTTTTTCTTCAAAAAGTACTTTTTATTCACGTCTTACATTTGTGATGCACTGACCAGTTCTTTGACTAAGCAATTCTGACAATGTATGCTTCTTCGTTATTTTTTGAATCTCGATTAAAAACATTTTTAATCAGTTTATAAATACCTTTTATTTTTATTGTTTAAGCATAGTGTTGTTTGTTTGATTACAATTAATTGTTATGTGGTTGGAGCATATTTGAAGCTTATATTTCATTGTAATATGGCCTGATCTATTTTTTATATAATGTGATGCACTAAAAACATAATTAAATAGGTAGTTAATATAGATTTTTAAATGAAAAAATATCCTAGAGTCATTTAACTTATGAAGAATGACTGAATTTGTAACTGTTGCTTTAATAAGATTCGAGATATAGTAAATTAGAAAATATTGCTGATACGCATAATTCTTTTTGAGCAAGAATTCAAGTCTAAATCTCAAGTGATTGTTCCTCTGTTTGATTATGATGTTAACTTTACAGGATATCAGATCTAATCTTTCTCAAACAAAGAAAAAGTATGTCGCCTCAGAGAAGATATACGATGATATTTCCAAGCAAGAGCATATCTCTGAAACTAAAGGTTATTTGGAGCAGGTGCGATTTTATTTCTATCTATACTAAGCTTACACTTTTTATGCAATTATTTTGATATTTTAAAATGATCTGTTACCCTTGACATGTTTATTTAAAGAACATATATTTTATATTGCATTGTCTTAAAATCTGTGGAGCTTTATTCAAGAATTATTCTAATTCTAAAAATTATAATTATTAGTTAGCATAGTGTGTTAAATAGAATATATATTATCTGCATATTAATTAAAAATATGTGTATTTTAATGATTAGTATCTAGTCTATTTTTAATTTAAAGAATTTTCATTTGCTCATCAAAAAGTTAAGATTTAGAACAAACATTGATGCAAGATTTAAAAAAATCTGTCTATCTAATAAAATCACCTTGAAGAACAGGCATGTCATTCATTATGTGTTTAGAAATCTTATAGGTTAAATTGTTATTAATAATATGCTCCTTATCAGATTAATTCTGCATGATATAATTGTTTTACCGAAGGAAGATAAATTTAATATTTATTGTAGGAAATTTTTAAAGACGGAACAATTAAAAGAGATCATAATTTTGTAAAATATTTTTCAGTATTTTTCGTTTCTTTTATCGTTGCACAGATATGCAAACACATAAAGCTTTGTGTGTTTGCTACTATTATTGCAAAATCTGAATGAATGCAAAATCATCAAATTGTTTGTATTATTAAAGATATTATTTTTTATTTAAAAATTCCATTTAGTTTTTACAAACATTTTTTGCAAATGCAGCCTTTTTGACCCTCTTTAAGTCTTAATTCCTAAATTTTACTTGAAGGATTTTTACTTGATATTTTTTGCTTTTCTCCTTTAGTAACATTACCAAAAAATGCAGCATTGTTTTAAGAATTTTATTTAATTTATAGATAAATAATTTGAGCAAGCAAATTTCTCGACTTGAAGAACATATAAATGAAAGAGAAACAACTATCGTTACTATGACAACCCGAATCGAGAATTTTTACACTATGTATTCAGAAACAGAGAAGGTTATAAAATCTTTACTTAAGAAAGAGGAAGAGTTTGAAGCCTCTGTTGGTGATGTAGAGACTATTCGCAAACATCAGCAAAAGTTTAAAGTAAGTATTTAACTGTTTAAATTTATGCTTTTAATAAGATTATATACTTTTAACTTTTTCAACTTTTTATTTTAATTATGTGATTATTCGTAATTCTGACTATTAAAAAAATCTTTATTTTAGGAATTTCAATCTTCAGAAGTAGTGCCTTTGAGTAAACAAATAGTAGAAGTTAATAAAATTGGACAAGGACTTATTCAATCTGCTACGAGTGGAGTTGATACTACAGATTTAGAGCAGAAATTGGAAATTCTTAATAATTCTTGGAATAGTTTACAGGAATCCGTAAGTAAATTACATTTTCATTGCATTTTTCGTGATTAACCGTGTCTTTCCCCGTGTTATATTTTACGTCCCATTTTTATTTTTTCCAAATCGTCTTTGGAAATTCTTAATAAGTCTTGTTTGCAAGAATCCATAAATGAATTAAATTTTCATTGTACTTTTCATGAATAACTTTGTCTTTCTTCGTGTTATATTTAATGTTTCCTTTATATCTTTTCCAAATGGTCTATTTTCAATTCGATACTAAAAAATAATTCTGACATATTACTGATCGGCTGAATTTTAAACTAAATATTATCATAAAATAGTTTTTTAAAAAAACAGTCAGGAGAGCCTGATATTGAAATAAGTTCTACTTTTTATAAAAAATAATTTGTAATTTTGAAGTATATCAGTGTATATATATTTCTTTAAATGGTCTTTATGTAGATTGTCGTCATGCTAGCTTTAAAAAGTAGTGTTTTTCTTTGTCTGTTAAACATTTGATATTTTAATAAAATTGCCAAAAATAAAGTTTTTGTATTTTAATCGATGTTTGGTGTTTGTTTCTATTTTGACTCAACAGCAAATTTACCTTGGAGTTATAATTCAATACAATTCATTTTATTAAAATTCTTTAATTCTTTTTTGGAAAACGCGTTAATTGAAGATTTTTATACTATACTAAAGTGGATATTAAAATATTGTCAATTTCGTTATTTCAGATTAATGAAAAAGAGAAAAAATTGGACATTGCCCTACTTCAATCTGGAAAATTCCAAGAAGCTCTAAGTGGTGTTCAAAAATGGCTTATCGATACCGAAGAAATGGTATCAAATCAAAAAGCTCCTTCACCAGATTTTAAAGTGTGCAAAGCTCAAGTCCAAGAACAAAAGGTTCATTATTTCATTGTTTTCCCTGCATTATATAATTTTTCTTGTTTATTTTTTTAATACATTTGCAATTGTATTTAACTTTAATTGTTTTTAAATTCTCAGAGGCGATATGTTATAAGTTTCCGAAATTAAAAAGCTTTCAAATAATAAAATTATACAACTTTTGTTCAACTTCCATATGCTGATTTCCTAGCCGCATTAAAGTACATATTTTCTAAGTATCTGTATTAAGCTTCACATCTTTTTCCATTGTATACATTTGAAATTTGGTTAACATCGATTTCATAGTGTGTAGTTTTTCTTTTTCGATAATAGTTTTCCATCATAGCCAACCTTTTATTCTATAATTGTAGAATAGTTATTTACATATGAGAATTAGCTAATATTTTAAAAGTTTAATTTCATTTCACTGAAGTATATTTTACATTGTAACCCCCCTCCCGATTCTTTAGTACATTCATGTCAGTACCTTATTTATTGCAAAATATAATCTTCATTGTTATTTTTTTTTCCTTATTCATTACAGTTCTTGAAGAAAATGTTACTAGATCGTCAAAATAGTGTCATGTCTTTGAAAGCTATAAGAACAGAAATCATTAGTAATACAAAAACCACTGAATTAGAGCAAGCTGAAACTTTGATGGAAAATATTAGTCATCGTTTCGATGAATTGATATCTACAGCTGAAGAGCGCATGACTGTTCTTGAGAAAATCATACCTCTAGCTCAAGAATTCCAGAATGTATCAACTCCTTTCGTCGAATGGCTTGAAAGTTGTGAAAAGAAATTGCTCTCTATGACTTCTGTTCCCGTGGAAGAAAATAAAATAAAAGCTATGGTAGCTGAACATGAAGTAAATAACTCTATTAATTGTTACCCTTTATATTGTTTTGATATAATTGTAAATAAATCTACATTATTATAATAGGTGGTACAATATTTCCAGTAATATTTAGTTATCTACTGTGTAATGCTTTTTCATAAAAGGACTATATTTTTTTAATTAATTAAAAGCTACATATTATGAAGCATTCTTAATGTTAAAACTACAGATTAGTTTGGATTTATTGAATCCTTCTAATAATTATTCAGCATCTATCGCTTCACCAGCTTTAAGTTTCTGTGTCATTTCAATTGATTTAGATGTACTGTCATAAATTACTGCATTTTGACGAAAAGCTTTTAAATGTATAAATATGGTTGGGAATATTCTTTTTGAACTAGAATCATTTTTTGACTCGCATTTATCTTTAGATATGTGATTGTTTAGATAAAATATTTCATTCAAAAGATTTACATTGAAATAACCACTGATAAAACAGCAGAGCCAATTTAGTTAAATCTTGTTATATTGAGTCCATTTTAAGACATTACGAGGGCTACTTTAAGTCTGACCTCGTAAATGTGAAACATGGATAGATATTGAGAGCGACATCTGATACGACACCATCTTCTCTAAGCATCCATGCTACACATTTAATCCCAACAGATTTAACTATTACCAGATCCGCTTACAAGGTGTTTCTTCGGTGGAATCGGGTTTCAAACCTGTAACCATTGATTTTGAAGCAGAGACTTTGCCATTGCGACTCCTGAATTCATTTCAAATGACACACTGAAAAATAGCTGTGTTTTATATACTATTGCTCTTTTTTTTTAATGATGTTGATGATTGGATGCTTTTATCTTTTCTATGTTTTTATTCCTTATTTTGTGAATGTAAAATATAACTAAAACAAAATATCAGTGATTTGTAATCTGGGTATTAAAAGAATGTTCTGTTTCATTAAAACAAATTTTTGCATCTGTCCACAATTGTTAGAACAAAAAATAGAACTATGGGTCCTGTTATAGATAAATAAAATGTATTAAGAACTTCTACTTGAATTGATTTTTATTTTCAAAACTTTGAATTGATTTTTGCGAATTCTTTTAGTTTTATTAAAAGGGAGATTATAATTTAAACGATTTATTTCTAGAATACTGCTTAGATTCTGTCATAATCACATTAAAATGAAAGGTGTTAGCTTACCATTCTTATTATTCGCTATTATTTTTTTAAACTAAATTTCAGGGAATGAAAAAGATTGGAGGGAAATAGAAAGGGGGGGGGGAATAAAAGTGCATTATTTTTGGAACATTATAGTTTTAAAAATATAAAAAAGAGTATTTATGTTTAAATGTATTCACTCACTTTCTAAATATGTTTTTCCAATTTCATTTATTTAGAAAGTTTCAAAGGATATTCTTCAACACAAGAAACCTGTTGAGCAGTTGAATACCATTTATGAAAAGCTTAAAACAATTACTACAACCAGTGAATCAGATTCTTTGTGCCAGAAAATCAGCACAATTAATGAAAAATTCAACGAAATTAAAAACTCAAGTGAAAATGTGGGTTCACTTCTTAAGGATGCTCAAAAAGGAATTGGACAGTTTTCCACAACTTACACCAAAGTTATAACTTTTATAGAAGAGACAACAGTTCAACTGACACACTTTCAAGTTTTAAGTGTTTACTCTGACAAATTACAAAATCAACTGAAGGAATTGAAGGTAATTATTTATTTCTTAGATACTTATATTTAAGTCCCACTACTTAACTGACTATAGAAAAAAACTAGTGAGATGCTACTTGCTCTTTGGGTATGAATTTAGTATGAAAATTAAGCAACCTTAGAAAGAAGGGATGCGAAAGTATTTTAGTAGTTTATAGTATTTTAGTAAAAAAAAATTGTGTTGATATGTGTGACAGAGTTTAGTGTATTTAATAATCATCTAATTATGAAATTTCTAAAATATAGTCTGTCTGTGACTAGAGAATTTAAAAACTAAGAATATATTGCTAACTCTTCAAAATAATACTATATTTGAACTATATTTTTCTTCAAAATATCATCCAAATTAAAGTTTATGAGATGACTTTTACCTTTAATAGTCTACAGCTAAAAACTGTTAGGTTATACATTTTTTGTTATTAGAAAGGTTTGTAAAATGTGTTGAAAATTTTGTTTTTTAAGTGTTAGATCGATTTGTAAGGAAGTCTGTTGATTACAAATTTCATGTACTTGATAATCCTTTCTTAGCTACCATATTGATAATTTTACTGGAACACTTGGGAAAATTTCCTTGGCTTAAATCATCTAGCAACAGATTTAATAAAATGAAGTTCATGATGTTAATAAAATGAAGCTAATAAAATAAGCTAATAATGTCTGCAGAACAGTTTTGTTATGAATTTAATTATTAGTCTTCAAATTGGCAAAATATATTAAAGGAAGAGCATTGAAAATTCACTTTGGTATTTGCTTCCTTGAAATATAATTATTTGTCTTAAAATCTCTTATTGTTATCTCCAAATGTTGCTTATTTTCCATTTAATGATATTCTGCCTTTAATGATCTCTGTGCCTTTGAATGTGGATGTGTGAATGCATTAATAAATGAATACTATAAACGTATAAATTACATTCATAGTATTAGATTACTAATAATTAATGGTATTTTTATATTCATTTTGTATAAGTACAACAAATTGCCTTTATTACGTTTATGTTGGATAATATGCTAAATTGTTAAATGAAATTAGTCCTTGCTGATTTTATTACATTTTTTTAGAATATATTAATTCAGAGATTCTTTTTCCACAGAAACTCAAAGAAAAATTAGATAGTGAAGAATCTAATGTTCAGAGAGTAATAACATCAGGTGAAGAAATTATGAAAGTTGCTTCAGGTATATTTATATTTTATATTAAATAACATTAATTTTCACACTCTCGAAATTAATTACTTTTTTATTACTTAAGTTTGCCTTCACTTTAACTTCTGAGTTTTAAGGAATTTTGGTATTCCGAAACTTTTCAGGCTCTAATTTCTGTAACTTTAATTGTCCAGTGTTAAGCTGCACTATTTTTGAACATCACATGACTAATATAGATTCTTATTCTCCTGAGTTTCGGTAAAATCTCGTTTTTAACGTATATATGCATTAAATGCTTTCCCACTATCTCTTTTAATGTTTCTTGCCTTGTTTTGCTGCGTGTGCCATTTAAGTATTAGCTACGATTGTCAAAGAAATTTTAAAAGCAGCTTAAAAATTAGAAAAAATCTACTGAATCCTGAAAAAAGATTAAAGCTGGCATTTGGAGTTAATTGCCTTATTGTTCATTTCCCAGAAATATTATATATGTTTTGCAGATGAGTGTCCGAAAAGGAGACAAATTTGGAATTAACTTCAATTTACTTTTCCATGACTGACGAAACACATCCGTTCACATTGATCAAGAAGAGAAAAATGCATGAAATTTTTCCTTCAGTTCTTTTTACTGAGAGATTCTTATAGGGATTTCTTTGGCTCGATTTAAGAAAGGAAATTTTGATTATTTTTGGAACAGGGTTGCCACGCCACCGAGATAACTTAAAAACCGGGAAAATACAGGGAATTTTAAGTTTCTTGGTTATTTTTTTCCCCATCTAAAAATGCTGATCTCTAAAGATTGCAAGAATAAAAGATCGTAGTCATCGCTTCGAAAAACGAAACAATGCCATTCACGATTGTGTAAGGTGGAAACTCGCTCCATTTCTACACTCCCCCCCCCCCTTTTTTGTATAGATCAGTTTCGATTTGTGAGACGGTTGTTCTTTTTCCATAAGATTCCCGAATTGCAGCTAATGAGCATGTGTGGGACTTTGGTAATTGTGTGAAAGATTAGAATATATTTCTCTGGGGGGGGGGAATTAGTTACCCACACGTGAGTTTATTGAATGGTTTGTATATTATTTGAGAAATTGTGAGCTTTTTCAGAGTAGATTATAGACTTTTTTAAAACAATGAGCTGCTCAAAATCCGTATTTAATAGATTAGACGGATAAATATAATCAATCCTGATTTTGCTGAAACGGTCCGAAAAGTCCCGCAAAATCCATTTGTGGCATACTGCTCGCTTTGAAAGAAAATAATAAGTCCTAGTAATATGGGAAAACAGGCGCTTATTAGTCATTCAAAAAAAGAGAAACAAAATTGCGTATCAATCCAAAAAAAGTCATAATTAATATTAGACTTTTTATCTAGAGGAATGGAAGTGAAGGTGATATATCAAGTCCGAAAAGATCAATTTTAATGTCCAAAAATGAACCAATATCGAACTTTTTAGTTTAAGAACAATCATTTAAAGTTGAATTTGTATGAGTATTGAAACTTGTTGCTTCACTTTCGACCCTTAATGCATTCATTGATATATCGGAAATAATTTCACACATGTTCACTGGAAGTGAAATAGCTAAAAAATGTACGTTAGGCCGTACAAATATGTATTTTATTTGATAAGGCTTAGCACTATAAAACTGATAGCTGAAAAATCTGCAGAAATTAATGCCCATATACGTGAATTGGGAAAAAAATGAATAAATAAAAAAATAATTTTGCTTTATAATGTTTATTTGTTAAGTAATTAAATGATTTGTATCATGATAAACAAAAAATGTTTTGCGTTTTATTTCACCCAAACCCTTAATTTTGTGTGACTTACAAATAAAGAGCATGAGAGGTAATATATCCCCTCCCTCTTAATATATAAATTTTGTCTTGCTAAATTACAGATATTAAATAAAGATAAATTGTTTCTTTTTTTTTTTCTTTTGTAAATTTCAAAATTCTTTTAATATGCTATTATTTCAAATAATGTTAAATTGTTGCTTCATCTGCTTGCTTTTTCCACACCTTAAAATCATATTGCATCATAACTAACATGCGAGTGCTAGTTTTCTAATTCTCGTATCTTGAATATACATACAGGAAAAACACAGGGAATTTTTTTCCAGATTTGAGTGGCAACCGTGTTGGAAGCTATTCCGTGAGCGTTTGGGACTTTAATAACTTTTCTTGCAGCATGAGAATTGCAGAATCTGCAATTTTTGAGAGTGCATATCATGAGTAATTAAATAAAAAAGTGAGATATGGGTCAGGAAATAAGAGAAAATTTTAGAATAAAGTAGTATGGGCTAGTTTAAGCTTAAGAAAATAGGATATTAATTAAAATTTAAATTAGATTAAGAGATATCGTTATGCACACACACACATATATTAAGAAGATTATTATGTGATATTTTCCCTACTTTCATGAGTAATGCAAGCTTTTATATGTATTCAGATGAATCATAAGGAGTAGTGTTGGGACAGGCAATAAAAGCACATATAAGCCTGATCACCAGTTTTAGTGGGAGGGTACTACTAAGACGAAATAATGGTAGATTCATTTTTCCGTTTAAAGCAAAATGTGAAGGGGAATCATACAAAAATTTTATTTTCCCCTGTGCCCCATTACACTTATTATGGCACGAATTGGATATTAAGTATGTATATATGTAAGCATTATTTTATGTGAAGCAGAATGCAGTTTGAAGACAGTGAAGAGACTTGCTATTTCGTGACGTCGTTTTGTTTCATTTTTCAGAAGCAGGCATATGTACAAGCGATGAGCACACAGAACGACACAGAAAAGGAATTGAGGAAAAAGCTCTTGGACATTTTATCCCTGGTCTTATATAACCTGTGATTTTGATAGGGAAAACCTTTCTTCATAGTGCTAATATATTACGAGATTTCAATAGGGATTTTTGTTACACACGCGAAGAAGGCAAAGGAAACACAGGGAGATTTTAAAAAAGAATTTGCCTCATCAACGGTATTTTGCCTCTTCACGCAGGGTGTGGGAAAGTTCGACTTTTAGCTGATTCTGCAATTTAACAAAGCTTCTCTTGAATTAATTAAGTAGAGACAGTGGAATTGGATCAAGAAATAAGAGAATATTTTTGAATAAAGTTACTATGGCCTAAATTAAGATGAAATCTTGAAAATTGATTAAATTGAAATTAGAGTTTAAAATATCATTACATATATATACTTAAAATATTATAATTGGATATTGCTGACCATTATTCTTATTATGGCAGTGAAAGGTATTTTATTCTCCTTTTCTACAACTTTACCTGACTAATGCAAAGCTAGCCCCTTTGTTTTCTTTATAAGTGAAAAATATCCGCTACTGACATTAAAAAAATTGCTTCAACATTTTAAATCAAATGATTTTATGCAATATAAAATAATCATCCTCCCCACCCCTCAAAAATAAAGCCTACCAGCAATGGTTTGGCAGCTGTTCGGAGTGCATAACCTAGAGCTACCGAATAGTTTCTACCAAATTTCTTAAGCATGCACTAATAGACATAATATGCACCAAGTTCTTGTTGCATGATGTATCCAGCGGTAGAATATTAAACGAAAACTTAAATGAATGTTTTTACAAATAATACATGATACATATTATGCTCTCCATGAATTATAAGGCATTCAAAGTGAAAGTTTCGTTTTGTTTGTACAATTTTTTTAGAATAATATTTTCCAATTTTTGTGATTTATATTATGTCTATAATTAAAATAAACAATAAAGGAATAATTTTTTAAGTAAAGTAATATTTTGCATTCATATACTGAAAATTTAGATTGTAAGTTTAATTAACAACAATAAATAATTAAAACATTTTAGTTCTTAATTGTTAGATGGACCTAGATACATAAGTTACATAGTACACAAAGGATAAAATACAAATTTTAGAAAAACTGGGCAGTCTAGGAGATACATTTTAGACTTGCTGGGCAGTCTAAGGGATACATTTCAATTTTTCATGATTGAGATAAATTTGTGTATGTATTTGGATTTCGATGAATAAAAATATTGCTGTTAATTAATAGTGAGTGAATACCTTTAGAAAGTATATAGAATGTAATTCAGGGCGAAACGTGTGAATAATGAAAATGTTATCTAATTAGAAATTTCTTTCCTAATTAAAAGACAATTAGAACTGGGAGTTTTAGATTTGCATATTTTTGACGCTACAAATATTCAGTTATATAAACAAGTGTTCAGTTAATTTGCACTTTTTTTTTTTCTTTACAGGAGATGATTCCATTCAAATGAAAGAAAAATTGGATTCTCTCAACATCAAACTTTCTGAGATTTCAAACAAAATTAAGGAAAGACTGAAGACTGCAGAAGAATCTTTACCTTTGGTTGAAACATTTTATACCGCCATCAATAAATTATCTACCTGGCTAGATTCTTTAGAGAAATCTCTCAAAATTCTGGATAGTAGTACTCTGGATGTTCAGAGAGAAAGCATAAAAGTAAATATTCTTGTTTAATTCAAGAATTACTATAGTTTTCATTTTTAAGAATTGGAAATTATAATAATTCATGAACATTGTTTTCTTTGTTTCAGATTTTTTCAAAAATTTTTTTTTTAATATTATTGAGAAAACTTGTGAACTACAAAATAGCATCACTACTGTTTTGTTTTTTTATGAATTGTAAACTGTCGTTTTTAAAATTATCTTTATTATGTTAGTTGTACTGAAGTTACATTTAATTTTTTTATTCATTGCTTTTGTTAGCAGCTTGGAAATTTCCTAAAAATTTTCATTCAGATTTAGATTTTGTGTCTAAATTCTAAAATCTGAATTTTTATTTATTGATTACAGCAATTATATTTTTATAAGATACTTTCTGATTTTTTTTTATAAATTAAATTTCGCACTGTTTAAAGAGTATTGACTTTTAGCTAAATACATTTAAATATTTCGATTTATTATTTTAAAAAATATTGAAAATTTTCAGCATAATGTTGACTTTGAAGATATACTAAACTAATATATATTCTACTTTTTTTAATATGTTACAGAAAATGGAAGAAAGCATTCCTGAGTATCGAAGTGTTTTGGAAACTATTAATAATACTGGCCCGCGTCTGTGCCAGCTAGCTGCTGGAGAAGGATCTGTAGTAATAGAAAATCAAATGTCTCGGGCTAATCAGAGATTTGAGAAGGCGTCTGAACAAATTCAAAGAAAGGCTGAACGTATTCAACTAACACTCCAACGGAAATATGATGTAATTCTTGCATTTTATTATCAAAATTTTGACATAAATCTACATTGTTACATCAATACCTTAACAAAGTATTTAAAACAAATGTTTTCTTAATGCTTTTACATAAAGTAAATTTCTAAATAGTGCTAAAATTTATGAGAAATTTCTCCTTATTTTTTAAAATCACGATTAATATTAAATAAAATTTGTTGGTATTGATATATGTCTATGATGTTATTTAATATCTTGTTATTGAATCATCTAGTATGAGAGTTTTAAATATAATCCTTTTTTTTAATAATAGGTTATTAGCGATATGGACGAACTTTCTGAATGGTTCCAAGAAACAGAAAAGCGAGTTACCGAAGATGAAGGACTTTCTCCTGAACCTAATGTTTTAACAGTTCTTTTGAAAGAACAAAAGGTGTGTTATTTATCTTTGCTTATTATATTAAAGCATTGTCCTCACTCTAATATCAACTATGCAGTTATCATATGAAGTTCAGAAAATTTTTTTTACATATATTATAAATATCATCTAACTTTATAATTTTAAATCATTTAGCACAGGAAAACGAAAGGAACGAAATCATAAAACTTTATGTAGACGCTTATTATTGAATTATATCACTTGTTGCATGCTGCCTAGTATATGAAAAGAAATTCCATACTTTTTTTTTTGTTTCGTTATCAAATAGTGTTTTGTGTTTACAAATTCTGCCTACCAATCTTCTATATTCAAATATTTTTATTGTCCGGCTTGTTATAAAAATTTCATTTATCAATATATAATCTGTAAATTATTTAACTAAATATATTTAAAATCATTGAACTATGTAAATAAAAAAAAATATGAACATGCAGTTACTATAAATAAGTATACATTATGTGCTCCAAGTTTCGTTTGGAATTTAGCTGTGAAATCTGAGGTATCCATAACAAAACAATGTCAGTATTTGGAGATTGATAGTGCATATTTTGGGAAATCACCTTGTAAGAAAGAATATAACAGATGTACTTAAAATCTCTTCTCGTTCTTTAAGTACTACTTGTTTGAATATTTTTTTAAGCAAATCTTGTATTTTAATGTAATATGACTCTGATGTTTTTATACATCAACTGATTTTAAATAGCATATTTCTATTATTTTTTAGTCTTTATGTGAAGAGTTGAATGCACAAAAGAACAGAGTTCGTGATGTCATTACAACAGCCAAAAAACTGATGAGAGAATCTTCTTCAGAAGACTTATCCTACTTTCATGAAAAAATGGAAGCACTGAAGACATATTCAAATAATGTATCTATTGTTTGTCAAGAAAGATTGAGTGCACTTGAACAAGCCCTTCCTCTTGCCCAACACTTCTTTGAGACTCATTCTGATTTAGGACAGTGGTTGGATGAAGTGGAAGGAGAAGCAGAACTTTTAGAAGCTCCTGCTTTAAATTCCATACAGATTAAAAAACAGCAGGATAGAAATAAAGTAATTAAAATCATTATTTTTTCCCCCTTTTACATATTGTTTCACAATATTTATTTTACTCTGCAGTTTCACTGACACATAATTCGATCATTTTAAAAGAGTTAGAAAAGCATGTGAAGAAAGCAAGCATGAAAGTACTATTATCCAAGACATATGTATACAAGGTGGCATTAAGTTATTCCACTGGCAAAATGAAGATAAAGCATATTTTGAAAAATACGCTTTCTTAATCCTCTGTATTGCTGCTTTTTCTCTATACTTCCTTCCCTTGCTTCTTTTTTTTTGTTTTCTATTTGATTCAGTTTGTTATTATAGACAAAAAAAAATTTCCAATTCATAAGTCATTTTTAGATAATGACTTTTCATAAATGCCTGCACTGATAGCTAAAGATTTCTCTTAAATATTTGTAAACCCATAAATTACTCTAAATTAATTATTAGCATATTAAGGTTATTTCTCTTTTCATAAATGAATTTTCCTCTGTCTTGTAAAGCTTTCCTTTAATAAGAAGTTTGAAAAATTTTAACCCCTGCACTTATCAGCTTTGTTAACTGTTTAATCATCGATTAATAGTTAAAAATATTCTATGATTAAATTTGACAATATTCGCAATTTTTTCTGAATTCCCCCCCCCAGAGGAAATTGAAAAAAAAATGCAGTGTTTTATTTAAGGATAATTCTTTTCCCTCTGTTCAAATAATTAAACTTTTATTCCCAGTTTAAATAATATGAATTATCTTTTATATATGTTGTAAAATAAGAAAAGTTATGCTGTTGATCATTTACTGAAAATCATTTAGTGTTTAAATGAATTCTTACTTTAGTAGAACTCCTAATATTTCTGATAATTATGAGCTTTGTGTATATTAAAAAATTGTTTATTCAAATTATAAGTATTTTGAAATCATATATTTATTGTTGAAAAATAATTCTGGGTCATAGTTATTTGAAGCATTATTTTTGTCAATTGGTTTGAATTATGTTTAAAAATTTTTTTTCCAGGATTTGACACAATCCGTTCAGGAGCATAAACCGTTGGTTGACAAACTTAATAAAACCGGATCTGCTCTAACTAAGCTTTGCAAAGATGACGAATCTAGCAAACTAGAAGTTATTCTTGAGTCTGATAACAGTAGATACAATGCTCTTCGAAAAATTCTTCGTGAACACCAGAATGCTTTAGAAGAGGCTTTACAAGCAACATCACAAGTATGCTATTTGTTGCTTTTGATTAATCACTTTTTCTGTTTAAAATTTTCTCTCTTAATTATTTATTTAATAAAAAGAATGCTTAAAAATTACTCATTAGAAAAAAATCAGTAATTTTTTTCACTATCCATATTTTATGTTTTTAGAAGAATTTCCATCTTCTTAGATTAATAAGATATGTGTATGTTCAAAATATACGTACATAAAAAAGAGTTATTCACCTCATGAACATCTGATTACAAATCTAGTAATCAATATGCGGACAATTAAATAAAAATTTCAATAAAATAAATTGCGCAACGTATATATTAAAACTAACGAATTAGTTGTCTAGTATAATATTTATTCTGTGAGCAAAAATTAAATACCCAAATGCTAATTGCACATATCTAAAATTATGTAATCATTATAGACATTTTTCTAGATTTTTTTTTCTAAATAAAATGTATTTTATTGATGAAAAAGTAATATGATTAATATTTCATAATTCTGCTTGATTCTTGCATTAATAGTATTTAAGGCATAGATTGATTAGAATTATTCAGATCATTCACTATCAAAGTCCTATAGATATTTATTTTCTTTAAGATTTTCAACCTTGTTTGATAAAATAAAAAGATGTCTTTCACTATTACATCATTCTGCCTAAAATATAAAATTATCAAATGAACACAACTTAAGCTAACAGGTTAACACATTTATAAGAGCACAAGCAATACAAGACGTCTTCAGGGATCTTTACTAATTGGCTGCCTGGCTATATAACCAAAAATTTACATTCTTGTTTTGTGTTTTGAAAAATCAGAATTTTGATTAATTTTTAATAGTTCAATCAATTACACTAACAGCTTTTTTTTAATATTGCATAATCAGTGATTTGAAGTTTTTATTCATAAAATAAATTTCATACAGTGTAGATCACATAGCAGCATATTATAAGGAATGCTTAACTTGTGTATCTGTGTGCATCAAAAGTTCTATAATCTTAAATAATGATATGACATCATAAATCAGTGAATTTAATACTTTATATGCCATAAAATGCACCATTTGTCATAATAAACGAAATAATTAACATCCAAATTTTATAAATTAGTGTTATGTGTGTGAAAGAAATAAACATACATTGAAGAGTTAATATTTGTGTGTTACGTTGATTTAGAAAAACATTCGACGATTAGTGGAACGCATAGCAACTGTTTGATTTAAATAGTCCAGCTTACATCTTCTCTGCTATACCAAAAGTGGTTTAAAAGACTGGATACTTCTTTATATGTAATTAGTGTGTCCATTAATATTAACATTCTTTCATTGTAAAAAGAAATATAGCGAACTATCTGTTCATTTTGCCGAAAATTCCTATTATTCTGTTGATTATTTTTTTTATTAAAAAACAGTTCTATTCTAAATTTTATACTCTATTTTTGAAAATGGCCCATACTTATTGAGTAAAATCTTGCTTTTGGTTATTTTCAAGTTTTCGGATAAATTGGAAGGTATCTTGAATGCACTGACTTCAACTGCTGATCAGCTTCATAATGCTGAACCAATTTCAGCACATCCTGATAGGATACAAGAGCAAATAAATGACAACAAAGCTGTTCTGCAAGATCTTGATAAACGAACTATAACTCTAGAAGCTGTTAAAAAAGCGGCAGATGATGTAATAGGAAAAGCCAGTACGATAGATGAACCAGCTGTAAGAGGTCTGTATATGTCTTACTTTTCATGAAGTTGTTTGTATGAATTTCCTTTGCTATTTTACTAATTTTTGTTGATTTGATTTTACTATTACGGATTACATGCTCTAAATTTGATTCAACCAATTTCTCTTCACTTCATGAATTTTGTCACTTCATTAAGTAACAATGCTTCTTTTATTGATAATAATGCCACAATTGTTTATGCGCAAGTTTCAATAGTGTGGATACTTGTATATCATATTAAAGTTTTATTCTAAAGTTAGTCTAGTTTTATTACCTAATTTTTGAAATTCCTTAATATCTATGTCTATATAAACATATGTTTAATTAACTCTGACATTGAAAAGAAATATATATTGCTGTCGTAAATATTTATTACGGAATGAATATTTTAAGTTTATGTGTCAAAAGCTTGAATTGAATTGACGTTTATATAATACTTTAGAATACTATGCATAAGGCAGAGGAATTTTAAGATTTGTTAATCATTTCAGAAAGGTAATTTGAAATTGATGTATTTTCAGTGTAGGAGTTGGTCTGGATGAATGTGTTATAAAATGATACAAATTATGTGTTATTGTATAAAATGAGCTCTGATAAATAAGTTTTTTAAAATACTGTGAATCTTTGTGAACATATATGGAAGAATTAAATTTATGATGAAGCAGAATTTGATTTATGAAAATCCCATGCCATTTCTTTTTATCTGTAAATAAAATTATTTGAAGGCGATAAATAAACTTCGTGTTTAAATGTGCATTTTTTTATTCAAGAAAATTAATTAAATTTATTTTCTAATAATTTTAATATCGTATCATGATATATATGCTGATGACTAAGTCAGTCATATATTTATATATTTTTACAGACATAAAAATGAAATTGGATAGATTGAATGATTTGTGGATGACAATTCAGACAGCTGCTCATAATCGTGGAAAGTCCCTGGAAGAAGCATTAGTAGCTGCTGAAAAATTCTGGGATGAACTAACTGCTGTTATGAAAGCATTGAAAGAACTTCAGAGCAATCTTAATTGTCAGGAACCCCCAGCTGTAGAGCCTGCTGCTGTTCAACAACAACAAGAAGTCTTACAAGTTAGTGATTTTCTTTTTATTTATTTCTTTTTAACTTGTTCTGGAGAGGGATAAAAGCATATATGTAATATTAACGATATTTTACGGTGTTTTTCATTTTGCCGACTTTTCTAAATATTAATATTGGTATTTATTTAAAGGAAATTAAGCAAGAAATCACTCAGACCAAACCAGAGGTAGATCACTGTCGTCAAGCAGGCCAGAATTTGATGCAATTATGTGGCGAGCCTGATAAACCAGATGTGAAGAAGCATATTGAAGATTTAGATTCAGTATGGGAAAACGTTACTACTCTGTATGCTAAACGAGAGCAGAATCTGGTAGATGCTATGGAGAAAGCAATGGTCTTCCATAATACTATGCAGGTATTTAAATTATGGTGGTGTGAATTCTGAATGGTGTGTTTTTATTCTCCAATCTGCTTTAAAATTTTGGACATATAAAACCCTATTGTATGCTCATTTTTCAGAATTTGTTAGAATTCTTGGATACTTTTGAAGATAAATTCAGTAACTTTGGAGCTGTATCTTCTGATATAGATGCAGTAAAAAGTCAAATTAATGAACTAAAGGTATATTTCATTTTCTGTTTATTAGTTTTAAGTAGTAATAACCAGTGTAATGTTGTGTGATGTATACATTCTTTTATGACAATTTTTTTTTTGGGGGGGGGGGGGGGGGTAATAATTCCTTGGTTGTTCCTTGCACTTCTTTTCAGACCTTTGGGAATTAGGTCTGTACTAGCAACTGCTATAATATTTCCCTATATTAGAATTTTTTAACTTTTTTAAAATTCTGTCATTACACTCTCTTGATGTAAAACTATCTTACTATTATGTTAATTATTTCATTTAAAGCTATATTTATATTATGCTTAATTTTTAACTATCAAAATCGTAAATGCTACTTTTCCCCAGTATTTCAGTCACATATGCATTAATGTATATATACAAAAGTTTGTTTGTATTAACTACTTGAAGCAATAACAATTTTTAATTAAAATTTTAATAATATATTTTTAAATGAACTCTAGAAAGTTTCTAGAAACTATTTAATGGTTCTTAGAAACTATTTGAAAGAAATTGGTCATTTTTGAGCAACATCACATAATGCTCATTAATTTTACAACTGAAAAATGAAAATTTTAATATGAAATTTTTTACAACCAGAATTTCAAATCTCAAGTCGATCCACATATGGTAGAGGTTGAAGCACTGAATCGCCAAGCTCAGGAACTAATGGAGCGTACTTCTTCTGATCAAGCTATCTCTATTCGAGAACCTCTTATTGATATTAATAAGCGTTGGGATGATTTATTGAAAAGCATTGTTGAGAGACAGGTTAGATACTAGTTAATAATGTTATTAATTTTTTATACAATATGCATTGTTTAAAGAATATTCATCTAACTTTTTGTATTTTTCTTTAAATTTAGCGTGAAATGGAGAATACACTCTTGAAACTTGGGCAGTTTCAACATGCTTTAGAAGAACATCTGATATGGATGACAAAAACTGAAAAAACATTGGATGAATTAAAACCAGTATTTGGAGATCCACAAGTTATAGAAGTTGTCCTTGCCAAGCATAAGGTTTTTTTTTAATTCAATTTTGATATTCTTATGTATAATATACATATATATATATATTAAATTTTATTTTAACTGGAATGAGCTTTTATACATGCAACAGCATGGAGAATAAGGAGTTCCATGATATGCAAAATATTCCAAAGTTCACTTGTGCTCTACTTTATCATAAAATCAAGAAATTATTTATATAAAACTGATTTTATTTAAAGTCTAGAAGAAACTTCAGATACAAAATATAATCGAATTCGAAAAATCTGTAACTGAATAAAAAATTTAACTTAATTAATATGAAAAAATTTTTTTTATAAGAAACAGAATGAAAGAAATGTTATGAGTGTCTTTAAAATTTCCTTGGCATCTTTTCTAACTGCAATTTAATGGTCTTCTTTGTTAGTGCCCTTGACTCTGAAAAAATTTTAAAAACATATAAAGCTTCACTCAGAAATTGAATTAATTTTCCAGACAATATTAATTAGAGTGAACAAATCAAAAAATAATAATAAAATGCATTGCCATTCAGAGAAATGTTTAGCTCATATAATTAATCAATCATCCAATAATAAATCATTTAATATCATTTATTTCTTTTCGATTTTTCAATTTTATTACATAACATAGTTATTGGCTTAAATATACCAATTTCTATAGAAGGCTGTATTTAGAATGAATTTCAAGATTTCGGAAACATTTGAATCATGAAAGAATATGTTGACTAAAATTATATAGAAATACCCTTCTGTAGTATTGATGCCATTTTTATGCAATATTTTTGAATGATTCAAACTGTTTATTAAAAAGTTTTTCTTTTTAATGTTCCTATATTATCAATATAATAATCTGTTTTTTAAAATTTATTTATTCGACTGAAATAAATTGAAGAGAGTAAAATGTATGTATATGGGTCTTTGGAATATTTTATTGACAGAACTTCATTTTTATATTAATGTTTTATTTAATACAAGATTGTTGAATTCGTATGATTTTTTTCACAATTCGATTGAAATAGTGAAACAAATTAATGTAATCTTTTCATTTTAAATAGTGTTAAAATAAATTAATCAAATGGGTGAGCCTTGAATATATTTATATTTTTACAGGTTATTTCAAATGATATTCAAGCACATCAGTCTAGTATTGATGCTATCAACAGAGCTGGACATGAATTTGTAGATTCTGATCGAGGCAGTGAGGATGCTAAATCTACACACAACAAATTGCAGAATTTACAAATACGGTGGCAGCATTTGCAGAATAAATCGGCTGAACGCTATCAGGAACTCGAAGAAGCTCTCAAAGAGGTAACCTTCAAAATTATTTCCGTGACAGTAAAGATTTTTGCTCAAACTTAATGTTCTCGGTTGCTACCGAAATTAGAATAATTACTTTCATGTTTTTTAACCAAATGCATTTATAACAGATTTATTAAATTTCGATAGAAATTTTATGTATTGGAAATAATCATTATAAAAATAAAGTCAATGGATTTAAAGACGGATTATATCAAACATTTAGTAATAGCTTTATTTTGAATTTGTTTTCTGAAGCAGATCATCAAAAAATTTATTTGAAAGTTTCTGAAATCTGTTATTTAGTTTTTGATTTTAAATATATATTCCTGAAATATTAAATAAATACTCAAGAATATTGGATATAAATTTAAAAAGAAATAAAATGACCATAAAATACTAAAACATTGCATAAAAACAATACAGAAGACCATTTGAAAGCTTTATTTCTTCAATGTTTTCTTAATTTTCTTATGATCTATCATTATAATACTATTACATATAAAATGCGTTAATTTTCAATAATTTTTGTAATTTGAAATATTGGAAGAAAATCTTCGAATCTATTTTTCTATTGCTTTTTGCTGTTGTTGTTTTACTGTTGTACATAATTATTATTGCAAATGATGTGTTAATGTTAATTTTGAATTTTTATAGTGATTTTAAAAGCCTTGTAATTAATAAAAATACAAATTTTTTAACGTGGACTTTTTGAAAATATGAGTATACATATTATCAAACAAGAGGAAGAAAAAATTGCCGAACTCAATTTATAATGCAGTTTTAAAACCTGATGTGACAGTCTGAATTTTTTTCTCAAATCAGTAGACAACGAATATTTTCATACTCGTTGTCTACTGATAAATAATTATTTAAGTTTTGAAGAATTGTTTCTTGTTGTCATCTGTCAACGATTGGTGTGACCGTTTTGAGTTTTCATAGTAATTTCATAATCTTGAACTCTCACACACACCATCTTTAGAAGTATCCTTTAAATCCGATTGATTAATATAACTATAGGATTTTCGGGATAATGAAAATAAGTACACTATGCTTTCAGGGTAATGAAAATAAGTATACTATGCTTTGTAAAACAGTATAATATTTGTAGTCCTGTATGAGTTTGATGTTTTTATTTTTGTAACTTTTTTTGTTTATTTAACATGCGAAATATTTTTTGCGAAAAGTCTGTCGTAATTTGTTTTTTACTGCTCTTTTTGATGACTGATAAATCTAAATTTAGAATTGCCGTTTTTAAAAGTGTCAGTTTAAATTCGAATTGGATAGTGTATTTTAAAAAAATTAATAGCTTAAAGAATTAGACAGGGAAAAAATTGGTAAATGAAAGGCGAAAGAATGCATTGTTTTCTGTAATAGAAACAAAACTAATTCAAATGCGCGAATGAAGTAATAGCCAAGTCAATATGGCTATTGCTTAAAAAGCAATGTGGGTGACTGTTTGTTACTAAATTGAAATTATCATTTGAGTGGAGCAGCGACTGAGGCAAGGAGGTGTTGACTGTCTTAGCTTATGGTGTGCCATTGGAACAAAACATTAGCACATATTATATTTTGAGATGAAACATCGTAAAGAGGCGGAAAGATAATAGCATGCTCAGACTTCATCTATATTTTCCTAAATATCTAAAAATGACTGAGAGTGAAAAAGTTATATTATGCGCCCGGCACATGTTACTCTCGCTACATAATTTTTTCATCAATATGAGAATGATTAGAATTATATCTATCGACATGAACTATAACTTTTTAATATTATTTTACTAATAAATATTTTATGCATCTTCATATAAATTTATTGCCTGAAAATTTATTTAATTCCGCAAAAAAAAAATGTAATTTTTAAAAATTTTCTTCATTAGGCTCAGCAATTTCATCAAGACATTCAAGATCTCCTTATGTGGTTAAATGACATAGATGGGCAGTTGGTGACATCAAAACCAGTCGGAGGCCTGCCAGAGACGGCAAGGGAACAGCTAAATAAATTTATGGTATTTGCTAATAAACTTTTCTTATCGTTTTACGTAGACTTTTATAAAATTCAATAACAATAATGACAAGGTATTCAATTATATAACATTGCTTTAAATCAACTATTTGTTAGGCTGCAAAATGCTTCATATTTTAGTACAACTTACTAATCTTTTCTTCCTCATTCTTAGGATTTATATAATGAGCTCGATACAAATCGGTATAAAGTGGAAAATATAATGCAACAAGGTCAAAATTATTTGAAGAAGTCTGGTGAAAGTAATACAAAAGCTCTTCAGCATAGCTTGCGTACTCTGAAGCAAAGATCAGATAATGTTTTAAACAAAGCAAATGACAGGAAGGTATGTTGTAAATGGTATTTTAAGGCTATAATCTGAATGTTATTCCCAATACAACCTATCTAATTTTTAATGTCATTTTAGATAAAACTAGAAATTGCCCTTCGTGAAGCTACAGAATTTCATGAAGCATTGCAACAATTTGTAGAATGGTTAACAAATGCTGAAAAATACCTTACTAGTCTGAAACCTGTGAGTCGTCATATGAAAGCAGTATTAGAGCAAATTGAAGAGCATAGGGTAAGCTCATTCCCCTTTTTTATTATTGTTATATGAGAAAAAAATGTTTATCTCAGTAGGCTACATTTTTCTACCATAAAACATAGCCATTGCAAATAAACAGTTTTTTTTTTTTTTTTTTTTTTTAATTCATAAGCATTTTAGTGCTTGGCGCAGAAAGTAGAGGTTGCACAAAGGACAATAAAGAAGGCAGCTAACATAGTGAAGTTTGGCAGCTGTGCACCAAATTTGGTTTGGAAATGCTTGCATCTTTCGAGTATTTATAAAGATTATGGTTGGGATTTCATCCCATAATATTTAAAAACCTCTTAACCTCAGGCATGGCAGGTATATGGTTTAAACATTGTCAAAACCAGAATCAGTTAAACATTCGAAAACTATTCGCAGAATTGAGAGTTTTTTACAATGCGGATTTACAAGTTAAACTTTTATACCTTTTATTTGCGTTTTCTGTTTATTTCTGTGGTTAATTCATGTGATTAAAGTTTGAGATTACGAAGTTTCATTCCAATTTTTCTCATATGTTAATCGGCAGCTAGTTACAGGACCAGGCGTTGCAGAAATACTAGTGCAGTTACTAGGAGTGTTGTAACTTTTAAAGGTAGAATAGATGATATTCTACCAATATACTCTAATTAGTGAGAGAAGAATATTTTCTTTTATATAAAAACTAATCACTGAATTTAAATGATTAGTCTTAAATGTCGATATTTAATTCAAATAAATTCTTCAATTAGTTTTCTTTCATTATTTAAAGTTATGCTGTCTTTTTTCTTTTAATATAGAATTTCCAGAAAGACTTGAGTGCACATCGAGAAGTTATGCTGAATTTAGACAAGAAAGGAACTCATCTCAAATATTTTAGTCAAAAGCAAGATGTCATATTAATTAAGAACTTGCTTATTAGTGTGCAGCATCGATGGGAAAAGGTAGTTTCAAAGGCAGCAGAAAGAACTAGAGCATTGGATCATGGATATAAAGAAGCTAAAGAAGTAGGAACATATGGATTTTATTTATTTTTGTGCTTGTTTTAAAATATTCATTATCAAAATTTAAAAAAATATATTATTGTACTTTTTTTTTTGGAAAGTTTTTTTTTAAATCTGTTAATAATTTGAATGGATAGCTTGTATAATTTTGTATGCGTATTCCTATTTTTGAGGAAATATTCTTGTCTAGTTTCATGATGCTTGGACATCACTCTCAGCATGGCTAGACGAAGCAGAGAAAATCTTGGATGCAACTACTCCAATTGGTAATGACCCACTCAAAATAAAGAAGCTTTTATCGAAGCATAAAGAATTCCAGCGAAGTTTGGGTTCAAAACAAATAACATATGATTCAACAATGAAAATTGGCCGAATTTTGAAAGATAAATGTCCAAAACAAGATGTTCAACTCATTCAAGATATGATTGATGAATTGAAAGTTCGTTGGAATAAAGTGTGTTCGAAATCTGTTGATAAGTAAGTAGCAATTTCCAGATATATATTTACTATTCTAATTAAAATTTCCCGTGCTCTGTTAATAAATGTATGGTAAATAGTTTGTATACATTTATTTTGGTTTAGTTTTTAGCACAATAAGACTTGTATTAAATACATTCTAGGTAAAGAAATTATAAACAACAATTACTAACCCTATTAACAGAAAACCTTTCACACAACATTGTTCGACATTCTGAATAACGTACAGTATCAAACAAATATCATTACAATATCGTTGGGCATTTTGTTTTAATATGAAATCTATTAATTCTTTTATATACTTGGATTGCTTAAAATAATGTTAGCAAAGTAAATGAACTATTAATTATTTTATCAATCTTTATTACAAACAATCGAAAAAAATTAAAAAATATCGTTTTTTTTTAAAGTGTCTGTCACTATTCTACCAATAATGTTTTGCACACCCATGTAAACGAGGATATATGCTGTCCTGATCTACGTCATGCCTTCTGTACATAAATACTGTGTAGGAAACAACTTTCGCATTAATCGCATGCAAGATACCACGAAATGCAGAGCTGTTTGACTTCGAGAAAGGCGTAATTGTCGGATATCATAGAAATGGCCGATCTTTAAGGGACATATCTAGTGAGTTAAACATTCCAAAATTGATAGTGGCTTTTGTTATTAAAAAGTGGAAGGTGTGTGGTGATTTCCAGAATGTGTTTTGACCCGGCAGACCCACGAAACTAAGAGATTGAGACCCACAAATTGTGTCCAAAGAAATTCAGAAAAGCCGCACCAAAACAGATGGCCTGCATACTCCAGGAATTCCAACAAGTATCCGGGACTGTTGTTTCGATAAATACCATATGCAAGGAAGCACATTTGCTTGGATTCCATTGTTGTGCTGCCACCCTTAGTCCTTTCCTCACAATATCCAACAGCTCTGTTCTCCGTTGAGGTGGTGCAAGGGACGTCGAAATTGAACCGTAGGTGAGTGGATATAGGTTCTCTGGAGTGATGAATCAATGTTCAATCTTTACCAGTCAGATTTCTGAATCTGTATTTGGCATATGTATGGAGAATGCCTACAGTAAAGTTTGGCGGAGGTGGAATTATGGTGAGAGTGATGTTTCTGGTGGTATGGACTGGGACCTTTGATCCCGATTCATGGTAAGCTTAACGCTGACTCCTACTCAACTGTTCTAAAGAACAATGTACTTCTTACGCTGTGTCAATTTTACTGGTTGGATCATTGTTATTTCTTGGATGACAACGCCACTTGTCACGTTGCAAGGTCCTCTGTGGATTGGTATGATGATAATTGGGTGAACTGACTGGTCTGGTCCTGTAGAAAATATCGGTGATGAGTTGGATAGCCGCATTAAAAGGTGCAGCAACCGTCCAGAATCGGTGAAGGAACTTACATATTTTCTTCAAGCCGAGTGGAAGAAAATACCACTGTCCATCCTGCAAACACTTGTGGAAAGCATACCCCAGATGTTTAAGGATGTGTAAAGAATGTCTCAGGTGGAGGCTATGCTGACTATTTAAGTATGAGTAAATTGTGTTTATCTCTTTTATCACAGGTGTCCAATTACTTATTGGTAGATAATGTATATATAGAAGAACGTTTCTGCTCAACATGAGAAAGGGCAAGCGTTTTAAGATGAATAAAAGTGACAATATTAACATTAAATAATAAACTATGGAGAAACTTAATGACTGGAAAATTGTTGCTCAGTTCCAGATTGTTTATTTTAATTGATAAAATTACTGGCTGCTAGTTAATGCACATCAAAATGCTCATTCACTAAAATTTAAAAAAGGTTTTGTACTGCATATCCAAGCCTTCCATTACACATTATGTATTTAAATGTTTTATAAATTTACGAACTGCTTGAAACGTGAATATTCTAAAGAATTTTCTAGATAAATGCCTCATGAAATGTTAAAGTTTAATGGCTCATTTTTGAATTAGCACATTTAATTCTTTAGTTACTCGCTGCAAAATTTATTTAAACAATTTTTTTTTGTTTGACAATATAAAACCAAAAATTACATATAATGTATTGATAATGCGATAATATAATGATATAATACGATTCTGTACTTTATTCTAAAATGCAATTGAAATATTTACTATATTCAGTTCAAATATATACTATATGCTTAAGAGCTAAATCAGACATTTAATAGAAACTTATTTTATGAGAAAAAATCCTCTTGTTCTAATGAATTTTAAGATAGATATCTTTGAATGATTATTTTGACATTTTTTTAATTTGTGTTCTTTATTGCAGTGCTATAAGGTTACTTTTCATTAATCACAGATTTGAGTAACTAATTAAATATTTTACAATGTTATATACATAAATATAATTGTGCGTGCGTGTGTGTGTGTATTTTGTTGCAATCGGAGCATTATATTTGCTTTATATTAAACTTTATGCTTATATTTTTTACTTAGGCAAAGGAAACTAGAAGAAGCGTTGCTGTATTCTGGACAATTCAAAGACGCTGTTTTGGCTTTGATGGATTGGTTTGATAAAGCAATCACATCGTTGTCCGAGACAAAACCATACCATGGTGATTTGGATACTGTTACTTCTTTGATCGAACAACACAAAGTAAGGACGCTTAATGAAACTCTTTGCCGCATGTTATGTTAATAAAAGATGGCTTTATAAATAAGAAATAATTCATCAAATGATAAATAACTTATTATTTAAACATTTGGTAAATTATTTTTTATAAAAATGTAAAGCATGTGTAAATCTTTTTTTAATTTTGCATTAAGTTATCATTATTTGGTAATTGATAAAACTTAAATGTTATCCTAAGAAGGTAGCAGGTTTTGATTTTTGCAATAGTTATTTCAATAATGAGTGTTAACGTTTTACTTTTATTTTTTAGTCCTTTGAAGAAGAATTGAAAAACAGAGGCTTAAGTATGGAATCTGTTTGTAAAACTTCTATTGATCTCAAAAAGCAAGCTAGTGCTGCTGATGTTGAAAGCATATCAATTCAAGTGGACGAATTAAAAGCAAAATGGAAAACTGTTTCAGATTTAAGTGAAAAGAAAAAACAAAACCTTTCTCAAGCACTTCAGCTGGTAATTTATTTTAAAAGAATTTTATTTATGGAATTAATATTTTTAACAAATCACGTTTTCTTTTTTTAAAAACCCTCAAATGGTTTATCTGTATGTAATTGATAATATAAGAGTTATTATTTTTTTTTTGGAAATGGATTTTATTAATTGTATTAATGCCATGTTGTTTCTGTTTTTTCAAATACTAGTTGAAAAGACACATTGAAATTAAATTTATTGAAACTTTTGAGCATTTAATTGTGAGTCTTTTGAAAAGGATTAATCGATATATATAAAACTAAATATTAACATGTCACTCTTATATTTATGATAATTTTCTGAACTTGAAGATTTGGGAACTCATTCAAATTATATTGTTTATGGTTTGATTTTTGGTAAAAGAATTAATTTGCTTGTATGGCCCTACTAGACCTTGATATTTTATGATATCCCCATGATGTTGTTCAATATTAATGCTGAGCACTATCCAGAAGATGTAAAAATGTCGATTACCATTCTGTGATAATAGGGGTATTATATTTTTAAAATAAAAGATTTTGGAATTTTTTTTGTGTTCAAGTAAGAGATTTGGATCTTTTATATTGAAAATTACGAGTGTTTATAACGTGGTTATAAAAATACTTATTCAGAATTTTCTGTTTAAAATTTCTCACTATACAGCATTATAATAATGTCAATTCAACAGCAAATATTTAATTTGGTATATGTTTTTAAGGGGTTTTAAACTTTGCATAGTACCTGCAATTTCTTGTGTTAAAAGGGATTAAAATTCAAATCATAATTATTTACTATCAATAGTATAATGAACATCATCAGTTTTTCTAATATATTAGTGAGTCAACCGTATACCTCCAATATGAATGATTTAATTAATCTGTATCTATTAAAAAAGAAAACTTGATTTTTTAGGGTTTTCTTTCTGTTCGGTTTGAATAATAATTTAAATTTGCATTTGCTATTTTCAAATAATTTGGTTAATAAATGATTACTTGGCAATTTTAGATTCTGTATTTTTATTTTTGATATACTTAACTGTAACAATGTGGCATTCAATTTTTCTCATAGGCTGAAAAACTGTACAAGATGGTACATATATTATTAGAGTGGTTATCAGATGCCGAAATGAAATTGCGTTTCTTCGGATCTCTTCCTGAAGATGAGGAGTCAACAAGAAAGCAAATTGCTGATCATGAAAATTTCTTGAGTGAGATGAGAGACAAAGAAAATATTAAAAATGATACATTGACACTGGCTCAAGATATTCTTGAGAAATGTCATCCTGATGGTGTATCAGTTATTCGACACTGGATTACCATAATTCAATCTAGGTGGGATGAGGTAAAAAGCTAGTTTTGTGTTTTTTTTCTTACCTTTTTATTAATTTTTTGTGTCTGAATAGATGAGCATTTATTTGGTAATTTAACGTAAATATCTAATTTTATTTTCTGATTTGATGCTTTTTTTTTCTGCATCTATGACTTTTTTGTATATATTTATTACCTTTTATTATTTTTGTTTATTTTTGTATAATAGGCATAACCATAATTCATGACATTTTTATATGACTGATTACAGTGTGTATTTTTTAGAGAATCGAGCTATTTTTAAATCTAAAAGAATATAAATACTTATTTAATTCAATTTCAGATATCTGCTTGGGCTAAACAGCGTGATCAGCGACTTCGAGATCATTTGCTGTCTCTACGAGATATTAACAGCTTATTAGAAGAACTTCTTGCGTGGTTGATTAAAGCAGAATCTTCATTAACCGAGTTGGAAGCGCAACCTCTTCCTGATGATTTGCCTACATTAGATGAGCTTATTAAAGAGCACCAGGTAGCTGAACCATTAAAATTGCGATATCATTTGTTAATGGCATCAAAATTTGTATTCCATATTATAAATATTATGATGTGGAAATATCGCTCAAGTTTATAATTATTATGGACAATACAGTGCAGCAAAAAACAGCATATACTGTTTTAGAACATTGATTCTTTTTATATGTGCGTAACCCAATTTGAATTAAATATATTTTATTGTGTGTTTTTTTTAATTTTCATTTATTATATATAAATATTTTAATACATTTAAAATAGCATACAATGATTATTCTATGTATTTTATTTTTCTCATAATAATTGTAAATTATTTATTATGCCCTTCGGATTGATAATATAGGAAAGCATCTTTCTCCTGTTTTAGATGTCTTAAAATTTGTACTGCAGATATTTATTTAATTTTCTAAAAAATATTTATACAATAAAATCCCGAAATGTTTAATTAAATATAAATGGTTTCAAATTTTAGGTTTAAAAATGTACAAGGGGACTATGCACCACTTTCTATTTTTAGGAATGCATTACGCCAAATATATTCTTTTAATGTTCAAATTTTCTATATTGTATCAAAAATTCTTATCATTTTTATACTGGAACTTATGTAAAGAAAGTAGTGGTGCTTTGAAATCTAAAACAGATGAAAATTTTTACCCTTCTTCAGACCATATGATTTAAACTTGTGTGGACTTTGCGTTTCTTCTTATCCTTCTTTTGAATAGGATTGCCCGTAAAGCACATTTCTGAATATTGTTTCATTCCATTGGCTTAAGACAAATAAAATTGTTAAAGAAACGAGATGGAAATTTTATTTTCTTAATAAATTTAAATAGTTTATAAACTTTCTTTTTTCTTCTCGTTTCTGCATTCTGGGATATTGTTTATTGACAATTGTGTTTGTTGTCCTTGCCTTTAAAAAATAGATATTTTTTTTCGTTGCTTTGTTGTAATTGCTACGTAGTGATCAATAGCATCCTCAGATAATATTAAAATATGAAGTAAAAATCATGTGCTGCAAATTGCTGAGACTTTCAAGGATTTACATTTTCTTGGCGAAATATATTGACTATTGAATTTGTGCAAATCTGTTGATTTAAAAATTGTTACTCATTTATGTTGTCTTTTTACGTCAAATGCTTTGCATTAAATTATATTAAATTCTTTAGGTTTTCATGACAGATATGTCAAAAAAGCAAACTGATGTTGAGAAGATATCAAAAGCATTTTCTTCTAAGCGTCATCAAGCAAAAACATTAGTACCGCCATCGCAACTAAAGGAAAAATCGAAGGATAAATCGTCTCGCTCTGGAACTCCTACTCCTCTGAAGACCTCAACTCCATTGTGAGTAAACTGATTATATCTTCCTAAAACCCCTTGTAACTCAAATAAGATTTTTTTTTAATTGTCTGGGTTGGTTTATTAATATATAATTAATTTAATGTTGATTCATCTTCAGTGCGTTGAAAACAAGTGCCTAGCAGCACTCAGTGAAATATCTTTCTATCAGTATTACAATCACAATAGTTTTTCATATGTTTAAGTAGGTATTACACATAACTGTTATTGTAAATATACGTTGCTCCAATATTTTGTAAATAAATAATCTTACTCGCACGTTTTAATATATAGTTGTGTAACCTTTCAAACGGTTTTTTTCCTCGTTTTTTTTACTTTTATATATCAATTTTTAATATGTTTGGGCAACTTAAGCATAAAAAAAATGTTTGCTGCTATTGGATTCAGAAATATAAAAAAAATTATTAGAATGTATTATTATTAAACATTTTTACTATAATTCAGAATTTAAAAACTCAGTTTTTTGTTATTAAATACAATAGCTTCTCCTGTTTAATATGTCTTTTCATACATAATAATGATTGCTGATTGTAATGGTTTGATTTTTTTCCTCTTAAACCATAGGCGACCACAAATTGATTCTGATATCAAACATCCTAGGGCTAGGCTACTTCTAGAAAAGTGGAGAATTGTATGGCTTCTTGCAATGGAAAGACAAAGAAGATTACAAGATAGGCGTAACTATTTGCTTGAGGTATCTTTACTGTTCTTATGAAATCTTTAGTTGAATTTAGTTTATTCAAATACAGATCAAAAGAACTTACTCTTAGACGATCACTCCTTTGAGGCTTAGATCAAAAGAGTGCTAATGGAATCCGTTAATATAAACAAGATCTTGGCATATTTTGCATGATATCCCTTTTTCATGGAAGTTATGTTATGAGTTAATGAAATACCTTGTATTTTTGATGTGATAGTTGGAAGAAAGTTATTTTTTTATAAGTATGCATGCTAGTATATTTGAAAATCATATGCAATAAAAAGCATTGAAATAGAATGCCTTATGACACCCAAGTGTTTTCTTACAAATGAAGCAAAAAATTCTACGAACATCAAACATTAACGTTGGTTGATAATGAAGGAATGACGAATTGTCTACTCCAAAACTGGTAACATTAAGCGATTTAGTGACTAAATTAAACTAATACTTCTTTGTAATTTGAATACGTCGGTTCGGGTCCAGATTTTTTTTTTTGATGATAACATTAACCATGATTACATTAAGCATCATTCACTGTATTTTCTAAGTATCAAAATTTACTTTACTTCTATATGTACATTATTTTCATTTTGATCTTTCATATGAAGTGTAGTTGAACGTGTAAAAAAAAGACGTCGCTTTGTTTCATTTTAAGTTATTATTGACTATTTAGAATGTTGTGATTACCGAAATTTAGGAGGAATTCCTCTTCCTCGAAAAATTATACTTATTACTTCATTGAAACTTCTGCCAGAAATTTAATAATATTCTTATATTTTTCAGCTTGATCGAATAAAGCATTTTGATTTCAACGATTGGCGGAGCAGGGTAAGTTTTAATGCAAACATCAAATTATGTCTTTGATTAACGTTTTGTTTCATTTTTTGTAATATTATTGAGCATTTTCAGTATCTTGGTTGGCTGAATAATAAGAAATCTCGCATTATGGATCAGTTTAAAAAGATTGACAAAAACAATCACGGAAAAGTGACTAAGCAAGAATTTATTGATGGAATTCTTAAATCAAGTAAGCATTAATTATTTTGCCTGGTCGATTCCTAAAATAAAATCAATTTATGTAAATTAAAATTTCTATTTAATACTAATTCATTGAAAATAAATATTTTGTTATAGAATTTACAACAAGTCGCTTAGAAATGGAAAGAGTAGCAGATATTTTTGACAGAAATGGTGATGGTTTTATTGACACTAAAGAATATATTGAGACTTTACGCCCAGAACGGGAGGTTAGTATGACTTATTAATTTTGTGTGCGTGTATGTATGTGTGTGTGTGTAAAATATATTTTATTAATATATTATATTTTATTTCTCTTTATTTTTATACTAATTTAGTCTGTTTGCACGTTTTTTAGGATCGTCCAAAAACAGAAGCAGAAAAGATTCAAGATGAAGTTCAACGTCAAGTATCGAAATGTACTTGTGTCCATCGTTTTAAAGTTTATCAAGTGGGAGAAGGAAAATATAGGGTTAGTGGATAAATTTTGTAAATATTAAAACTGTCTAATCACTTAAATATTCCATATAGAAGAAAATTAGTAAATTTCATTTAGTCACTCACTTTAAGATAGTTAAGAATTCTAAAATGTAGTAACTTTCCAGAAATAAACACATAATAAATGAATATAGTTAAAAAATTAAAATTTTTATAGGTTCTATATATATATATATATTTACACACACACTCTAAACATATCCCTTCCCTCTAAATTTGAACATTTTATTACTGTATTAGTTTCCATAATTTCACTTTCAATTTCCTGCCATTCATTGGATGTCAGAATGATAGATATAATTTTAATAAGGAGTAACAAAGGGCTCTTTTTCCCTACTGATCGTCCCTGAAGTTTTTCTTAAAAATGTGATGTTTTGAAACTCAGATAGAGAGGTAATTCAGAATAAAATTAAATTCTGACTTTGTGATGCAGTACAACAACATTCTAATGATGATAATTTATAACATTCTAATGATGATTTTTAATTCTTAAAACTGATAAATGATAATACTAAGCTAAACAAAATAAAATGTAGTAAAGAAGTAAAAATATGAGGACTGAAGTTATAATAGAATACAGAAATGTAATAATATAGTAATGTATAGAATGTTAATATATGGAAATGTTATATAGAAATGTAATAATATATTGAATTTAAAATAAGCATTTCATTCTTAGCTATGTGTAGTAATTAAAAAGTAAATTCAGTTTCATTTCTTAACAATAGTAATGTCAAATTTACAGATATCTTTTTTCCTTGCATCTGGAATTGAAATCCAAATCAAAAAATTTTTCAACTTTCATTGAACTTATTGTTCTAAATGATGTCATTCTATTTTCTTAAATCTATGTTTAATATTTTCCAGCTCTGATATTAGAGGTTGTGTTTTTGTTATATTATATATCAATTAATGATAAATGATATATTAATTATTAAATATATCAATGAATGAGCTTTTATGTTCTAAACCTTATTTCCCTTCATGTATCTTATTAAATTTTTGTTCTTTTAAATTTACATGGATATACATTTTTTTGTTAGTTCGGTGATTCTCAAAAATTAAGATTGGTGAGAATTTTAAGGAGCACAGTTATGGTGCGTGTTGGTGGAGGCTGGGTAGCTCTTGATGAATTTTTGGTGAAAAATGATCCTTGCCGAGGTATGTATTTTTTGTAAACAGTTTTTAATCGCATATATTAATTTTCCCATTTGATCTTGATTTCACTAGAATAAAATACCATTTAAATTCATCTTTTTATCAAATCTTTAGGCGAAATACTGATTTTACCAATAATAAGATTTCCTTACTGTCTCTAGGTTATAAATAACTTGAAAGTTTTTAAGATTTGCATTTAAAAGCTAATATAGTTATAATTTACTTAAAATCCGTATTTTTAAAAGGCTTTTAAAGTTTATGGAATTAGCCACTGTTCGATTCATAAACGTCTTTTGTAACTCGTACTACATTTTCACATTTCTAATCGTAAAAAAGAAAATGAGCTTTCTGTTAATAGAAACGCAGATTTTATAGGCAAAAACTGAAATATAGAGAATTATAAAGTGAATTACATAGAGAATTATTTGAATGTTATCCGAATCATGGTAATTATTTAAGCATAGGCTGCTTTTAAAGTACTTAAGATCTGCAATTATTCTGCTATATTACTTTATGATAAATTTTTAAAAATTGCATAGAATCTTTGATATTAATTTGATTCTGCTATCATTAAAGACAATTAATTTAAATAAACACTGAAATCTGTCTCAAATATCCAAAAAAATCGCTATAAAATGCATTAATAGCAAATGTCTCATTTCTTTTGTGCTTGAAAGTCATTACTTCAAAGTAAATTCAGATACATTTTTTTCTTGATGACTGATTATTATATTCTTAATTTGCACTAACGTAAAAACTATTATATCGATGTATATAAAGTTTTTTGAAATATAGATTTTGTTTTATTAAACATGCCTAGAGAGAATTAAAAAAAAAAAAAAAGATTGCCGAAATTTTGTCGATTACGAACAGATTACAAATTAGCTTGCTTTAGTTTTTTAATTTTATTTCTATGTGTTCTTTAATAATAATAGACGCCTCAATATATCATATACACTATATACTAATCAGTAATTGGACACCTGTCATAAGAGAGATAAACACAATTTGTTCATATTCAATAGTTGGTAGAGCCTCCACTTGAGGCAATTACAGTCTTAACCCTCCGAGGCATGCTTTCCACATGTGTTTGGATAACGAACAGTGGTATTTTCTTCCATTCGGTTTCGAGAAGACATGCCAGTTCTTCCACCGATTTTGGAAGGCTGCTGCACCCCCTTAATTCGGTGATCCAACTCATATCAGAGGTTTCCAATAGAATTCAATCCTGAACTCTGGGCAGGGCAGTCCAGTCCAGTCGGTTCACCCCATTGTCTTCATACCAATCTATGGTGGGCCTCGCAACATGACAAGTGACGTTGTCATGCTGAAAATAACAATGATCCAACCAGTAAAATTGCCATAACGTAGAAAGTACATTGTTGTCTAGAATATTTGAGTAGGAGTTGCCGTTGAGCTTACCATGAATTGGGATCAAGGGTCCCAATCCATACCGCGAGAAACATCACCAGACCGTAATTCTACTTTCACCAGACTTTACTGTAGGCACACTGCTGGAAAAAGGCATTCTTCATGCATATGCCGAATCCAGATTCTGCAATCTAACTGTTAAAGATTGAACCTTGATTCATCACTCCAGAGAACCTAGATCCACTCACCTATGGATCAATTTCGACGTCCCTTGCACCACCTCAACCGAGAACAGCGCTGTTGGATATTGTGAGGAAAGAACTAAGGGTGGCAGCACAACCATGGAATCCAAGCAAATGTGCTTCCTTGCATATGATATTTATCGAAACAACAGTCACGGATGCTTGTTGGAGTTCCTGGAGTGTGTTGACAATCGGTTTTGGGGCGGTTTTTCCGAATTTCTTTGGACACAACTTGTCAGTCTCCATCTCTTAGTTTCGTTTTTCCGTCGGGTCGAAGCACATTTCGGAGATCACCACGCACATCTTAGTAACAAAAGTCACTGTCTATTTTGGAATGTTCGACTCACTAGATATGTCCCTTAAGAATCTTCCATTTATATGATATCCGATAATTACGCCTTTCCCGAAGTCAGACAGCTCTGAGTTCGTGAAAGCTCTGAATTTCGTGGCATCTTGCTTGCGATTAATGGCAGTGCTGTTTCCTACACGATATTTAAGTACAGAAAGCTTGACGTAGATCAGGACCGTAGAAATCGTCATTTGAATGGGTGTTCAAATACTGATTGGTAGATAGTGTATATTACTTATGTATCTGGCAGTTTAAATTATTTCCTAAGTGCCTTGAAAATGATTTAAATTATTAGTATTTCATTTGTTGTTGTCATGTATTTTTGTTTTTAAAAAGTTTAATTAATAATATTTGAATTTTTAATTCTGATGTTTGATACTTTTATGTGTGATTTGTTAATTTATGAATTTATAATTATGTATTATATTTTTAAATGGTTCAGTATTTCATTGATGAGTATGTAATCTTTATTTTCTATTTACTTGTATTCTGAATTTTCTGAACTTTTAAATTCTGATTTCTTTCTGCTTTCATAGGCTGCAGGGAAGAAGCATTAAAACTAACTAAACTTTTAATCCAACATTCAAAGAAAGATAACTCTGTGTAGATATAACATATAAAATTTTCATACAAATCACTACGCAACTTGTTATTCCTCTGTTTTCCCTTCCTTAGTTCTAATGATATTTGTTACAGTGGTAGATTTCTCCATATGCTAAATGATTGACTTCTCTAGCCTGACTTTACTTCTTATAACTCTTCATTTGATTTCGACTAACTTTCTTGTACTACTACATAGTTCACTAATTGATTCAATATAAATTATTAATTATCGGATTATTCACCCGAATATGAAACACTGATGCCTTAGATTTGTATTACTGCATGATTTTAATATGATATATCCTGCATGTAAATATTTACTATCATACAGCAAAAGGAAGAACCAACCTCGAATTAAGAGAACAGTTTATACTAGCTGATGGAGTAAGCCAGTCAATGGCTCCTTTTAAGCCGAAGCCAAGTCCTAATTCTTCAGTTTCATCTCAGAGTGGCACAACAAACTCCATGCCTTCAGCTGGTCCAATAACTAAGGTTCGGAAACAAAGAGTATATATTATTTATTCATGTGAGGAATTATGCATATGAAGAAATCAAAACACTGTTTTGTTTTTCTCTGTAATTATTGTTTTGCTGTTTTATTTATTTATGTGTTTTTGTTTTAAGAGATGCTATTTAGCATGCTAATTTATTATTTTCATTTTCTTTATTGTGAGATTTTTTTAGCTGTAATATTGAATTACTATGTAGGGAAAGGAAATAATCTCAAAATAGGAATGGATTTTTGGATAATATTGAATTTTACATAAAATTAGATGTAACAAATTCTGAAGAAACTTATATATAAGAATATGCTTACATTTACTTCAGAAACTATGAGGTAATACGACGCGCATTTCTGTCACTTCCTTTCATTTATTTCATGTATCTTAGCATCGGTAATTAAAATATTTAAGAAATAATGATAGAGATAGAAATCTGTATGGTACATTGTCAGAATTTTAAATCTCTCTCTCTCTCTTTTTTTTTTCTTTCGAAATAGTATGAGATTGGAGATTTAAACATTGTTTTAATCATTGTTGATTAATTCAATTTTTTAGTCAGTTATGATTTATTAAGCTTCTTGCAAAATGTTAATAACTCGACGATTTTTTTTAAAAAAATAATAATTTTTCTATAATAATAAAATAATATTTTTTTCCTTATAAACATCTATTTAATGCTCTGCATTTTAGTCAGAATAAACAAAATAAATTTCTGAATATAATTTTCTGAAATTAATTTCTTTTAGAAAATTTATGATATGTTGTCATGTTTTAATGGCAATACTTTTCTGAATGGGGAAGAAATTTATTGTTTAAGATATTTGAAGAAATTAATAATGAAGTAACTGTAATTAAAGAAGTGCTTTTTATATGCTCAGATAATTGTTTGGGACTTACAGAAATAAATGTTTTAATTACTTTCATTCATTTTCATTGCATTACACTGAAATTCTGTTCAATGAAAATGTTTGTACTTTACAATTCTATGGAATTTCTGTCATTCTTAATATAATTTTGTTTCAACTAATTTTTGTTATAAATGAACACGCATATTAATAATCTGCATATTGATCTAGTTAATTTCTACTTTGTCAGATTCATGTATTCAAGAAAAAATATTGTGTTGAGAGAATCTGATCATATTGATTTGCATTGTCAGTGTCAAAAGTGTGATCGTTTTTACTAAACTGAATATGAAATTTTAATACTTAAGAATTAAAATGTATAGACTTAAAAGATCTTTTTGAACTTTTAATTTGTATTTTTAAAAAAAATGAAGGATATTAGTTCGTTTCGGAAAATACGAAATGCAATGCTGTTTACGCTTGTCATATAACCCTTCCTTTTCTATTTGTTCTATTTTTTTTTTTATTTGAAATGTGTGGTTCATCTCAATTTTTATTACAAAGTGCAGTCCCTTTCTATTTGCTAATCAAGTTCTTTGCTTGTTTTTCTTTATTTTATTTTATGCGTATTTTGTTTTGTTCCCAATGTTGATTTGCTGTTTTTTCTAATTTTGGCGTTTCATGGTTTTGTTGTTGTGAAACTCGGTCTTTTGCCATTAAATGGGGGTTGTTTTTTTTAATACAAGGAAAAGAGTTTTGTATATCGTGCATTACTCTTTTTATCCCAAGGAGAGTGGTGTGTAGGTATTCGAACATTGCTATCTAGCCTTTTGATGCTTCTTCGTTGCCTGTAATTCATTTTCTGATTGCAAGGTTATTCAGTTTCCTTGCCCTTTACATTCCAGCCCCCTTTTTATTAATGAGATGCATTCCAGTGCAAGAATTGAGGCCTATTTTCTACAGGCCTGTGAATTCTGAATTAGGATCAAGAATTCCTGTCTACTGTTGGGTAACATATTTCTTCCTTTATCTACAATTTTAATGCATGTGTTTATTTATAGTTATGCATATATTTTAGTGAGTAATCTCTTTATTTTAAGCAATTTAATTTCAAATGGATATAGTAAGTATAAATTTAATACCTATATTATTGGAAGTAATAATGAAAATGCATTATTGTGAATACAGTAAAAGATAATTAAACAATATTTTTTTCCCACAACATTTTGTACATAGTTTAAATTTATAAAAAATTATTAACATTTTTGTCTGGTGTTCTAATCTTATAGTATCCTAACAATTTCTTCCCTGAATTTTCCATAGCTTGCTTGGTTTTGCTAAATGGTTTTAGGACACAGAACTTGAAATTTTACATTATGGTTTCTATTTCAGTGGTTCATATGAATATATGGCTTATGATTACCATGTATTCATAAGATTTTACCTTTAAAATTAATTCTTTAAAAAAAGCCATTTAACTGTGAATGTGTTTGATGTTTTTGAAATGTGACAAGCCAATATCATGACTATCTGATTTGATTTCAGTGAAGTCTTTTGATGGGATACTAAAAGAATAAGATTTCTCCCCAAGTGTCGTTTTCTTCAGCCGTTGTCAGTTTAATCGTTTGCATCGCAATGATACTTAAGAGTACTTTAAGCATGTTTATATTTTTGTAATATGACTGTTTTTTCTGGTGGAATTCGTAAAAGTGCAAAGAATGCAGCTTGACAGCAAGCAGTGGATGGCAGAAATTAATAAATAATTAAATAAATTACGTTATTTTAATCAATTAAAAATGCTCTTTTAGCTCTGTCCTGGGGTTATTGTGTATCAAAAATTTATCCGAATATGCATAAATGAAATTAAAAAGTTGTTGATAAACTAAAGTGGAATTTTTAAAAAAGTGGAATTAAAGGCGTAAATTTGAGAATTTCTTGCTTAACACAGGGTTGTCACGTCACCTGGAAAGCACAGGGAATTTAAAAATAGACATAAAAAAACAGGGAAAATGCAGGCAAATTTGAAAATGTTTATAAAAATCTGGAAAATACAGAGAATTTTATTTTTTTCCTATCTAAAAAAATGCCGATATCTAAAGATTGCAAGATTAAAATATCGTAGTTATAAGCTTCCAAAACGTTAATACTATTTGAGATAGTGTAGTACGGAAACTCGTCCCTTTTTTTCTTTATCGAACAGCCCAGTTTTGATTTGTGAGACAGTTCTTTTTTCATAAGTTTCCCAAATTGCAGCTGATGAGCATGCGCGAGACTTAAGTAACTGCATGAAGGAATAGAATACATGTCTCTGGAGGTACATTCAATCGCGGAAGCAGCGCGGTGGTATTTAGTCTACCGTGAGTTTATTGAATGGTTTGTTTAATATTTGAGAAACTGTAATCTTATTCAAAGTAGAGGGAAAAAAATTAAAACATTGAACTGCTCAAAATCGTTATTTAATATGAATTGCTCGGATAAAAAAATCAACCCTGATTTTGCTGAATGGGTTCGAGGAGTTTCACAAAATCCACTTGTTGCCTACTACTTGCTTTTTAAGAATAAGCCTAAGTAATATGGAAAAAGAATCATTTACTAGTCTAGACAAAAGAGTCAAACATAAGTGATTGTCCACCAGTTCAAAAGAGTCATCATTGATAGTGAAGAATTTAGTATCTAAAAAGAATACAGGAAAAGATAGCATGTCAAATCCGAAAATGTCAAACTGAATTTCCGAAAATAAACCGATTTCTAACTTTTTAGTTAAAGTACAATAATTTAAATCTGAATTTTTATGGAGATGAAACTTGGTGTTCCATATTCGTTCCTTAATGCATTCAATAATGTATCGCAAATATTTTCACAAATCTTCACTTAAAGCGAAATATCTAAAAAATGTATGTTAGGCCGTACAAAAATGTCGTACCTTATTTGTAAAGGACTAGTTTCATGAAATCGATGGTTGAAAAATCTGCGAAAATTGATGCCCAAAAACATGAATTTGCAAAAATGAATAAATAAAAAAAAAAGTAATTTTGCTTTGTAATGTTTGTTTGTTAAATAATCATTAAATCATTTGTATCTCAATAACAAAATAAGTTTTGCGTTTTATTTCATCCAAATCCTTAATTTTGTGCGACTTACAATTAAAGAGCATGAGATGTAATATATCCTCCCTTAATATATAAATATTGTCTTGCTAAATTCTAGATAGTAAATAAAGAGAAATTGTGTTTATTTTTTTTTCTTTGTAAATATCAAAATTCTTTTTATACGCTATTATTTCAAATAATGTTAAATTCTTGCTTCCTTTTACCACTCTTTAAAATCATATTGCATTATAACTAGCATGTGAGTTCTAGTTTTGTATTTCCTCGTATCTTGAATATAGATACAGAGAAAACTAAAGGAAATTTTTTTCCAGATTTGAGTGGCAACTCCGTTAATAATCACTCATAGCTTTGAAATGAGACATTAATTAGGTAAATGAAATAACGATAAATTTAATAGTACATCATCTATAGTGGCATTTTATTAATTGGCTGCGTTTTTCAAATGGTAGCAAATTTAACTATATAATTTGAAGATTTAATTTCCTCCTAAGCTTAGTTCATCAATTTTGTGTGGTTTTCATGGAATTAAATGTTTTAAAGAAACAAAAGATGTTATTCCTAATATTCTGATAAATAATGGTGGTTAATTCTATGCTTTTTAGAAATTTTTTTTCCTTCTTTTTAACAGTTTGAAAGCTAGATAAAAAAAAAAAAGTGTTGTGAAATGAATAAAAATCCTTTACCATATTTTCTGTTATTTATTACATTTCTTAAAAGTGTTTCTCTAATAATAATCATATGATATTTTATTTCCGTGATTCATTTAGTTTTCTGTGATCTAACTTGATCTCCTGTAATTGAGTTTTATGGTAACATATATTCAATATGAAACGTTATACAGGTTCATTCTAGCTATAATGATTCACAGAAAAGGATAATAACAACAAAAAAATCTAATTGAAATAAAGTAATTGTGTGCTATGTGACTTTTGTTAAGAATTACAATTGCTTTGTGAATGGATGTGTTTCTTTGCTTGTAAACTTCTAGAAAAAATTATGTTTTGCAACTGTATATTCTGGCGATAGAGAGGATGTGAAATATAGAATGAATGTCACTCCACACAAGCTATTTCATTTTACAATCAATATTGTAAACTATAATTTTAGATTTCAATGTGATATTCCACAACTCGAAAAAGTTAACGTTGATATGTCATTTTCATAACTTTTTTTTTCTTTTCTATTTAGCATTTTGAACTTCCTTTATTGTAGAGAGCGTTTCTGGGATATTGAAAATTAATTCAGTTGAAAAATCCGTGTTTCTTGAAAGATTTAATAATGGAATACAACACTTACTACTGTCCATTGAATGTCGAATGATTGCAATTAATCAATGTTAAAGAACTTGAGAACTTGAAGGAAGATGATCGATTGGGATTTGTAAACTAGAGCTTTTAATAAAAGGAAGTAGTAGGAAATATTTAATTGGGCGATTTTTAATATTTTCCAAAGCTCTTTTTTAATATCTGGAAATTTTGTGTATTTTAACCTTACATAATGGGCTGATACTTAAGTTGAATTTATACATTTGGCTTTGAATAATAACAACTTTACTCATTAATCACGCTACGATTCTGTTCTTTCCTCTGTTGCGTAATCAGTTTGTAATGGGAAATAATAAAATAGTAGCTGAGATGCTTCCAAACGAATTTTAGTATTTGCTTCTCTGGTAATTTTCAAAAGTAATTTGGAACGAGCGCTTTTTCGTACTAGATACAGTATCATCTGGAGAAATCCAGCCTTGTGGCGGGAGTTTCGAGAGAATCTGCTTCTTCTTCTATTCCTGATTTTATTCTTTTAAGATTCCTGAATTTCCGGGAACTTATAAAAATGATATTTGATACGTTAATAATTTTAGGCTTAATCATTTTTTATGTAAATGTTTAAAGCGAGACGTTAAATGATTTTAAGCGAATGGAAAGTGATTTTTTTTTTTTAAATATAGTAAGGACTGAATAACTGTACGAAAGATTAAACTGCCTTTGTCTGAAACTGTTATCTCATCTAAAGCTTGACAGATAGTTAAGATTTTAATTATCAAAACAGAATTTAATGAATGGATACAAGAATTACCTGCAGTTGAAGCAGTGCGATTTCGAATTTATTAGATGTTTTTATTCAGATTTTGAAATGTAACTGAGAATTTAACCTATTTAATTCAATTGAATTTTTAACTAATCGGTATTGTTGATTAATGATGAAAACAAATAACTATCTATTTGTTTAATTAAAAATTTGAATTGCTAGAAGTTTAATTTATCCGAAAGCATTTCTTTCCTTAGTAATTTTAATAAAATGATGTTAGGAATTTTAAATTGATTTTCCAAGAATCATTATTAATATAACGTTGCAAGATTTGAGTGTGATAGCAGCAAAATTATTAATAATTGGGGAATTGTGATGAAAAAGAATGATAATGTTGGTATTGATGATTGTGATTAAATTTTTCTAACCATTTCTTTTGCAGTGTAAAATTTTTAGATCGCTGCATTTTTTAAGAACCTTAATATTTAGATTTTTTAAAAATACTTTCATTTTTATCAGTTTTTATAAGTGAATTCTAAGATATTTCATTGATTCACTCTATGTAACTGGAGTCCCAGCTTAGATTATACAAGAAAATGTTGTAAATATCTTTTTCATAAAAATATTACACTAATTTTATTGCATTTTTTCTGTAGTAATGAATAATTTACAGTAAGAGCATTTGTAGTTTTGATATAATTACATCAAATTTTGATATAACTTAATGAATAATGCGAGTAATAAATGAAAAAAAATTGTGAGCAAAAGAAAATTCATCATTAACATCCAAAATCTCAAAAAAAAAATGTATATATAATAAAAACATATAACATAAACAGCCATAGAAAGTACAAAGACCTTTATAAAAAAAATTATTTCAAAGAAATCATTGCGCCATTGAATTTGGGGAACTCTTTCCTGAAGAAAGTGTATCTACCAATATTGCCAGTGATTCCAAATTAAAAACATTTACATATCAATTCATCAATATGAGCTGGTCATAAACACTTTTATTGTTAGAAATTCACAATGTAAATTTTGTAAATTGGAGCATAATTATCTCTGAAAATAATAAATCGGTTGATTTGGGTGAAAATTTTTGTTACAAGTTAGATATTTTATAATATGTTGAATTTAAAATACGTTCAAGAATATTGCAAGAAACTGAATTAAAAGGATATTTCTCTATGTGAATTTGTTTTGTCTGTATAGATTTAGATTTGGATGATGATAGCATCTTTCCAGTTCTTAGGAATATATCTAAAATGAGTTATTTTTCAAAAATATAAAAAAAATTTAGAATAGCTGTATCGTCAGTTTTTTTTTTTTTTTTTACGAAGTTATTTTAATTTTATCTGCATTCGAATGATATTTTTCATGTTTTGAAAAGCGCTATTTTATATTCCGAGTAATCTATATTCGTTCATTTAAAAATATGTTATCGATGCTGTAGTCTAATGAGATAGGATTCCTGTAGGCGATTATGTATTAAAAAATGTCATACAAATAAATTGCTTTGAGTTTTTGAATTGCTGTTGTATCTATTGTTATGAGAAATAATTTCGTGGGTTTTTTTAATATTGAGATTATTATGATTAGATAACTTATTCAATAATTTAAAAGTTGTTTAAGGGTTTTAGAGCATTTTACACATGTTCTTTCAGTAATTATTTCTTGTTTTCTTTATTATAGAATTTTAATTTATTTCTATACTTTTTGTATTGAATCCAGTTCTTCTGGAACTAAAATTATTAATAATCTATATGTAGTAAAGTTTTGTAATTTAATTATTTGTAATTTTCAAAATTTTCATGTTATAATTTCATGGTTTATTTATTAATGGAATTGAGGATATCGTTCGATTCTTTAGCAATTAATTTCCAGTTAATGACTCAATTAAATACCTTAAAATTGTTGAGTTTTGAAACATGAAACAACTATAGGCAAATGATCGCTTTCATAAAAAGAGTCAATAACATAGCAATGACTTCGTCAAAAAGAGCTGCAGAGGGAAAAGCTAGATCTAGAATTTAGGACATACCAGTGCTTAAGACACGAGTTCGATTAGATTTATTTAGACAATTTACAAAATTCCCTCTGTGAGTTCAGTGGTACTTTCCGCAGAGGTTCAAATCTTAAAAAATAAAAATTGAGGCGTTTAATGTCTCCAGAATTTTTTTGATCAGATTAATATTAAAACTATGGGAAAAGTAAATATTCCCAGTTATGAAATTTTAATGCTATTTTTTAATTTCTAACGCAAAGATTTCAAAGTCTGGATCATTTTTATTGCAATAAGCAATCCTGTCAGACTTTTGTTTTAGAATGCCAATAAATAAACCATCTCTTACCTATTGTTATCGTAGGTTAGTAAATATTTCCGATTGTTGAAAAAAAAAAACACGCGTGGGTGATGGAAAAGTAGCTTAAAGGAAAATATATTGACGGCTATTACCACCCGCATTCCATTCCATTGCATTGGAATGCATGAGATCACTTTAGGATGGTTTTTTTTTTTTTTTTTTTAACATTTCTTTTTCCACGCCGGTTATTTGTTAGTATAGAAAATTTTTACGTTCACATTTTAAAGAAATGCGTTCAAATTGAAAGGGAATTTTGTAATTCTGTGGCAGTTGGCATAAGTTCGATTATCTCTGAATATTTAGTACTTGGTGATTGAAATGTTCTTATAACCTTACCAAATGTCCTTTAAATTCCAACATCTTTTGTGATTTTATGTATGCTGAATATGATCTGGAAGTAGAATTCTGGTGTTCTTTACAACTGATACCTTTTTCTATTCCTTGGCAAGCCTCCATAATTCGCCGCAAAGGAAACAAACATTAACTTTATCAAATATACGAGCAGAATAGTCTATAGAATAACATTGAGTGAGCTGTCGAGACTGGCTTATTTATAAAATGTTGTATTTTTGGTTTAATAAACCAATTTTTTGTCAATTCCGTAATGATTTTTGTAAAAGTAGTTATTTGCTTTGGTGATACATCTTTCGGACTTCTTTTAGCAATACCCGCATTTAAACTGCATCATGGTCATTTTTATTTAGTATTTTCATGGTCAACTTCTCCATGGAAATATTCATCAGAACGTCAAAAATCAGAATTGTAGAAAAAAAATGTCCATACAATATCTGTATTAATGTCTGTTTCCATAAATAGTTTCAAAAAGAGGAGTTGAATAGTGATGTTGTTATGCCGATGGAGAATTTACTGTATAAAGGCTTGAACCAAAAATAGGTTCGATTGAGGCGATTCTGTGTTTTCATCCTTATATTTATTTTATAGTATTGCTTTTGACTATCCCGATGAACTAGTTCATTAACAGATTTATTGCTCTTATGATAAATATTGTTCAAAAGAATTCATGAATAAATTAAAATAAATAAATATGTGGATATATAATCTTCTATGAAAAGAAACCATAAAGTTAGAATTCGTTCTAATTTTATGGTTAATAGGAGGGAAAATTTCTATGCTGACGTAAAAGAAAAAGGTGGACAGATAACCTTCTCTATTTTCTAAAAGAATGATAAAATAAAACACAAATTGAAATGTAGTCCAAAATTAAAGCGCACAAAAAAATTGCCATCACTGATGAAGGCATTAGCTGAACTCCTGGGATAATCATGTTACGAGTAGACAATATATATATTATAAAAAGATTTATTGTTCGAATTGTTTTATGACATATTAACTGTTCATTCATTAACTCCGAATGATATCACATATAAAATCTGCCCTATAAATATAATATCTTTTCAGTTTTCTAATTAAATTTGAAGGACTTTTTAATATTTAGTTAATTTCCGAAGTATATGGCGAAAACAAAAGTTTCGAACTATTGCTTTTTATAATATTCAAAAAATATCAGCCTTAAATCATTTTCCAAATATTTTTTCTAGTTTATTCGATGATATTGTCATATTCTTCATACTCTTGATTAAGTACTTTACTTTTTTCGAACATGATCAAAAGTGAAATCTCAATATAGAGTTTTTATATTATTTCATATTCATTTGATATTATTTTTAGATATTGATATTATTTTAATTTTGATAGGCAGCTTTCTTTCCCCATTTTATCAACATACATTGAGCTGATATGAACGTTATAGTGTTTTTATTAAGCTTCCAATCCTTCTTGTGTCTTGGAAAACTGAAATTCCTTTTATAAATTTTTGAAATTAAAGCATTTAGCTGAAGCATATTGTAGCTTTGAATTCTTTATTCCGATTGTTATTTTAAAATTTTAGGCATTTGATATTACTATTTACGAATATTATTTATCATGTATTGTTGCTGATAATTATTATTCTTTCAAGATTCGAGAAAAAAGTGAAAGAAGTACGCCTATGAGACAAAGCCGTTCTTCTGCTGAAAACAGTAGTGACATTAGTGGACCCAGTTTCAGTGAAACAGACAGCTTTAGTAACAGATCTGGTTTTTCTAGAACAACTCCATCTCGTTTAAGTCCACGAAGTATGTATAAATTTATTATAGTTTAATTATTTGTTATTATGCCATTGTTATTATGGTTTTAAAAATTGATTTTAAATTTCTACTATTTTCATGGTGTTAATAATCCTGTTATCGAGTTTTATCGCTCAGATCTTGTATCAGATTGACAGATTTTATTTTCTTAATCAGGAGTATAATGGAGCTGGAGCATCGTCAGTGGTTGTTTTTTCACGAGAAATAAATTTTAAAAAAATCGTAATGTACCTATTTAAATCAGTACGGCCTTTGTCTAATTCTTATTCCCCTAAATATGATTGGAATTTCTAATTAATAAAAGTTAGAAGGTGCTGGAAAAAACTTGGCAGGAAGTGGTTAAAACATTACGGTTGAAACATGTAAATGTGATTGAAAATATCTTCGGTCTTTAGAATCAATGTTAATTACCAAGCCATGATTTTACATTAAACTTTTATTGAAAATAAAATTTGATTGAAAAAATGAAGTGATTTTAAATTGAAATTGCTTCAAATTAACATAAATTTTAAAGAAACATTTTTAAATATTTTCTTTACATTAATATTTGATCAAAAATAAAATATAAAGTTATAATTTCAAAATATTTATGATTTCATTGATGACATTTTATTATTGCATTATTTCAATGCCTAAATGAAATAATTATACATTTATTATGTAAAAAAACCCACTACTTTATTGTGAATAGATCCCCTTCAAGCAATATTACCTGAATTAATTTACGATTACACTATTGTTTCTGAACTTGTAATTTCATGACCCGCAACTGCTGGAAGATTCCTTTCATTTATGAATAAAGAAACTGGGCTGCTAAAAAGAAAATGCATTGCTGCAATATTATTTTATGATAATTTAGTGAAAAAGAAATTAAATTAATTTCTAAAATTGTGAATTTGACCAATTATAGAAATGTTTGAAATAAAATATTTCAGGCTCAAGCAAGACTTAGTTGAAAGTTAAATTTCTTTCTCGAGTCGTTAAGATTAAGTAAGAAAGCTGAGTAAGTTAATCTTCTGCAAAAGCGGTTCAAGCACTCTCTTTATTCCTGCTTAATTTTGCTTGATATATCCTAATTTTTTTTTTATTTCGAAGTAGATTTTTCTAGAAGCTTATATTATATTATATAATTTTACAATGAATCTTTTTTTAATGTAAGTTCTGGACTTACGTTTGTTAATATTATATTCCTTAGCTGCATGTGGTAAACCATCAAGTAGGCCTTCAAGTAGGCCGTCAAGCCGTCAAGGTAGTCGACCGCCAAGCAGAGCCCCTAGTGACCTTTCCCAGGATGGAATAGAAGATTTTAAAACAAATAGAAAACAAACTATAACTGGAAATGGTGTTGCTCAAAAAGTGCCTGTTCTTGGGAAAGCTAAATCAGCATCAGAATCTTCAAAAATTCCATCTGTTCAGAAATCTATAAAGCAACCTTTAAATAGAGACACTTCCCGAAAAATTGAATCGCGAAAGGAATAATAAAGAAATCATTCCAGACATAGTGATATTGCATACTAGCAGTTTTATTTTATTCAGTCCTTTTTATTCTGCTCAATAATGCAAGTTATCAAAAGCTATTAACCACTCGCAAAATCAGTACTTGTAGTACTGGGAATTAATATTGCAAAAGTTGTTTATCAGCTCACATTTAGTTATTGCTGTTAAAGGAATATATATTTGTATATATTTAATGCAGAGTTTGTACTTTGTATCAGCTGGTGTTGCTGATGAAGCTTTTTATATTACTACTGTAAACAAACAGTGCTTTGCAGTTAATCACAATGCATTTGCTAGTCTTATTTGCCAAATATATTTTTGTGGTGATGGATAATGAACGTTGAGCAGATATGACATTCCATTGTACATGTTTCTAATATCTGTATAAATTTCTTAAGTATGCTTCATATCTGTAAAAGTTGCAATGGAATCCTGTTTAGTCAGTTGCTATAAAACTGATAAGGTTAACAGCCATGTTTTAAATTGAAAAGTTATGATAAATGTGTAATATTTGTCAATATTTTTGCACAAAATTCAGATTTTTTTAAGATTTCATATTCATATAAATAATGTAAAGGAACATTTGTTTATGAATTTAAAGTGTGCCAAGGAAACGTTCGTTATTTAAAGAGTGTTAAATATAGTTAAAGAGAACAAATTAATTTTATTTAGGAAGAGTTCTTAAGGAACTAGGGACATTTTCAATTGACATTCCTCTTGTACAACTTTTTTATCGTCTATTTACAAATTACAGTAGCATGTTAAAATTAGTTAATGTATTATGTGAATTCATATTTTTAGAATCTTATCTTCAATGCTGAAAACTAAGCTGAATATTGTAAAACAATTATCTTGCCTATTTCATAATAAATAAATATATATATTTATTGTTCGTGTTTCTTTTATATAATATGTCAAAGAAGTATCTGGATACTGCTCGTTTTTCCGAAACTAATTAATGCATAATAAAACTGTAAATGCTTGTCGCTGTAGAATTATGTTCTCCAAGAGTGTAAGAAATAATTTTTAATGCAAGAGGTCATCTTCATATTTATATTTAGAAAGCTCAATACCTTGAAATAGCAAAACCCAAATTTTATATATCCAAGTTTTCCAGAATAAAATAGAATGAATGCACATATCAATCATTTGCTCACAATTACAAAATGTTAAGTTATAAACAATTGAAATTTTTTAATGTTAAATTGGAGTTACCATATTTTCAAGATATAATGTTTCCTGGTTAATACTTATTTTACATTAAAATACTCGTTTAAAGAGGCAATAGTCATGACTTTTTAAAAATATGTTAGATATTATTTTTTAAATAACTAAGTTTTAAAGTTTTGAATAGAAATTTACTAAAATTTTGATGTAAATCAAAAGTGCAAGAACTAAAATATCACTGTTTCAAATTTTATCTTATTCCACAAAATAGATTTAAGTTATATAGCAATGACCAAAAGTTTTCAGAACAGTATAATTTCAGCTTTCTTTGAGAGTCATCTTAATATTAGAAAAATATTTTCTGGCAGGAATTTAAAAAAAAAATTGGTAAAATACAATGGAAAGCGAATTTGTCTTTCAACCTTGCTTACTATTTATAGTCTTTTTGAAATCCATATAAAGATGAAGGAGAAAAAAAATTGATACAGGAAATAGATAGAGATAGAATAAATTTTACTTTGTTAACATTCTTAGCAAGGTTATTTATTTAGGTCGAATGGAAGCCGATTGCAGCTATACACATGAGTTGTGAGGAGTTTGATTAATAAAAAAAGAAAAAAGCACAGAATAGGATTTTGTACAAAGTACGAATTTATACAACATTAACTGTATGACTGAATAGAAAATTATTGAATAAAATACAAAAGCAACTCATTCTGTATGGATAATGCATTATTTCTGACAAAGGCTCTGACTTTGACAAAGCAATTTCTAAAAAAAATAAAACAAAAGCTTAAAAATGTTTCAGTAAATTAATTGTTCTTATGTAATATCTTGATAAAAAGAAAAGTATAATAAATTCTTAAAATTAATGTAAAACATCATGTGATGGGAATTTCAACATATAAGTCAAAAACATTATGCTATTTATGTTTCAATTTTAAAGAAAAGTTGCAGGATATTTTATTTTTCAGCTACTTCAAATTTTTTTTTCATTTAAGCTTATTTTTACTAACATTAATTGCTAAACTTATCCAAAAAATTTTAATTCATTTAAACAACATGTCTCACAAATACTATTTAGCTATTCTCTTTTTTTCTTTTTTTGTAATTAATTATGCAAATGAAAGTATTCATTTCGAATTCTTATTTGGTCTTGCTTCGTTGTTCTAATGGTGAATATTAAAAACACACACATGCACTAATATTTATTAGAAGTACCGCATTTGCGATTGAAATGAAGACTTAAATGAAGAAAAGTATTAATAATAAAAGTAATATCTGTTATGTTTGCATATGTTGAAACTGTCCCTAAATCTTTTTTCTTGTATATAGTCAGTAGTTTTTGCATAAATTTGTTTAAAATTTTATACCTGGGAATTTTATATTTAGAATCATTCGAGTAATGACCAGAAAAAACCCCACCTGGGACTGCAATTGAAAAATATGAAGACCATGCAAGTAGAAATATATGGGGGAAAATGAAATGAACCCTCCCCCTTCATAATTGAATTCCATTTACCTATTTTGAAAGAGGGCATACTTTCAAGTTGAATGGCATGTTTTTCACTAATTTAGTTTCCATAGATTGCGAGCAATAATAAGTGCCCAGATGCTTTTTTTTGACGGACTGTATCAATATTAATACACGGTGCTCTACATTATTATTGCGATATTCAAACAATGCCTATGAGATATTGCGCAATATATTGTGCTTATTGAGAAAGTAATTTACATGAATTTCTGGTTGCAAATATAAATATAATTTAATATAAAAAGTAACATTAAATGGATTCACAATTTTAAATATGATGATGCAGTACTATATAACCGAGAGAGTTAATCAAAATTCTTCCATTTCCTTTTCCATCAATTTTTTTCTTCTTCATTTCTGTATAATGAATTTACTTTTTTTTTTCTTTTTTTTTTGTAATATAAGGAATGCGAACATATATTCATAATCTTTGTATTTGAGCTCCTGTTAGTTAAAAATAAGCACTACTCACAACTTCTATTGTCTCAAATTATTGAATTAAATTTATTAACTATTCAATTAATTACCAAAATAGAGAGTTTGCTCTTAATTTTTGGATACCTGTTAATAATCAACAAACTACAGCCCACAATTTTGTTTTAAATCCTGTTGATTTTTTATTATAATTATTCTGTTTCCTTCCTGGCATCTCAGATTATTTTCTTACCAAGAAACATTCTAGATCAAAAGGATATTGTTCATTATTTTTATTTTTCACTGTCTTTCTAATCATATTTTTACTCTTCCTGTTTAATGCAAATGCTTGGTAACCAAACCATTTATTGTTTATTTAACTTAATTTTCTTAAAAGTTGCTCCATTTCACCTTTCCTTACGGTCATTTCGAATTCTGTAACAAACTATTTTCCTCTGCTTACGGATAATTTTAGGTTTAATAATTAGAATTTCATCACTCAGATATGGATAGGTGGGATGGGAATTTATAACCCTATACACAGTTTTAATATTCACTATTGTCTCCATCGACCAACTGGTATTCCTCTAAAATGGAGTTATAATTCAATTAAGCTGATGAAATAGAAATTTTCCCAAGTATTTTTTAAATTGTTAAGATTGCAGTTGGTTAATTTTGAATTGAATCCATCCAATGAAATTATATAACTTAACAAATAAATAGTTATTTTTAATAGGATAAAAGTGATGAAAATTTATCAGCATAATGATATATAAATTATAAATGTAAAAGAAAGAATGTTTTTGAGACATCCTCTATATAACATTCAGATGTTGAAATAGTGTTTAATGCAAGGTAACTAAGTTTGCATTTAGAAATTACATGAAAGATACGATGGTTTATCAATAAATAAAATACATAATTTTGAGCAATGAAAAATGCAATTAATAATAATATTAAACGATAATTAAAATGTTGCTAATTTACTACTTTTCGACATAACTCTCATTCATGCTGAGGCAGCGCTAGATCAGTTTCAAAATTTCAATCAGAACGCCATCAGCTGCGAGTAAAGCCGCTGTTTGAGGTCATCGTCTGAGTCAAACTTCTGACCACTGAGGATTCTCTTTATGGGTCTGAACAGATGAAAACTTAGGGTTCCAAGTCCAGGTATGGTGGTTGCTCCCAAATTTCCCAACCAAATCTTTGCAGTTAGGCACGAACTGGAAAAAGTATGTGGGAAATTAACGGAAAGCAACTCGAACTTAGAACCCTCAGATTTTCATCTGTTTAGATTCATGAAGAGGTTCCTCGACAGTCAGAAGCTTGACTGAAGATGAGCTCAAACGGGTCTTGCGACGGGTGTACTAGCTGTTGACAAATTTCTACGAGATCGGGATTTTCAAACTGATCCATCGTAACTAGGTATAGTGCAGGCAGTGCACGTGCACTGAACTCATTTGCCAGGGGAATCAAAATTAAGGTATCAATCTGTTGTATTTAAAAGAAAATTGTTTTTATTAAGCTCTTATTCCCAAGATTTTTATAAATTAAAACGGTTTCAACAAAATGAGAGAAAATTGAAAGCTTTTCAAAGGCAATAGATTTTCCTAATTGGGAATATAAGTTTATTAGAAACTTAATTCTTATTAGCTTATAGCTTATCGCTATTTAATGTTTCATAGAATAAATTATAACAAAACTTATATTAGAAAACTTCGGTTATTTTTACTTTTATATATTTATTTGCACGGAAAGCAAGAAGTAGAGATTTTAAATCTTTCGGTTTTATATGGAAAGAAATAGTTTAACTTTTCTGTTTTTACGAAAGGAACCAACACTCGATAACAGTATAACTAGAAATTGTATAAATTTTTAAATCTTTCAATAACAGCATCATGTGTTTCAAAAATGAGTCATTTTTTTAAATTTTTGGGCAGTAAAACAGATTATCTGAAATTACGTTACTAAAAATCGAATTATGAATAATAGAAAGTATATTTATGATTGATATAATCTAGAGATATAACTCAAGATCAAAAAATGAATGGAAAGTATTCACAATAAAACTAAATTTCCAAACTATCAATAGAAGAAGGGGGGGGGGAATCCGAGACACCTGATTAGATGTAAATAAGTCCAAAGGATTATATTTATCTTCATTCATAGAAACGTCTATTAATCAGAAAAAATACCATAAGTATTCTAAATAACTGATCGTTTGGAATTTGGATTAATGCTTTTGAGTGCGAAAAACCGGAAATAATTTTCATTAAAAATAGGACTCATCATGGAAATTATAAGCAAGAAAAATTTATACTATGATTTAAGATGATGTATTTGTAAACACACACGTTTTAAGCAGTTTCGTGGACGAAAAGAGAGAGTGAAACTTTTAAAACTTCGTTTTATTCCTTCCTGGGAAGCATAATTTAAGTACAAGCAAGAGCAAGAAGCGACGCGATAAGTCAATCTACAGTGCGATACAATAGCAAAAGAACGAAAAAAGTGAGAAATTATAGGTTTAATACTATGAGAAAAACTAATTTAATTAAACGTTATATACTATGAGATTCTGATAGAGATTTCTTTACAGGTGTTGATTTAGGAAAAGGAATCATAGGTATCTTTTATAAGAATTTGCGTAGCTTTTCAGATTAATATCCCTTTACTCGGTGTGGGAACTTGCTGATTTCAGCGATTTTACAGAGCTCGTGTAGCATTAATTAAACAAAAAAAGGTGGAATTGGATTAGAAAATAGGAAAACATTTTAGAATTAAAATAATATGGGTTAAATTAAGATAAAAATTAGAAAATTAGTTAGGATTTAATTTAAATTTAGAGATATCATTACATCCCCCCCCCTACACACACCATTTCCTTCACATTAATATAAAAATCCATTTCAATAAGGAAATTAAATGTAAACATATTATATATTTGCGAAAATATTAGATTAAAATAATCAACAATACTAACAAAATAGTAATAAAATGTGTAATGTAAAAATGATTTTCTGCAGAAACTCAGCTGATTGTCTTTATTTGGTAAGTAAAGTCTCTACGGAATGCTTGCACACAGTGTCCTTTAATAGTAGAAGGCTCACCAAAATTATCAATATGGGTATAAAATGATGGAATAGTAAATTGCACGCATATAATAATATAATATCAACATAGTTATGATTTTATATAAAACACTCGAATATGAAAAGAATAAGCATGAGATTCAGAATATTCTTATTTTAAACATTAATACTGAAACAAATGGCATAAAACTGTGTAAGTTAAAAGAAAAATGTATTTGGAAACTTGGGAGTATTTTGACACAAGAAATCAATCACAGAAGATGCTTAATCACAATCAGGGTATTAAAAAATTTCCCCTGAGATATTTACTACTATGTACTTATTATCATGTGTCATTATGAAATATGAAAGAACATTGGTCCATTAGTTTTCTTCATTCACAAGGTCTGTATGCACACTAAAATATGAAAGTATGTTCAATAATTTTGGAGCCTTTACTCTCAATAGTTTGATGTATACAGAAATCAATAGAGGAGTTTTAATTTTGACCACCTTGTATATACCTTTTTTTATCATTATTCATATATATATATTCAAACATGACATAAATAGAAATAATTCTTGATTTGTATTTTTCTAATATATTAAAAGTTTCATTTAACAACTATTTAATTTTTTTTATTTGAGCCTCATTTAAATTAGAATGGAGGAAATTCTCTGTGTAATTTTAGCACAAATTTTGCAAACTGGATTATAAAATTTGCTTTCCAAACAACTTTTGAAATATTCTTCTGATACATTTTATTTCCAAGCGCTGTATATACAGTGGGGTGGACAAAATTGTGGATATATTTGGAAATTTTTATGTTTTCTAACTTTGTATGTTTATAGAAAATGTCACGTTATACAAAATGCAAACACTTATGCGTCATTTTAAAGAGAATTTAATAATAATTTTAATATAAAAAGCAAAATTCAAATATTTCAACACAAAAAACTTACTTATTCTGAAAAATAAACAGAGCGATGAAGTGGATTGTAAATTCTAACTTTCCCGGCCTATCACTTTTCTTGTTCTGGGAACCAATCAAATCTTAGCAACTGCTAGAAGTTTAGTTTAGTTTAGTTATATTAACGCCCCGTTTTTAAAGCAACACTAGGGTTATTTTGGGGCGGACCTCGTACTTTTGAACCATGGTCAGATGACGAGACTTTTGGCCCCGGCGGATTTAATGTGCACCATACCCGCTTACACGACGGTTCTTCAGTGGAATCCGGTCTCGAATTTGAAACTCTCTGGTTCCGAAGCTGAGACCTTACCACCAGGCCACCATAGCCCAGCTTTTAGAAGAAGCTGATTTCAGATTTAAAATTGGAACAAGCCATTATTGTATTTTATTCTGTAATCAAATTACAAATAGGAATTTTTGTTAAACATTTTTAATATTTAGTAGGAGTTTTTGTAAATATTTTTAATATTTAGTCAAGAAACAATGATATCAAATAAAAGAGTAAATTGGACACTTAAAAAGAGAACTAAGATTATTGTGTTAAAAGAATAAGGTCTTTCTTATGCTGAAATTGCAAGACAGATGGGTGGCTCAGTGATTACATCTGGAGTCCGAAAGTTTTGTTTACGATTTCAAGAAACAATTCAATAAAAAACAAAGCGGGAAAAGACCATAAAAGCTGCCCCACATCTGTTGATGACAGAAAAATAAAAAGAATATATATATATATATAACAGAAATAAAAAGAATATAAAAATAAAAGAATATTACAGTGGTTATCAGAAGTGTACTGAATGACGCTGTTGTTTCTGTCAGTTCAAGAACAATCAGAAGATTATCAGATGTTGGACTAGTGGTAGAATTCTCACGAAAAGTCTTCTTTTAATTTGCAGAAGAATTAAAAAAAAAAAAGACTACAGTGCGCAAAGGAATACATTAATTGAATAGATGATCAGTGGTCACAAACTATTATAGTGTCCACAATTTTGACCATGACTGTGTACATATATATAAAGATAATTGTGAAGTTATTTGTAATGCTTAGATCATATCGATTCCAAAATATATTATACATTCTTATTTAGGTTGAATTGTATTTTCATTCTTTGAACCCTTTGGTATAAAGGGTAAAAAATTCAGAAAAAAAATAATAATAAGGGTAGAAGAAGAGAAGGGCGCAGTATTGGTAGGGGCCCTGGGCGTCATTTTGTGTAGGTACGCTATTGGCGCTGGAACAACTGCCTCAACATGAACGTCAATTGTGTCAAAAAATAGTAAATTGACAGTACTTTCATTTCCGTTTCATACTGTCATTAACTGCATTTCTTATTATTACATGCAATATTATGTGTGTCACTAATTGATATCCCCTCATATTTTGATATGGACCTCATAATTTTCAACCCTTGTGAATTAAACAAGGCGAAACTAGCTCGAACTCCTTTTCCACTAGCGCTCTGGTTTTGCTGTACCAACATATTTAAATATTCACATTAAACATTTCACATTCAACTCGAAACAATCACATACAAGTCCAACGACACTATTGTTGAAGCAGATAAAATTGTTAATTATCCAACAGAATCTTTAAATTTATTTGATTTACCAGGAATACCATCACACGTACTGCAATTCAAAATTGGAGTACCAATTATCATTTGCGAAACATCAAACAACCAAAGCTTTGCAAAGACCGTGGGTCGCAGTAACAAAATCAATGAACAACGTCGTAGAAGTATCATCTTGACAGTACCTTTTAGTGATGAAGATGTCCTCCTTTTTCTCATTCCTGCGATTGCAATAAATATGCCATTTCAATTTAAGGGATTGCAATTCCCAACGCTAACAGCGTTTACAAATGTGTGGACATCTTTATTCTTCGCATTCCTGCGATTCCACCAAATATGCCATTCCAATTGTGCAGATATAAATTATAATAGTGTTTTCTCTGTGATAAGAGGAAAATATCAAAGATGGTGGATATGAATATTTCTGAATTAAATTATTATTATGTTGGGCGAACCACGGGTTTAAACTTAATTTCTAAAAAATCTTAGTTAAATTTAATTTTAAAATTAAACAGTCGAAACTTAAAAAATATTTTTGGATTTTTCTGAAATTCTAAAACATTCAGCTGAATATGATCTTCTTTCATTGGAGAAATTGAAAAGACCTTGGTTTTCCTATTTTGGTATTTATAGAAACATTTATTGAAATTTATAGTGAAAAATCTGTAAAGACAGTAGTTTCAGAAAACAAACTCATTAGTCTAAATAATAACATCTTTTCTTGTATAAAGGCCATTGAACTCAGAGTATCATTTCTATAAATATTCTCAAGAATTTGAAGATTCTAGATCAAATCCAGAGTTAAGCCTCCAAACGGTTATTGAGTAATGCAAGTTTGAGGCGTCCTCCTTAATAATTTCTATATAAACTGTTTTTAAAAAATTTGACAAACCTTGAAATATATATTCATGGCTATATATTGAAATTCTGAAAAAACTTCGATATACCGACAAGGAAAATTAAAATTAAAGAGTAATTTTATATAAAATCGTACAAAAAAGATACCTTTTTAAGGCGATCTAAATACTATTTCATTAAAGGATCGGACATTTTTTTAAATTATAAAGTTAAATATTCTTTTTAATATCATAAAACAATATAAAACTTTCAGAAATTAAATATGAATGTTGTTAGAAGAATATCGCAAAATCAATTTAAACATAATCGATTCTAATTAAAGTAAGTTCACGAGCACGGTGTTTTTAAATTAAAAGGAAGCACACAATTATAGTACTCTGAAAGTAAAGCAAAAGAAAAAAAATCTGATGGCATTTAAGTAGTTTTTTATTAAATAATCCGGCCTTGTTCAGACATTACAAAATTGTATCGAAATTTTGATATATTTATTCACTGCTGAGCATATTTAATTAAAAATACAATTCTTATAACTATCAATTCATTAAGTCGGAAAAATATAATGCAAAGAACCCAAGCCTCTAAACTATCAGATACAAATAATTTTTTTAAAGATATGTATCTTCATTAAAAATAAAATTCATTTCATACTTCACTCTCAAACTGTTTCATCCATCAGTTAAAAAATGAAGGGAAAATCTTCAATATTTAAACAGATATTAACATATTTGCTAAAAAAAAAAAATTATGAAATTCTTAACTCTCCAGAAAAATTCTGTAAATCACAAATTTAGAGGAGAAAAACTGGTCCAAACTATATGAAAACTATGTTCCATATTTATAGAAAAGATCTTTTAATTATTACTTATTTTTTTTCTACAAGTAAGGCTCAATATGTTTCTTAGAAATTAAGTTTTTGAACTCCCTCCCTCCTAAGTCAAACTATTTTCCCACGCTGAAACTTAAAAACAGGAAGTAAGACCATAAAAACTAGAGTTATTCCATCTCCCTTTCTCCCGCAGGAAAAATCAACCAATGACATCATTTGGCCGAAAAGTCTGTACTACAAAATAAGATTTTTTTTTAATGATCACTTTTTAGAGTTTCGGGATGCGAGAGGATAGAACCTGGGTCCTTGTGTTTTGCAGTCCAGTAACTAAACCATGATACAAAAGCGTACACTCGTGTAGCGTAGTTGTTAACTGGCTTATATGCTATTCACCACAACTTTGTAGCCTCATATTACTTGAAATGACAGCATTAAAATTGTTCATTTTTTTATGAAACACTCACATAATTATTATATTATGAAAAAAGAAATCTGTAAAGGGGGAGGTCTCGTTTTTTAAGACATATGCATGGTTTTTTATATTGCTTGGTGATGAATTCAGCACGTTTAATTACAGAAAAGCCAATCATTTGGGTTCCAATACACTGCAGGAAGATGCTGTGTATAAGCACATCTTTATAAAAACAGTTGCTTTTATAAAAAGCATAGAATTAGGATATAGACTATTTGACAATATAAAAAGAGCTGAAAACCACTGCAGTTACCTTTAAATAAATAAAAATTATCCACATCATTAATATTTTGCTTTTTGTTAAACCTAGAACTTGTTTCAAATTTACTTCTACCATTTATTTTATTTTTGTTTTGTTACTTGGATGTTCTCTCAATGCCATGAGTACCATTGAATTAAATGAATGTCATTAAAACTACCACTCTTGAAAACCAATCATTCATAGGTTTAATTTGTTTCATCTACAATGTTTTAAAATAAATCAGGAAATGAAGAATCCAGAAGATTTTTTAAAAAATACATTGATATCCAAAAGATCAAGATTGAATTCAACTTATAGCAAAATAATTAAGATTTAAAATTACACTTATAGTTAAGGAGTAAATATTAATGAAAAAATTAAATAACTTGGAATCATGAAATGTCTGGTAAAAACCTTTTGTAATAAAGTACCAAACAAGATTGCAATTCATTCTTTAGTGAAAAGTGCGAGAAAACTTTATACAAAGTATTAGTTGCATGGACAAAAAGAAAAAAAAAGTAAAGAGTTGTGTTTTAAGAGTTTTTTTTAACAAGCATCAAATATTAACAAATATACAGACCATGAAAGATGAAACATGAAAAAATAAAACACTGTAAGTTTCTATAAAATATTTCAAGCATTTGCAGTTAAACAATTTTTACAAATTTTATTTGCTATCTTTTTTTTTAAGAATGTTAAATAAATGAAAATTTCAAATACTTCTTGCATTAAGTGACTTAATTTCATTTTTTTTTAATCCAGAAAAGTTAGAGCATAGAAAATGCTCCAAATTCTCAACTTTTCATTCCTACCTTGTTGCATTGTTGATTCCTTGAATTGTATATTTATATAGATACTAAAATTTTTAATAAATGAGTTTCCTACAAGTTTATAAAGAGAAAGCCAGTAAAATCCATACAATCTTTTTTAAGACAAATCATGGGAAATATTGTTCTTGTATTTCCAAATATTAAAAAATAAAAGAAATTCTAATAAGAAAGATATTACATGAAAAAAAATACAACACAAATAAAATTTTAGCTCACTTTATTCCACACAAAAATATGTATTACACTTAAAATTTAAAGCAACATTTTTTTTAAAATTATAGTTACACCGATTCAAATTACATTTATTAAACTACATTTAATAAACAAATTAACAATTCAAATAAACTTTTTTTATATATTTATACATATACATTCAATTCTTTTAATAATTTTTTCACTTGGCGATCTATTGCTTCAACCATGAACCAGTTTCTCTCCAGTTAAATACTTCGAAACTACGGCAAGCTTCAGTTTATCAATGTAATTTTACAGTACTCACTTTTCGTTTCTCCACTTCCGTTGAAATGCAGCAACAGAATTGAATCTTCAATGAAACAATTCTCAAAACAGAATTCCCTAAAGGCTAAGCTTAAAGAAAATTAGAAACCTCTAAACAATAACTCAAACTTAACCACTAGGGAATTTTATCCGTTTACAGTGGTGACTTAAATTTAAAAAGGAGTAGGGTCCAATTCTCATTATAAATAATAAGCATATTCACTGTTTATTTTATGTAAAATAGATCAAAATGTTACAAAAATTAAGAATTTTCACAATAAAGTACCGGGTGCGGCATAAATTCATAATAAAAAAATAATGCTGGAAAAAATTGCGGTTCGCGGGAATATGTGTAGAGAGACTTTGGATTTTATTTCCATTAAAAAAATGTATTTAAAAAATGACCGATAAATGGCGCTCACACGTCATACCGAAACGGTTTATGCAAATCAGGAAAAGAGCACAGTAACATTATAGTACATTTTATTTTAAAGCAAAAGATGCTCAACATGACCGCCACCACAAGGTATTAAGCAAGTGAAGCGCGTAACTACGCCTATTACAGCTGCGTGTAACATGTCAGCATGGATGCCACCAATGACTAATTGAATGGCATCTTTCAGTTCCATCAAAGTGGCAGGAGAGCCCCGGTATACACGAGACTTCAGGTATATTAAAGCCCCACAACCAAAAGTCCGCTGGTGTAAGATGTGGCGATCGTGAGGGTCACTCATTCTTACATCCTCGGCTTATCACTCTGCCCTCAGTGAATGTGTCTAGGAGGAACCTCTTAACGGAACTAGCAACGTGGGTCACCATCCTGCATGAAGGTGACGGAAGATAACGCACGTCTTTGCTGTAAAGCAGGCATAACGCGGTCTCGTAAAAGCCTAAGATAGCGTTCTGCAGCGACGGAACAGGTTTTCCAACCGGATACAGGACAACGGTCTTCAAAAAAAAAAAAAAAAACCTAGAATGAAGGACGCAGTTTAATTTCATAAAAATCATCAGTCATGCGTATTTTAAATTCAGAACGTAATAAGTGAACTTTGTGAATATGCTTGCAAAGGTTACTGCTATCTTCACAAGAACACATGCACAGATGACTACAAAGTTCTGCATAGTTATTATTAGAACATTTAAAATAATTTAATAAATGGCAAACATCTAACTTTTTTTACTGTGTATACATTTCCCTATTTTACCTGTGAGTTTAACTAATCAATGATCGTTGTGCCCAATTATATCATTATTGGAAAGCTTAACTCCCATGTCATGGTTTCTTTTAACAGTCATACTGAAATCTGATTTTTTGGAACATTATTTACAACATTATAAAAAACTTTAAAAATAAAATTTCAAATTTCTTTATAAAATCAATTCATTCATTTTCTTTCACTCTTCAAAAGAGTTTAAATTAATTCATCTATGCGCCATTTACGTTCAAAATATATAGTTTTTAATTGATTAAGAAATTATTCACAATAATTATTTGTATTGGTATTACCAAGCAGAAACTGTTTGCAACAGACAGCCCATAATGCTTTCCTAGCAGAATAATTTTTCAGGAAATAATCAACAAAGTTTTGATATGCATTTCAATATTTACTAATAAAAGTAGAGAATTTTTAATAATAATTCATATGACTTCTTTAGATAGAGATATTTACCATACACTTTTGAAGTCAACTGCCTTTTCCAAGAACAATAAACATGCCATAACAGTTGCTTAGTATTAGGTCCACATACTGAATTAAATTTTTTAAAAGAGAAACTGTCATCATCGGTTAATTAATGCACAATCAAATCTAAATTATTAGTAACAAAATGAGCAGCTGGTTACCTCCAACCGTATTCATCCTGTATATGAATGAAAGAAGAAAAAATCGTAATGGTTTGTACCATGGGTAGCATCAAGACAGAGGATTTTATAAAAATTCTTAATCAGCCTTCTATGAAGGTTTGAAGCCATCTCAGTTTGAATACCTAATGCAAAAGAACTTCCGTGATTTGGTGAGGTATCCAAATATGAAGGACAAAAAATAGAAACCGATTTTTATAATTTAAAAATTAAGATTTGTGTTATATTTTCCCTTTTTTAATTTCTCCACAGAGCAAAAAACAGACATTGCATCATTAATTGGCTTTACTGAATTATTAAGATGTCTTGAATAAGATAGTATAGCTTTCTGAGAAATAATTCTTTTGTAGGATAGAAGTTTCTAATATTTAGACATCCTGCATCACCACAAATCAAACCATCCATTTTTGAGATAGGAAATGACAGCAATAAAAACGATTTAATTAAATTGCATGTACTTTCTTTAAGTGGGTTATATTTTATATTCTCATATCCAACATTATGATTGAAGTGGATAATATGTAACAGTAATTAATTTTTTGTTCATAAACAAATGTTAATAACAAATTGGGGCAGTCAAATAATTCACAATGTTTAACAATCTCAAAAATTCGTAACCGAAAAAAATCACAAAGACTTACATTATGTAATAACATAAAATTTCACAATACGTAAACAATCACAAAAATTCACACTAAATAATCATTAAAAAAATTCACAATAAAAATGAAGCCTTCATTGCGGTTTCATTACCATTATATATTACGCCAAGAGTCCCTGAAGCAACAGATGTAAAAATTCACAACATTTTAAATAATATTTTTTTTTAATTATTCACAATTGTATTACAATTTAAATAGGCAATCCAAAATTCACTTATAATCTTTCATTTATTGTGTAAGGAACTTAAGCTGGAGAGACTTCTCAAACTTCTGAGAAGTGATAGTAAAAAGAGAACACAAGGGATGAATGTAATTCAGGAGAAAAAATGCTGGACTGAACAGGGAACTTGAGTTATGTATGGCAGAGGGTACTCCATCAACAGATTATCCGCAAAAACATTTCATTATAGACCTTTTCGAGAGAGTAAATTTCAGTACTTCTCATTATATTTACATACATACATACATAAGTTCAAATTAAAATTGAAGCTTAAAAAATAATTTCTTGAAGCAACCATTAAGATCAAGTTACATAAAACATTTAATTAAAAAGTTTTAGTAACAAGCTAGACACCTATTATATATTATATATATATATATAATTGAAACACAGTAAACATATCATTACTTACTAATGAAAAACAAACACTCAGCAGTTCTAGCCTCTGCTTATAGAATATTGTGAAGTTAAGAACATTCAAAATTTTCTTTAATATCATAAACTACAATTTGACACAAAATGGCAATTAAAATTAATTTAGATGTAATTTTTTTTAAAGATCAAATTTACCTATGTGGCACATCATTTTAGGAAGACTATAAAATAACAAAAATTAGGCATGAAAAAAAGATAAATAATAATGATAATAGAATAATAAAAAACAAAATAAGCAAAGATTCAAGTATTTTTTTTCCTGTCATATCATTAAGTGCGAAATCTAATACAGGGATATGAATATTTGATTAAACATCATAAAAGATTTGCATATCAAGGCTTCTAAATTTTAATAATACAACAGATATGAATATGGTTTATAAAACTTGTACCATGCTAAAAATAATTCCAAAATAAATAAAAACAAACAAATTTTCTAAAGATATACTTATTTATATACACAATGGTATTCTTCAACTCATATGTTGCATTTTACTCTATGGAAATTATTTATTTACATATAGTCTGAATTGTATTTGCTGGAATTCTGTTTTTAGCAGCAGTTGATTTTAACACATATATGTGTGTTATTAAATCATGTGTAAATTCATAGACTATTATTTGAAACCAAAGAGCCTTTAGGTTACTTTTTCTTGATGTTGTTAATAAAATAAAATTTAATCTCTTTAAAAACCTAAGACATATCTACAAACACAACATTTCTCCAATGGCCAATAAAATATTGTTAAATTTCAGATATGGAGCTCAAAGCATACTACAAATATGTACCAAATTTGAGATTAAAAACATCACTTACCTGAAATCCTTTGATAAGTAATTAATAACAACAACGTAAGTAACATACATAAGTAATTAATACAACCGAGGGCCTTAAAGAATTGAATATAAAATTCATACAACATAAAAATATATTCTTCTGTTTTCCTTATCTACCTTTAGAATAGATGAAATGAAGATATGTGTATAGTTGTTAATAGATGATAAATGTTTCCTCTGAAGAACTGTTTCAAATTTCAATACAGTTCACTTTGCTTTTTTTCAATTGGTTTCATTAGAAATATTTCAGAGAGGCTGCCTTTAAACCAATTCTTTCTAAAAAGTGCTAAATAAACTATATTACATTATAGAATGAGGGCCTTCTTTCTTTTAGCCAGTTCCTAGTGCAGCAGAAGGTTGGCAACATGTTGCGATGCTTAGTAAAATAGTTTCGACAAGATTTGCATTCCCGTTTTTATTATAACACATTATATATCATAAACAGATGATCCAATTTATTTATATATATTTCTATTACCAATAAAAATATAAGATACAGTGATTTTAAAATAAGTGCTAAATAATTTTGTGATGAAATAAAATATACTGAAAGTGTAAAATTACATTACATAAAAATATTCTATATAATAAGGTATTACACATTGATGTTTTTACAGAAATTGAAATTTTTGAAATTTAAATTACAAAAATACAATTGAAAATACAATTTGTAATTTAAACTACAATTCAAAGAACATGATAGAAATATTCATTTGATTGTTACAAAGTATTGGGAAAAATCAATTTACAAACGGGTAAAAAGTTACAGTTTAATAATGACACTCTAATAGTTTTCTCTGTCAAAAGGTAAATAAAAGGAAATACTGCCTGTTTGATTATTCAGGTTTTTAGAATGTAAAATAAGAACATAATAAAAGATCCTATTTATTAGATTTAAAAAATCTTTTGCATATATATCATTAAAATGAAGCACACTGACATTTAATATTGTCTATCACTACAATATACATAATAGTTTCTTTATTTTTATAATTCTCATTTTGATTTTAACTCAGTATATCAATAATTTAACAACAGAATAATTAGTACCGGGTATGTAACTATCTTTATCATGCAATTTTTTTCAGGTAAAAAAAAAAAAAAAGTTTTGTCAACTGAACAGAATGTCAAACTTGTTGAATACTAATGAGGAAAAACCAGTATATGACAAGTGTCAATGCTTAGTTCCCACAGACGGGGTTGAGTATAAAAAAAAAGAAAAGAAAAAAGGATAAGTAATTTATAAAGTTCTCACAATAAACAATTAGTTGAGAAGATATTGTGATTGGTAGAAAAAGTGTATTATTGAAATTATTGAAAAAGTATTGAAATCGAGAAACTTTTGCATGCTCTGAAAGCAAATTTTGTTCTTGATTACTGATAATCTATCATTATTCAACATAAAAGTAAAACATTTACAAAAAGTTTTTGCTTTAACTTTAAAAACGCTCATGAAAATTTCTCGATACATAGTTACCATCAAGACATCTGTGGTCATCAGTAGGCAAGAGAAACAGAATATATGCAATAAAATTTCTTATATAAAATACTTTAGAATAAAAAATATACATTACAATAATAGGCAACTTTTGTTTATGTATTTACTATTTTTAGCATACATACATCTGCTCAAGAATTATATCATATGTCATTATAAAACAAAGTAAAAGAGAGATTTAGAAAGAAAAAAAAAACCTAGAATGTAGATATATATTTATTGACAGTACAAAATAGCAAAGCTTTGCTACAAACAAAGCTTGACATCAGTATCATGATTAGATTAAATAAATATATTAGCTTTTTGCATCTAAGTATCCAAGATAGTTTTTTTGAATTCTAAAAGTACTTCCTGGAAAAATATTTTTTTAAAAAACAAGTAAAGATTGTGATTAAACATTTGGTTAGCATTTGTATCTCCAAAGTATAAATATGAACAATATTTCATGTGAAATAGTGATAACTTTTTGTGATGACAAGTCACTAAAATGTTCACATGAGCCTAATGGTTTCCCACCTGATTATTTATATTTAGAAATTATAGAGCATTTACAAATTTAAAAAAAAAAACCAATGTTAGAAAGGAATATTCGATCCTATCAAAGGGCTGTTACATAGTGACATTTGCTTAATTCAATGCAAACCACGTCAATTAAAATTAATATTTTAATAATTCTCCATATTCTATACAAATAATATACCAGAAAAACGTGAAGAATCGCTTACCGGTTTCAAAAATCGACAACGCATTCTGCTGCAGAGCTCCGAAATGACTTGCATACCACAATAGCGTTACTAAAAAGCAGCAAAGCAAATAATAATAAATGGTCAATTTTTCGTATTAACTCAAAAATGTACTCAGCTGCTTGTTATAAATTTCTTTGACAGGCGGGCGAGTTGTTAATATAATTTTCAAGAATTCATATTTCGTGTCCGAAACAAGCGCTTAAATACAGTCTTCACAGCTTCCTTCCGCATGTGCGCCAAAGACTGGAGAAACTCATCGAATGTGTATTAGACGCCCAATTGGCATACTGAAACGATGCATGTAATGATGCTCTAGTGCGACGTTTTTGAAAATGTAATGTTAAGATATGGCTATAATTTTTTCCTATTCAATCAGAATAAATTTATCGACAAGTTATGCCAGGACTAAAGTTGTTTTCTATCCTTACTCACTAAATGTCTAGGTTTGCCACAATAGATGCTGTTTCATTGCAGTTCATCTATTTCTTAATTGTTGTGAATTTTGAAATTTTTCGAAAAAAGTTATTTGACTCGAGAATCGGTAACAAACACTTCAGATTTTCTGCATGTGTCTCAAAGTACAGATTATTGAAAGAGCCTGTCTTTTAATTTCATTATTTATGTGATAAAAACTGGGGAAAGCATTTCTTAATTAGATTAATGAGTTTCGCTTCTGAAATAAAAGGCAACAATAGAAAATGCAATGATTCATATTGCTTAAAATTAAGTTCATGATTCTTAAGATCTGAGAGACTATTTCAAATTACTAAAAAATATTATTTCTCTGATTTTTTTATATTAATGTTTTACATTGAAATTATTCATTATAGTTTTAAAATTCAATGAATATTTAATTCATTCTCAGTATTTCGAAATTAAAAATATTTATTTATATGATGACTTACAAATTTAAAAATTATTTATCAGGTGTCTAAATTATAATGTTTTATCAGTATTTTCAAGTTTTATTGCCTGAATAACTATACTGATTTTTTAGTAGCATTTATAGAAAAAGATAGCTTTTTCGTTGCAGCTGAATAGAAAATCTTAATTATTTCTTAAAATTTTCTGTTGATGATGAGAGATATCTTATCTCTCATTGGCTTATGGCGAATTGTTATGAGTGAGGATAGAACCTGGACCTTGTGGTTCAAGCCCAGTAACATGACCACAATACAAAAGCAATTGCTCGTGTAGCGTAGCTGTTAACTGGCTTATAAACTTTCACCACAGGCTGCTTAAATTCATAGTTACATATGATAAATTCAATCGTGTTTGCAAATTAGTATCACAAGATGCCTATTTTTTTAGGGGGGGGGGAATCATCTTTGATTAAGTATAAGTGTTTAGAAGATTTTTGAAATCATTTCTTCTCTGCAGAAAGTCCCATAAAGGTTAAAATGTTTGAACAAAAACTTCTCAGTAATCACAAAGAATTTAAGGAAACAGGTTATATAAAAAATATTTGACGTCTGAGTGATAAAAATAAATAGTGATGAATTATATACAATATGAAACTCCGAGGCAATCATTTTGTTGCACCAGTTGAGTTTCTAGTTAACGTGCATGATTTTCAATGAGCTGATCATTCCAGAGTATAAGATATAACATTTAAAAATTCATCTTTTTTTTTTCCCATATTTCATCTCCTTATGTTTTTCCGAATTTCCATAAGAAATTTGGATTGATTCTGTTCATTAATTTTAAATGCCGATACTTACAAACACAGAGCCTTTATGATTTCTTAGCAAAAATAAAAGTGTTTTTTTAGTCTAATATTCATTAAACATTAAATTCAATTCATAAAAAAATCACTCAGTAGCAAAGAAATGTTAAGACATTATTGATCAAAAGTTAGAACTTCTGGAGTATCACTTATTGCTGACTTCTTAATAAGTTTTGTAATGCAAACAGATCAACCACTGAAAGCCAAATAATGGGGTTTTGTACATTCTTTTCGAACAGGCAGCATTATATCCCTTTTTTCAAACAGGTATTTCTTCCTTCTTTGATTGTTTTTTTTAATTACTTCCGATGAATTATAATTTTTTTGTCATTTCGGTTATAATAAATTTTTATGCTTAAATTTATTTTGATAAACTACAGATCATTTGAAAAACTGAATAGTACATTATTCAATAATTTTCTGCAGTGTATTATATTTCTTATAGGGAATAAATCATATAAGTCATGGTCCTTAGGATTAAAAAAAATGCCTGATTAGAATGATCTTTTGATTTTTGTCAGTTTTTAAAAAATTAGTTTGAATTTTTTCTTCTTCAGAAGCAGATATATTTGAAAAAAACAAGGAATTAAAATTTAATTTTAACATACCAATTCGAAATTATATGTTTTGAAATAAAATTCTTTAAAAAAACGAAGAAACCTGGTTAAAAGTTGCCTGTGTGTCCGTGTGTAATGATATATCTTAATTTAATTTTTAACATCTTTCGTGGATATTAATATAGGGTTGGGGCGTTCTTACACGTTTTTCAGTGAGGGAAAATTGAAGTGATATCTCTTCACATAATTGAAATCCTAATTATTGCCAAATTTTCATCTTAAATTAGCCCATATTACTTTATTCTAAAAAATTCTTATTTCCTGATACAAATCCCAATTATTTCTAACGTGCGCTTTAAAAATTGTTGACGCTTTTGTTTCTCATATTCGAAACGAAGGGATTTAAATCCCTAACGCCTACAGAATGACTTCAATGATATCTAAGTATCGCTTTCCTAAATCAACACGTGTCAAAGAAATCGTTACCAAAATCTCTTAGTAAAAGCCCCAAGGGAAAAATTTAAACAATTTCTTCTTATGTCATGATGCAAACAGGCATGTTTCGTTTTTTCTCCCCATTCCTCCCTTGGAAAAATAAATTGAAATTCAATTTTATATTTCTTTACTTTACGACGACACATCTGAAGAATTATCTTTAACCTTTTAAATATTGAAAGTCAAAAAATTAATCAAATTAGCTGATTTGATATCTTATTAAGACGGAAGGTTTGCCAATTAAGAATTCGATGTCGACCTCTTGCACAAAACTATTTTGCATTATCTCAAAAATAAAAAGAAGACTCCCATCTTTAATAAAAATTTCTTTTCGCAACAAAAATTTCATTTTGCAAATTTCGGTTCTTAATGGAAATTCTTTGAATCTATAAACTACTTCAAAGTTTGAGCTAACAGTCGTTATTACTAAATGGAGGCCTAGTAGTTTCAGAAAACGTGACGTCACTCCCAATCGTTTTTATATACGAATCAGAAGTCTCAATTAGAGTCTGTCTGAACAAATTGATTGTCAAAAAATTATTCTTTTCCACATAAAAAAAATTGCATTATCTATATATCATAAAAACATTTCTTCCAGAATGTTTAGAATAATGCATAATTTCTGATTTTAAATATTCTCAATCTCAATATGTGGTCTACTAAATGGCCCCTCCCCCACATAAAAGTATTTTATATTATTTATTTAAAAAAGATAATCTTGTTTAATCTAATTTATTTCGTATTTGTTATTTAAATAAAAAAAATCTGAAATGAGCAAACATTAATGAATGAAGCGATGATTGATGTTGATCACTGTCATTTATAGAACCTAAGGTAACTAAATTTGTTTT
>JAPMOR010085606.1:1902202-1983310 GCA_026543865.1 Argiope aurantia | reverse complement strand
ATATATATATATATATATATATATATATATATATATATATATATAAATTTTTAAAAATACTGTAATGCAGTTATTTAACTATTGAATTATAATAGTTTCTAGTAATATTATTAAGAATAATATATATGTGTGTGTGTTAACAATAACTTCCAATATTAATGTATTAACATGAAATTAAAAGAAATTTGCTATGAAATAAAAAGTTTAACGTTGGTAGAATGAAACAGTATTTTATTAAATGTATCACAATAATATATATATATATATATATATATATATATATATATATATATGTATATATATATTATTGATGCAAAATATAATTTTTAAAGAATTATAACCTTTTACAAAGTGTGAAGATACAAAAGAAGATTTATTCCAATAGTTTGATTCCTGAAGTGCCTGATTTTCTTAAAAATATTAAAGGTATTATAGAAATTTTCGGTTAAAATCTCTATTAACAAATCCTAAATGTTTTTTTAGCATTTGGACTGAGGAATAAATAAATAAAAGAAGATATATTTATTTACAACATTTGCTTGTTAGATTAGGATGCTAGGAATTAATCAAAATTAAAATACTCACCTACAAATAAAAATAACTTTCCTTTTTGAACTTATGCTTACACAGTATTTTCTTTGTAGTTAAATATATCTACTTTAATTTCATGATACGCTAGTAAACTTTTATTAATTAATGGAGGATTTTGTTCAGGCATTTCTAATACACCTGAAAGTAAAAAAAAAAAAAAAAAAAAAAAAAAAAAAAAAAAAAAAATTAAATCGTATTATTTCAATTCATCATTCTTTTTTGTCCTTTGTTCACTCTTTTACTAACGTATCCATCTTTTTCTCAATGTACAGACAACAATAGCTATCACTTTTGAATTATTGCATAAGTTTATAAAAAGTTTAGATATACAATATTGCATAAGTTGGTCTAGAAGGTAGATCTACAATTACATTCCATTTTCCTGGCGTATATATAATTTTTGAGTGATAAGACTGGACTTGAAGAGCCCATTGAGCTAAATGATCAGATAGTGATTTAATTCTCATAAATAGTTTCAGGGTTGGTAGTCAGATGTAATTATAATTTCTTGATTTTCCACATAGTGGCGGAACTTTTCAAGGGCCTAAACTACTGCAAGGGCTTCTCCTTCGGTTATTGAATAATTTCTTTCTGATGTGTTTAGCAATCAACTTGCATACTTAAATATATGTTTTTCAATACTTTCTCCTCGGATAAGGTGTGCTCCTAGAGCGTAATTACTGACATTTGTTCTAATAATGAACGGTTTTGTTTCGTGAGGTTGAGATAACACAAATGGTGAAATTAACCTTCTCTTTAACTCTTCAGACGCATTCAGCTCCGTTTCACCTTAGGTCCATTATTTATTCTTTTTTGATAAGTCACTAAGGTCATAGCAGTTTCGGAAAAAGGAGGAGGGAACATATCTTCGGGACCAAGAACAAGTCTGTAAAAGGATTGAAATTCCTTAATACATACAGGCCTAGGAATTTTCTGAATGGAAGATACTTTGTAGCTCCCGTTGAAATGATTGGTGGAACTATTCAAGTAAAGACCACAACAGATATTATTCAAAGCATATATATCATTTCTCAGTACGCTGAGAAGGAAAATATCAAAAATATGTTTTTTGAAATTTAGACTTTGCAAGATCTACAAGGTGTCCCAAAAAGATTGAAACACGGTTTAATTCTTTAACCATTAGAGATAAGTAGACAATATAAATTGCAAAATAAGTTACAAAATAAAATTTTTAAAAAGTTAACAAAAAACAAAACAAAACAAAACTATGAAACTACGTTAAACAAAACAACTACGTTAACAAAAAAATTTTTGCGGTTATTTTTCAAAAAGTAACTTTTTAAAATTTTTATTCAGTCCCTCTAGATATTTAAAAAGTTTTTCTTTCCCATCCAACAAGATGATTAGAGAAATTCGCATAACTCTATCTTTAAAATTAAATGAATTGTGGTACAGAAAAAGAAATTGGTTTATGCCATTTTTCACATCATTTAAAAAGCTGTATTTTCGGTGAAAATAGAAGCAATATACAAATTGATAGTGAAAATATTTAGATCTAAAATTCGATACCATGTGTCAAAAAAAATGCCCTTAAATAAAGCTTTAATAGACAGAGATAAACTGTGGTCTGCCTATGTGAGTATGCGACTCTCAATTTCATTTTATGGAGTCTCGCAGTTAGCACATATAATAAAAAAAAACATCATGCATACAAATAGATGGGCATTTTCTGAAACTTTTTTTAGGAAAATCTTAGGATAAAAGAAAATCCTCTACATTTTCATATAACTTAAAACGATGTTTTTCCCCCTTTTTAAAAAATTATGATAAAGCCGACAATAAATTACTTGCATGTATTTATTTTTTATTTTAATTTTTACAAATAAAAATAACAGTTTGGACATTAAAAAAATCTTTAGATCTGGTTACACAAACAGCAGATTTTTCCGACGCGATTAATTCATCGCCGCCGCCATTACAACAGTAGTGTATTGAATTATATTAGACCTTACACATTTGGCGGAAAAATAAAGGTGCGGCCAATTTGTCACTGATGGATGCTGTACAGACGCCAGCTGCTACTGGAGCCAAAGGTTCTTTGATCGTCGCAGTCCAAGTACTGGCACACATAATCAAATGCAAGCTTACATACACGTCGTTTTTAGCGCCTAGAGTTGCTTTTTCACAATGAGTTTTACTGTACTGCGTGAAACACAATTTTTCTTTTAGCATCAATAGGTTTTCATCTATTATGAACATGAGTGAATAAAAACCGATAATGAAATTTTAATTGCTTTAATCCAAGAAATACCTGTTTTATGGATTTTTAAAGATATTAGCGCAGCGGTTGGCATGCAATTTATATAGACATTTGTAACGACTTTGATTTATTGGAAGAAAAAGAGAGAAGAGATTTATAGGAAATCCATACTTCCACATATATATTTACTAAATAATAGATGGAGTCGTAAAAAATTTCTAATTTTGAGAGTCCAGAATTGACAGTAGTAATAATCTCTAGTTATAAAAAATTTTATTTGCATTGCGCTATTGTCTCTGGATTTAATTAGCAATTCTTTTTTATTTCTGAGTTGACTATTATTAAGAAACTATCAATCCAAAAATAATCAATATGAAAATTCACCTATATAATGTTTCCTGAATCTATATAATAAAATATACATTGTATTTAGAGAACGCTAATGCTGCTACAACTAAAACACAGATGAACTTAACCAAATTAGAAGAATTATTATTAGAAATAAATATTAAATTTACAGCCAAAGAATCAAAAAGAAAGATAAAATGAATTCGATTTGAAGACTTTCTTAAGGGTCACCCTCAGGCAAGGATTCAAACCAGGGATTTTTTCTGTGAGGGGTCTGACCCCTCGTGACCCGAAAATCCCAATAAATATAGATAAAATTAGTATCACAAGAATAAAGATAATTATAAAAAAAAGTAAAATAATTTCCAAATTTTAATCCAAATAAGAACACATCAAATCAAACAACAAAAGAACATGAAAATAGAACCAAAATCATTTAAATAAGAAAGCAAAACACTTACCAATTGAAAGAACAATTCCAAAAGTCAGTGTGAGGCAAAAACGCTTGTTCGTGCAATTGCACTTCCTTAAATTAAACTAAATTTAATTTTTCCGCGTTTAAAGCCATATACGCCTACCACGTTTCGTCATAATGCATCGTCATCATAATTGAAGCGCCATCTGTTGAGTTAAAACTCAAAGCGAACAAACCGGAGGAAGTCAGAAAGTAGATAAACCCTCTCAAAACTTCTATATTGCAAAAGTTTTGGGGAAATTCATTAGCAATTAAGATTTTAATGAGATTGTTTGTTGCTAAAATATAAGAAATTTTATTATTGCAAATTTTTTTAAATCCTGTTAAATTGTGAGAATATCAATTTTTTGAAAATTTTATAGTTTAAATTAGAATGGTAATTACTAGGTTTAATTATTTTAAAGTTAAATTCATCTCTTTTATCATAAATACCTATTAAAGTTTTTCCATTATAAATTTCTATATTTAAATCTAAACAGTTAGCTTTAAGTTGATTTTCATTTGTTTGAGTTAAAACTAAATCTTTTGGGTAACAATTAATAACACCATTAGGATTATCCAAATTTAACAAAATTAAGTCATCAATATATCTCCATCCTTTTATTAAGTTGTGATTAATTATTTCTTTCTCATAATAATGTAGGAAAATATTGGCTAAAGCACTTGAAAAAGCTGTTCCCATTGGAATTCCCTTTACTTGTTTATAAAAATTAAGTCCGTTAAAAACATAGTTTTCTTTAATATTAAATTTAAATAATTCTAGCCAATTACTTTTTGTAATAATATCTCTATTTAAATATTCGTCATATATAATAGTACAGACATATATTAATTTTTCATGAGGTAGATTAGTGTACAAATTTTCAAAATCATAAGTATTAAGCTTATTAATATTGTTATCTTTTAGAAAATCCAAAATATCTTTATTACAATTGATTATAAAGTTATCTTCGTCTTTAATTTTATCTAGGACAATTTTCAAGTATTTAAAGAAATGTTTTCCCGTATAGTAATTGTATTACAAGTAAATAAAAATAATGCGAAGAATTTTTTTTTTTTTTTTTTGCAATATTTGTTTCAAATAAGAAAGCAACATATTTTACAATTATATGTCGCTAATATCATGGCGATCACAATATTTTTATATTGTAGATGTATGCCTGGAAACCATGCCTGCATTTGAAATAAAATACCTATATAGAATGTTTCTCATATTGTTTGCTTTGAAGTCTTCTCTTGAAATATTCTCACCGTGAATATTTTCCAGTCCTATAATTGACATTGCATCCTCAATCATGTATCCATCTCTATCCCTAAAATAATTATGAAGAATAATACAAGCTTTAATAATATCATGCTCAAATTGTGATAGAACATTAAAATGAATATTCCCCATTTATTGCTGAGAATATCAAAAGCGCATTCTCTGTATCTTCTTTCTTGCCAAATCGATAGTTGAATATTTTATTTTCAACTGTCAAATGTTTTTCAGCATATGACCTTAGCAAATTTTTATGCAGCCGAAATGCTGCATCACCAACAAAGAAGTATGAAACTTCTGGACTTTATGTGCCTGACAAGCACAAAATAAAACGATATTTACTGTCGGCAATGTCCATTAGCACAACTGAATAGTAATATTAATTATATAATTAATATATATTAATATTAATTCTATATTAATTTCTAATTGTATAATTATTTATGTGTATAAATCGTATCTAACGTTCTGTTCATATTTGTATGTTTTTATGGAATTGCATCAATAAACAAAGTTGCCATCAAAACATTATAATAACAACGTACGAAAATAATTGTAAGTAAAACATTTATTTTACACAATGCAATTTAATACTCTAATGGGTTTCAAAAGTTAATTCTTATAGATTTCAAAAGTTTTTGCGAGCACTTCTACAGGCTGAATGGAATTCCTCATTTTGGTATTTTTGTCCTAATATTTTTTAACCGCCCATGTAATTCCCAAAAGAAGTCTTCATTCTTTTGCCTCAAATCTTCAAATAACGTGTAAAAAGCTCCTAAATCATCGTTTTTCATTAATTGAATAAATTCAAATAAGTCAATTTTTTTTCTTTTTTCTCTTCATTCGATGACCAAATAATAATAAAGATGGAATCTGCACTCTATTCATTTCAAATTACACTTAAACAGTAAATAGTTTTAATAACACGGTTAAAGTAAATTTGTTTGTTGGAGAAATTACGCCGACTCTTACGACGGTTCGGAAATTTTACCTCCGTGTATGTGTAAACCTTCGATTTCTGTGAGCGTTAACGGTAAAATATCCGCAGTGGAAAAAAACGCTCTATGTGTAACAGGCCTAATGTTTGCCCTGAATCATCAAAAGGGTTTTAATGTAAATATTATTATATATTTCATATTTTTATCGTATGCAACAAATTTTATTTGAATTTTGGTATATGGTCAATATGCATCAATTTTCAATTAAGTATAATTCACTATGTTTTAAAGATACAAGTATGCGGTTTTTTGTAATGGTGTTGTTACATAAAAAAATTGAAGTTTTCTAATTGATAAAATTTTTCTGAACGGGTCGCATAAAAATTTAAAAAGTGTAATTTTTGTAAAATTAACCGGAAACATTTTTTTATTAACATGGTCTTATTTCATACCTTATTGTGAATTACTTCGGAATTTACATTGCCCACTTAATCTAATAGGTAAAGAATTAAACCATGTATCAATCTTTTTGGAAAACTCTATTGGATATTACTGTCAATGATGTACTATATCCTTGATATGCTTACAATGTAAGATTCAAAAAAATGTGAACTGTATTATTGTGGATGTTTTTCCGACTTATTTAATATCTAGTTTAATTACAATCATAACTGAAAATGGATGTTTGATGTATCTAATTATTTAATGCGATGTATCTAATCATTCTCTATACTCGAGAGCGAATAATTTAAATTTTGAATTTACTTTTTATTTGAGAAATACTCCGGCAAAACCTTTCAAATACTACTTTGTTTTGAATGAGAAAAGAAAGGGGAAAATGAACATGTATAACAAAACATTTGAATATTTCACCTTTAATAAATTATTTAGTATCTTTTTGGTATTGTCTTGAATGAAAAAAAAAAAGGAACTTCGGGTTCTCTAGAAAATAATTTAAATTAACCTGGTAGTAATTATGATATTAAAAAAGAATTAGAAATGTAAGAGATCTAATTGATTTAAGCGATTCTGCCACTATATCTTATTTGATTTATTTCAAATAGATTTAAAAACCAAAATTGTGCTATTGTAATATTTTAAAGAAACGTGACATATTGCGGATAGCGTAAGTTACATGTGCTAGTTGAAGGGGGGGGGGTTACGAATGTTTGTATTAGGGAGCGTCTACAGTGTTTCATTACTCCTATTTATTTCATTCATTTTAGGACAATATAAATAAATAAAAATATGGCCTTTTCCTGAATCTTGCATTAAGTTCTATCCAGTCGGCTTTATGTTTAGCAACATAGAGAAGGGATCATTCAATAATCTTTGTGTTCTTTAAAATTTCTAGGAAAATTTTCTTGTTTGAAATCAATTATCAGTTTTCGGATAACTTTTGTTCTATGATCGATATACGATCGTTTCCAAACAATATTATTTGAAATTTTTCTAAAAATGGTAAAACTTTTATATTCTACCACAAACAAATTGTGTTTATTTAGACATCAGATCATTTAACTTAGCTTTAAAAACAGATTTCAAGGGCTTTGAGGATTATCTGAAAAGTATCCGGCCCGTAGATATTTTCGAAAATAATCTTTTGTTTCCGAATATACTTTTGAACTCCCAGTCCCCATTAAAAAAGAATTTTTACTGCGATTTTCAATTTTCTAAAGGAGAGCGAAAAACTTTATAAATTGTCAGGAATCGTTGCACAATATTACCTTGAATATCTTCTGTATTCTATTAATCTTACCGAACAGAATTTCCCATAAAGCCTCTATACTTCGATGTGAAACGAATTACGACGTTGCAAAAGTATAGAGGTACCGTGCAGACGTAAGAAATCAGGTGATTGCACAAAGTACTCGATTTACTGGCCAGGATAGAAAAACAGACACTATTCAGACCATTTTCATTAAGACCAAGCTTATATTTTGCATTCAAAAGGACGTTCTAACAAATATAGATTTAAAAATTCGAATTGCTATTTATAAAAATAAAACCTTAGTTTAAAATTCTGACAGTTTGATCAATATACCATAACATTTTACAGCTGGCCTGCGGTGATTGAGGAAGATCCTGATTATGGAACATTCCATAAAAATAATTACTCTAAACAGGTATGTTCATTTAAAAATCTTGGATTTCGATAAGTTATTCTATAAATTTTAGAATACATTTTTGTGTTTATTTTAAGATGAGTGACATTGAAGGTGCATAATAATCTTGAACTAGACTCTAGAAAATCCATAATTTCTTTATCATATCGACAGAAGTTCAGCAAATGTAAATTTCATCTAGTGTCTGTATGAAGGGAAAACAATTTGAAATATATTTTCTAAAAAGTAAATTGAATAAAAAATTTCTATGATCTTTTACAATATATATTGTATTAATTAAATAAAACAGTTAAATTTAAGGCAAACATGGTTTAATATATATATATAGGATAATCACTCTAATCTGTTAATTTTAATCAGGGGCATGCATCCATTAACAAAATGGTCTAAATGAACTAAATAATTATCTTTTATGTAACTTGAGTCAATAAATGCTCCGATGAATTTAGAATTTTAAATTTTTACATAGGTCCTCCGCCCTTTGAATCATATTTAACAAAATTTTCTTGAGACACTAATATTTTAAATAAAAATTGTTGAACTCCAATCAACTAAATCATTCACTAAAACTGAATTATTTATGAAATTTGAATATCGCTCTTCTATAAAAACTGGCAATTTTAGACCATTTCATAGACCGTTTCAAAGAAGATACGCCAATCTTTTAACAGGGTTTCTCGACAGTGATTGGCCAATGATTATTAAAATGTTGATTGTTCTAATATTGATGTGAAATGAATTTCATTCCTCTGATAATTTTTTCTGATAAAAACAATCTTACTTTTCTATTAATAAAAGAATTAATTATCATTTATTGCAAGATATATGAAAAAGATAAATGTATGCACAAGACATCATAAATGCAAGATCAAATAAAAAAAAATTACAAAGAAAAAATGCAGACAAAATAACATAGATTTCTGAATTATATACATATAAAAAGTATATTTATAAAAATATCCAGAAGAAAAAAGGCTACGGAAACATTCTTATTGTTTTTTCTCATTATTTTTTTTCTTCTTTTGGACCTCAATAATCGCAGAAGGATCCCGAATTTTCACTGATCTAAGATATCTGGGAACAAAAAGTTCTGGCAATCAACAGTCAAAATAAAAGAATCTCAATCCCCCCCCCCTCTCATTTTTTTGTTGCCAAAATATTGGATTACGAATTATTTTTTCTTTTTTCTGCCCCTTCTCCTTCCATTTTGAAAATATACAAAAGCTTTTTTGTGTTAAATGCAGCTAGCCCAGCACTTTAAAATAATATTTGGGATTTTTATTTATGGTTGTTTTTCGATTTTTATTTCATTTCCAAAATGGAAATATTTAGTTTTGCCCCTTCTCCGTCCACTTTGAAAATAAATAAACGCTTTTTTGTGTTATATGCAGCTGGTCCTACACTTGAAAATATTTGCAATTTTTATTTATGGTTGTTTTTCTGTCTATTTAATTTCGAAAATTGATTTTTGTTTGTTTGTTTTGATTGCCTCATCTGGAGTAATATTTTTCCATTTTACTTCTACAATTCCATCATCGCCAATTAGCTCGTTCAGAGATGCAGCTAAATATGTAAAATTTGGGTTTACGAATTAACCGCATTATTGGACCTTCAATTGTTTTTTTTTTTTTTTTTTTTTTTTTTTTTTTTTTTTTTACAAAAGTTTACTAAATTTATTTCCAGAGAAGCGGTAGTATTGGCTGAAACAAGTGTGGATTGTGAAGGCTCAGATGATCACAGCTGTGATGGTAAACAAAATAAATAAATAAATAAAACGAAAAGCAGAAAGAAAATAATGCTGAGGTGGAGATTTTAAGACGTAGTGAAGATCAGATAATAAAAGTCACAATCAATCAGAGGGTAAAGGGAGGGTTTATAGTGTATTCCTCCGCGAATGGGAGGAATTAAAGGAGCAGTGGGAGGAGTGCAGATTATTTTTCCTATTAGAAGTCTAAAATACAGCTTTTACACTTTTTTTAAAATTAAATATGTATCGGAAAGAAGATACCAAAACGGATGTTTACCTGTTGAGTAGCGCTGCAGTCGCCAGTAGAGCGCTTCTTGGAAGCGGTATTTCACATGAATTGCAAGCCAAGGAGAATGAGAATCAAAAATTTCCTTTCGAAATTTGGAAGCAATTGCAGCGGCGTCTCAATGGTTTTGCTTGTACATTAACTAAACAAAAGTAGGGAATTTTCGAAACGAAACCGAACCTCAGCTTTATATTGTGTGGCGTTTCGTGCTGCCGCCTCCTATTGCTGAGGCTGAAATCATTCTTTGATTCATATTTTACATTTGGAATTATTATTTTGCTTAGATTCATCTGTTTTCTGCATATTCTCTTTTCTATATATTTATATTTTTCTGTTTCTCTGTGTAATCTCTTTTTTATATATTTTTAGAATGAATGCAAACGTCGAAAATTTCGAAATTCGGAAAAAATCAGTAGACTAATTGACATGTCGTCTGTATTTTAGAAGCCAATATGAAACACCTGGATTGATATTATTCAAGATTCTTCCGGATGATAGCGGGATTGCTTATTAAGTAGTTTGAAATATTTGTGAAGTCAAATTAGATGGTAAAAAAAAAAGCATCAAAGGTTGCATCATATCAGAAATCCTTCCATCAGAAACAGAAAAAAAATATATTCTTTGTTTATATATCGAGCACTTTTAAAGATGAAAAAAGACTGAATCAGTAAACAAAATAAAAAGTATCAAATTTACGCTTTTCATGAAGATCCATGAGTGGAGCAATATAAACATTACTTTGAAATTTTATAATCTCCTTACAGAGTTAAAGATCTTCAGCTATTAATTCAAATACATTAAAAATAAAATAGAATGTTAAAAATTTATTACCTTCATAATTATCATTGAAAACTAATAAAAAACATCAGAGCGCTTTAAATTTGTAAGCGTTTTTTAACTGAATAAATGTAATTCCTATTAATTCATGCAGATGGAGTTGCTATTAGTATATGTAAGTAGGATTGCGGTTGGCGCCATGTGAGAGCTAGTAAACGACAAGCATTGCTGCAAAATTTGACTTTTTCCCAATTGGAAGAATTAGTTACAAATACAGATTGAAATGAAAAATTTTGAATTACATTTATTGGTGGTTTTTAGCTGAAATCTGAAATACACAAGGTAAAATTTCTAAACTTTTAATGATTTACTATTGAATTCATAAACAAAACTTTGAAGTGAAATACCACTATTAATATAAAAAAAATTATGTTAAATTTTAAATCTCAACAATTTGCAGTCATCATCGCAGAGAGTTCGGATGGTGACTTCATTGATTGCGGATGTGCAGTACTAGTACCAGTACCAGTGCTAGTGAAGCCCACTTGTGTTTCAAATCCGTGTGCATCGGCTAAGTGAATTACACACAGGTTGGATTATTGAGTTCTTATTAAGCGATCTACAAGACTATTTTGTGAATTTAATAATTTTTTTGTGCCATTCGGCTATATTATGGCTTAACGCCTGACCAGCGCGGAGGAGATCGAAAGGCAACTTTCGACTAACCTCACAACTGATTACCCATACGGCCTATTCAAAGAAATCTAGATAAGCAAGTGGATATACCTAAAATACGTACCCTGAAAGAAAGTATCAACAAGAGGATAGAGGAGATTCAACAGAAAATCGTGGAGGATAATGGTAATTGGATGAAATTTTTTTAAATCCTGATTTACAATCTGTACCAAGTAATGTTCATTATAAGAATAAGTTAAACTCGCAAGAGATAAATAACCAAGATAATACTGTTATGAATATTAATAATGATGCTAACTGTAGTCAAGTCTTAATGAATCCCAGTAATAATAATGAAGTATGTAATGATGTAGTATCTAAGCTTAATGGTAATATGCTTAATTATAAAGAAAAAACGGCTTTTAATGATAATACCGATATTGATGTTGATGTAAATAGTAGCGAGGAAGAGTACGATGAACAGTATGACAGTAATTATGAAAATGATATAGATATGAATGAGGGGGACTGGCCTGCTTTAAGCACGAAGTCCGCCAAGAATACAGGGGAACAGCAAACGTAAAATGAATGTTATATAATTAATGAAATTAAAGCCGATGGTAAAAAGGTGACAAGCAACAAAAACAGTAAAACTATAGGTAAAAACAAAGCTAAAATGAGTACCAAAAGCAAAATTAAAGAAAGTAGTCTTTCCAAAAGTAGCAAAATATTATGACTTTAAGAAAGCAAAGGAAGCGAGCGAGGCAGGATTTGAAACTGTAAAAGGGAAAAGAATTAGAAAGAAGTCACCAGAGGATAGCGCACTAGCTAAAAAATTACAAAAACCTAAGGAAAACAATGACATACCAACCGCAAATAAATTCGACCTTCTTAGCAATGCAAAAGAACGACAAATAATCAGCACTCAGCAGAAAATGCAACCCATTATGCTCCGCAGGGTGGCAGAATACCCAGTACTACTCAAGATAATAAATACTATACAAAAATTAAATGTGTGCTAAAGAAACAGGAGAATTTGTTAAGCTGTTTGTAGAAACTGCGGACGACGTTAGTAAACTAACAAAGTATTTAGAAGAACTAAAATTAGAATATTACATAATATCTGATAAAGCCGAAAAACCGGTTAAAATAGTAATAAAAAGATTACCAATTAATGCTGACGCAGAGAAAATAAAAAGTGAACTAACCCAACAAGAATACCAAGTTGAAAAAGTAAATCAATTTAGAAAATTTCAAACTAAAGAACTACAAGCAATATACCAAGTGCATTTAACGAAAACCCCCAATATTCAAGATATTTATAAAATTGATCAATTAATGTATATGGTGGTCAGGATTGAAAAATATGTAAATGAAACTGTAAGGCAATGTTACAAATGCCAAACATGACAGAACACTTCGCAACAATATGGAATGAAACCCAAGTTCGTTATGTGCGGAGGGCAACGCGAGTCATTAAAGAGTCCAAACAAATTAGCAAAAACCGAGGAAGAAAAACTTCCAGTTAAGGGTACATGCCAACTACAATTTTCAATCAATGTTATCTGATGGAGAAATATTGCGGTCTGTTTAAGTTTGCTATTGCGGTTTCTTTTTAACGAAGTCAATTGCAATCGGTAGAAGGAATAAAGACAGGTTTCTACTACCAAAGGAATTTTTTCCCCGACTTCTCAAAGTATTTTTAAATATTTATTAAAAGTTTACGAAATTTCAACTACACGATTTAAACAATTTTAGAAGAAATTCTATCATAAATAAAATAAAAGTAGCAACTGAAAAACATCCGTTTTGATATCTTTTTTCCGATGCATATTTAATTTTAAAAAATGTGTAGGAGCAGTATTTTAGATCTCTAATAGGAAAAATAATCTGCACTCTCCCCCAATGTGACTTTAACTCCTCCCATTCGAGAAGGACTACACTATAAACCCTCCCTTTAAGCACCTAGGTTTCATCTGGCAGTTTAGGGCCTTGTGACCAAAATAATTACACTTGTAGCATTGTGCTACAGTGTTTCTTCTGCGATACTCCTCTATCGTAACTAAGATATCTGATTATGTTCGAATTTGTAACTGTCTTTAACGTTCTTAGTTCTCCTGAGTTCTACAAGGAAGAATGAGAGGGGACGTCTGGTTTTTGCTTGTATAAGTCTAGTGAGTCTTTCTACAGAGAAGCCTTTTTCTATTAAATGCTCTTTTATATCATCGTCCATGTTATTAATGTGTAGGCCATTGATAGCAACTTTGACCGGTTTCTCGGCTTTTGGGTGGATGACACAGAACTCAAATTTGTTTTCCTTACAATATTCTTGGATTTTAATATGTTCGTCTCTATTTTCTGGAAAAACCCTGATAAAACCATTGCCTAGTCTGGAGTCTTTAATTTTTAAATTATCGTACAATTTTTTCAGAGCTCGGTGGTAATCTGTAATAAATTTTAACATTATTGCGGAGTGTTATCATTAGAATTTGTTTCTGTTTCGTTTATTTTATTTAGTTACTCAAACCAAACTTGTTTTGTGTTGGCACAATTGGGATGATGGGTTCTTTTACGATATTGTTTATTGCAGCTTTTCTTTTTGTGACAGTTTGAAATTCATTTTCTTTAAGTTCTGGGGAATTTGGCCTAGCTATTATAGATAAGCTACACTATCCCGGCATATCACAGACACATGCAGATATAGATTCCAACTCATTATTCAGGTGTTCCATACGAGTCTTGGCCTCTATGGCATCCTGGGCGAGTTTGTTGTATTCCACGTCGTTTTCTGCATCACTAACCCGTTAACTTTCCATTATCCTTAGTTTCGTGTTTAGATGTTGAAAATCAGCATCGAGTAGGCGTAATTCTCTATAGCGATGTGCGTTTTTAAAGCAAAAGTTACAAGCTAACGGTTGAGTAGAAGTATCCTCATGTTCTGTTTACATACCTTAACCCCCAGCATAACCGCTTGGAAGATTCCTCTTCGTCAAACATAATGCCAGAATGGGTGCACGGTATCTTAAGGTGAGACTAGAGTGTATAAAAAATAAGTCTTATCTCTAGCAAAATGTGATGAAGGAGACGTGATGATTATTTCGACGGAGCACCTGAACTCAATGATCTTTCATCTTTGATACCTAATAGTTGTTTTATTTGCACTTGTTTAAGAAATTGATTTGAACTTGAATATTTTAATACCTTTCTGTTCTTTATCTGCAAAGGAATTAATGTTAGAGAAAAAAAATAGAGAGAAAATAAGATAAAATAGAATAAATTAAAGTACAATAAAAATAATATAAACTAAAAAGGAAGGCGAGAGGAATATATGATTTTCTGTTTTTTCTTTTACTTTATTAGGATTGGCATGTCTTCATAATTGTCTGGCTTCTCAAGGGTTCTGTAGGGTCAACGATTATGACTTTTCTTATTACCCCTGAAAAGGGCATGTACGGTCATCTTTCATTTTCCTTTTAATGTAACTCACCAACGAGGAGTGTCCTGGGCCGTCTTTTTTTTCTTGGGATTTCTTGGATCATATTAGGGGATATTTACTGTTGTTGGGTTATTGTGGTTGTTTATCATATGGAAAAAGTTTTCTGCTAGTTTTTAAAAATATTCTGCTATTGTTTGTGCTTTAAGTTCTTTACATATTTGTTTGTTTCTGACGAACCACGGTGCTTTGGCTATTCCTCTAGTTATTCTATTTTGTGTAGTTTTTAATTTACTTATGTGTGATTTTGCTGCCGCACCCCATATTGGTGATGCGTAGCTCATTATTGGCCTGATTATGGTCCTGTACAATAATAGTTTATTATTCAGAGTGAGTCTGAACCCTTTCCCCATCATTGGGTATAGTTTCAATTTGCATGCGAATATTTGCATGCATCGAGGGTATAGTTTCGATCTTATTCCTTAGGTTGTGTACATGTTCTTTGAATGTAAGTCTTTAGTCAAGTGTGAAGCCAAGGTATTTTGTTTTATTACTCCCGGATGTTTCTCTTCCTCGTAAAGTAGACAGCCTGACACTTGTTCACCTTAACCTTCACCTAATTAGCCAACTACTAAGCTCTTCCAGACAGATATTGAGTTCATTCACGATGTTAATGGATTCACCGGGGCTCATGATGGCAGTGTCGTCTGCAAATAGACATATTTGGGTCTGGCAGTTCCTGGGGCTGGGAATATCATTTACGTATATATTGAACAATATTGGTCCAATTTTGGACCCCTATACTACACCAGCCTCAATTACGCGTTCTGAGGAGAGATTTCTCCCTACTCGAACTGTAAAGTGCCTTCCTCACAGATACGTAGCCATGAGCCTAATTATGCTACCAGGGACCCACATTTTGATGAGTTTGTATAACAGACCATCCATCCAGACCCTGTCAAACGTCTTGACGATATCTAAAAACACTGCTCCGGTGTCCGAGCCTACATCCATTCCCTCTCTAATTGTTTCAGTGATTCTCAGCAGTTGCTGTACTGTTGAGATGTTCTTCCTAAATCCGAATTGATAAGGTATAAAGTGGTTCTCTGTGTTTAAGGTGATTCTCTTAAATATCACAGCTTCTGCTACTTTACTGAGGGTTTGGATAAAATTTATAATTTGGGAAGTAGCATTTATCAATACCGCTAAGATGTGTTTCCTGTATCAATACAATGCATGAGTTATAGCGTCCAAGAAACTATCTGAAAACATTCGCCTTACCATACAGACCATTTTCATTCCAAGTGAAAACAGTAATACCTTTGTTAGTAGTCATGATTTTTATTGTGCGGCTCTCTGAGGGATTTAACTAAAGAGTATATTATTTCTATGGCTGATGTGCCGTTGCGTAATTTTTCTAGTAGTGCCTGTAAGTTTATTTTCTTCATAATGTTTTCTATCTCCGCTATCAGGGTAAGTATGTTTTGCATCCCTTTTATTGTTGGTATCCCGTTATCACCTTCTTTCTCCGACTTGCGGTTTCCTACTCTCATAGTGATTTGATTACCATTTGGCGTACATTGTAAAATCGCCAAATCTTACAAGCAAAGATAAAGTTTATAATATAGTAGCCTTAATTTAGCCTTGAAGGGTAGGGGGGGGATTTATTGAGCGCAAGTACAACACAACCGCTCGGAGTGACCTACTTTTAACCCTTTTATCTCATCCTGGATTTTGTAAAGTTCCGTTCTCACTTTAGATGGCTGTATCCACTCCATCGCTCCAACAGGATGAAGCAATCCCATTGGACGAGAGATTTCTCCCTCTCTCCCACCCATGCTTTTCTTTGACACTAAATCAGACGAACTTTCCAGTATAGCTCCAGTCCAGGGCACATTATCTGCCAAGCCACCACTTAATCAGGAAGGAAATAGCCTCGGGATCGAGGCAGGTGCTCCTACAATCGTTAAATCTCGACCCACAGTCATCTGCACAATTTTCTTCAGTAACATATTTAAACAAAGTTAACCAAAAGATTGGATGGGATTCAAATATTAAGGAGTTTGTTGAACGCTTTCACTACCGCAGTAGCTAAGAGTTATATCGACTAGCGGGTATTTCCCACATTGGTTTCCTCCTAATTATACGAGAGAAATTTCTACATTCTAATCCTTTAAAAAACAATTTGAGAAGAAGTTGGGTTCCTTAGTTTCCCCCAAACTCCCCAAATACGCTCTGAATTAAGCCAAGATATTTTGATGGCATTCGAAAATTGGTGCACAATTTTCCTGAATAAAACCAACAATTTCAATAAATAATAATAAATATCCGGATTGGTTTGGTTGATGTTATTTTGTAAATGTAATGTCTCTCCATGTCAACAAAACAAGGCCATACCAACATACATAAATCACATCAATAATTTGAACTAAAAAAAAGTCAAAGACTAAGTTAAAAATAGCCTTTGGAAGGTCGAAATTAACCGATAAATGGATCTACAGTATAGGCGATACTGAATAATAACGGTGTATAAAGCTAAGAAAGTAGTGGGGTTAGTTAAAGTTACGAAGGTAAAATCTTCAGAATAGTCGCTTATTATCAAACGCCTATTCTCAAGACCGATTTTGTTGAGTCCGTTATTTTTTGCTACCTTAAAGATTGTTTTGAACCTATTTTTGATTGATTTTAAGTATGATTGTTGTTTGTATTGAAAATATTTTGAGTGTACTTTCGATTATTTCTAAGCATGATGGAAATATGAATGTCTATGATTAATTTAAAATCAAAAACGATCTGGTAGCATCTGTTATTTTAGATTAATCTTAAATATGATAGTAGTTTCTACAGCAAATATTTTGAATGCACTTTCGATTATTTTTAAGCATGGCAGAAATGTGAATGTGCATGATTAATTAAAAATGTTATTATTGTGTGTTCATATTTATATTTAGCTAGTGAAAAAAATCCCGCATCAAAAGCCTTAATAATTTAATATTAACGATTTGAAATATTTTCATTTATTTATAAATGCATCCATATTAATGTTTAATATGGATGCAAGAATTTCAAGCTATACACGATACAAATATTTTAAATCCCGTACAACTCATCCGGCCTTTCTGTTTCTGTTCATGTCAATTAAGCAGATACAGGATTAGTTGTTAGTTATAGCTAATATTTATCTTTATTAATAAAAAAACTTATAAAATCCTCCATATCATTTTTTTCAGATTATTAAGCATTAAGTTAGATTTAGAAAGTATTAATTTATTTACCTGAAATATTTTGCCCATATATTTTCACGAAGTTTACATACATTGATAATAAATCTAATACACAACTATTTCTATAATGAAAAAAAAAACATTTAATTGGCAATCGAGGTAAAGGATTGACAAAAGTCTATCTTCCGTTGTATAAATAAATTTCACATCAAATTGGGAATTGAATGTAGGCCTTGCATTCAGCTAAGTAATAATTGTGTTCTTGATTTCTGAAGATTTTTAATTGGATTGAATGGATCTCTGCAGAAAATATTATTTCAAGCCTCAAAAAAGCGACGCATCAGATCACAATCAATAATTATGGAAACAGCAAATATTTCACCTGCTTAGGAGACATTCCTAGCATTGAAGCACTCTCTTCCTGGTCCAAAAATCTGAGAGAAGATGTTGTTTTGCCAGACTAATTAGCAAAACAATTATAACACCAGGACTGCTGAATCGTTTTAACCTCCAAAATGATCCTATTTGTCATGAGAATACTAGCATTAATGATATTGAACACATAATTCTCTCGTGCAAAAAGGATACTTACTATAGGGACAAGCTGTGGACTTTTCTACAGTTAGACAAACAAGATATTTCCTTAAAATGTTTTGAATAAAATAACTGCAAACAAAATCAATCGGCATGTTTCTCTACAAGCAATGCTCTTCAATATCTAATAACTTCATCGATCACATTCTGTTGTGGCCTGAATAGGTCTCTTTTTCCTAACCCTCATTCCGTGTTGCGGGAACTCTCCGCTTCATCGTACATCTTCTTTTGAACTTTAGAAACGTGAATATGGACTAAATCGCATCAACGAAGCTTCTCTGTAACTGCTAACTGACAGAAACTTCAATTTGTTTTTGTGGTTGTGCACGCTCTTGTGTTTGTTGATGATATTTATTGCTCTCTACATCTGGAAACAGGTGATAACAGACATTATTGCTATAAATCCCTACCATTTACTTCTTTCAAGTTCTAGGTTGACATAATCTTAGCGATTTTTAGAAATTGTCAATTTCAAAAGACTAACATTCACCCCTCCCTCCATGTTAACGGTGTTTATAAAAAATTCATCAAAGCTTTTCGAATGCAATACTCACTAATCTGTCTTAATTCCAAATTATCTATTAACAATAAAGTGCTCATTTATTTATCCTATCTGCATCCAGTTCTTATGCTTATCCTGTCTGGGATTATTCTATTAATCACAATTTTTTAAAAATAGAAGTAATTGAAAATAAAACTACAAGAATAATAGTTAATGCCAGATGATTCATGTGAAACGATGAAATTAGACACATCCACAAACCCCTTAAAGATTTCATTTTCAAAATTTGTCAGAACTTCTTTGATAAACTTGAAAATATTAAAAACTCTACAATTTGAAAAATTCCATATTATGATGGCTCACTAAGAGAGCGAGCGAGAGAGAGAAAGCTCCAGAGTGGTACTCTTCAAATAAACAATAACTCCTCTTCTGCACCTTCTTTAACCACGTCCGATTCACACATTTTGTTTTGTAATTATTTTTCTCAACCGCTTCCACATCATTCATGACACGGTCAATTTGTCTTCGTCCTTCCAAATTTTCTTCTTAGGTTTGATCCTTGCTACAGTTCTGTTATCGCCGTACTCAAAACGCCCATCTTCTTTTCATTTAAAATTTTCTTAATTCAATGTTTTACTCTTAGCTTTAAATTTTGAAATAAATTTTATTCTACTTTTATTTATCATTATTATTATTTTCTGTTATTATTACTATTCTATTATTATAATTCCTATTAATATAATCATCATTCGCTTTATTTCAATTTAACTTCTACAATCCACATTATTCATGTTTTTCTTCACTCCACGGAATTTCACTCACCTAAAGCCAAAACTCATCCTTGAATGCAGCTGAAGGTACTGATCGGTGACCAATGAATTGCAATAAACCTCCAAAATGACGAAACCGTATGGGAAATTACTATTTCCTTTATAAAAAGAATAGATAAAATGGAAATAACCATCAAACCCTCCCCCGATGCTATTCTATTGACACATTTTTCAAGAAACGTCCAGAAGTCTTCTAACGCAACAAACCTGTGTTCAAGGACAAACGCATCATTCACAGCTGACTCCAAAACTAACTGTCAAGCTCCCACCTACCTGTTCTTAGGAAACATGTCCATCAGCTAATAAGAACTTCTCCTACACCCCTGCATGCCACCTGAATGTTATCGGCACTGTGTGCAGCTAAATTGTTGATTAGCCAACTTTATCCAAACCGCTCTCCGATTAAAAAAAAAAAAGATGAACAGCTAACTGTTTTCTTTAATTTATCTCTATCTGTTGCAAACGCAGACACTAAGATATTTCCGGCTTCGTGTTACCTTTTTACTGCAAATTACCCCCCCCCCCCCGATTACCTTTTAAGAGTGTCATATACAGAGAAAGAAACCCGATGTCGACGAAAGAGCCTTCTAGTGATGGGTGGTTTAATGCGTTGACCAAATTATCGAAGGAAGAGGTTTAAAAGATTTGACTGACAAGCCGAATAACACCCAACAAGAAAAGAATTCCTAGTCCTCTGGAGATATTGCTGAGAGGGAGAGTAGCCTCACAGCAATACCGAGAAGGACAAACGACCCACAATAAAACTTTTCCTTTCTCTTTGAAAAGGTCTTTCGAAAACCGACACTGCCTTTAGTTCAGACATTAAGAGAGGAGTGGGGTGGGTGGGGATAATGAGACATCCAAAATTGTTTAGAAAAGATACTCTTTGAGTTACTAAATTCTATACTCTATTTCACCCTAACTTGGCAGTATTGTAAAAGGTAGAAAATGTGACGTTCCGCGTTGGGAAAAAGTTCCCCATCAATTTTGACTTTGAAATAGCTAAAATGCGCAGAAATTTATCAAATAATGTCATAAATTACAGAAATCCTTTTTTTATCAGTATGTATTTAAAATTATTCCCAAGTTTGAAGTGCTTATCTGTTAAATATTTTGTAAATAAAGCGAACGAATAAACCAAACGATTGACACAATGAATTCCACTTTGGCTAGAACCGGTCTTCAAGGTCAAATATTTGGCGCACTTTTCTTGCACGTTTCCGCCAACTTTGTTTCATTCAGTTCGCAACCGTTATTATCATAACTCGTACATTTTTATTCTCGCTTTTTTTATCAGCTGATATTTTTGATACTGTTAATCACATTAGTAGTTATTAGTTTTGATTGTTGAATATTTATTCAATTCGTCATTTCTATTCACTTCTAAAATGTCTGAAAAAGTGTTATCACCGACTGCGCTGCACACACCTTTAAGACGAGTGAAACCAACAAAGAGTGTAGTACGCAGAAACATATTAAATGTTTATTCTCGACTCCGAGATGAAAACCTTCAAGATTCTATCAATCAAATCGTCGATAAAGCTTCGCATCTTACAGGTGTTTCACAAAGAACAGTTTTCCGTTTGAAAAAAGAAATAAAGGCATCCAGTCCTTTAAGTACCCCTGGAAAGAAGCGATCAGGTTCCATAGGTAAACATTCAAGTCTTGTAAAATATAATGATTTTACACTAACCTGTATTTGACGAAAAATCCATGCATTTTTTCGTAGAAATAAGATCCCAATATTAGAAAAAGTCTTAAAAGATGTGAACGATGATACAGATATCTTTTCGAAAAACATTAGCCGAACTACGTTTTACAGAATATTGAAAGATTTGGGGTTTTCTTTTTAAAAACGATGAAATGGAATGAAATAACTTTTATGATTTATTAAAATATTGTATCAATAATATTGAACAAAATAATGAAAATAAGGAAAAAATTATTTCTCGGATTTAAAATGAGAATAAAGTTAATAAATATTTACTATTTGGCGAAAAATTTGCGAGATAAAGCCAGCGATCTGCATTTCTAGTAACTTTGTAGTTTAAAGTAACCCAGTTCTCCTGACAACGACTGTTATTCGGCATGTCTAGAATATACACCACTTCCAAGTTAGGGTGGAACAGAGTATACTAAATTACTACTACCACTATATCTACTAAAAGTTTAGTAGATATTTTAAATTTTCGCTGATTGCACAGAAAATCGCACTAAGCACCGCGTGAATGTTAGAAGGGCTCTTAGAACACGAAACTCATCACTGATTAATTCTTGATTTTTGGACATTTAATTGTTCTTAATAATTCTGTTAGTTAATGTTAGAGAATCCTGTAATTTAGAAGGAGTAGGCGAATAATTCACTATTTATAGTATTTCGTTTTACACAGCTTTAATTTTTAACAATAATTGTGTTTATTAATTTTTCAATCCAGGAGGATCGGGCAAGCTCTATGTGCCTATAAAATTGTAATCTACTAAATTTTCTGATGCATTTTTTATAAAAATTTTAGCCTTATTCTCAAATCAAAACACAATCTGTATTTTTAAAATTTTATTGATACTTTCTGAAGTCATAATAGAGTACTTTGAAATATGACATGCCTAGTGATTTTTGCTTCATTGAAAATTATATATATAACGTTAACGCTGAAGTGCAGAAATCAGTTAATCTACAGATTATTGAGATAATCTGCACGTTAACAAGGGTTATCCGTTAAAAGTGCCGAAAATTGTTTCATTTCTGAAAATACGTAGGTAATCTACGAATTACAAGATGATCTGCACATTACCTACTAGGCACCCGTTAAAGTGTAAATAACATCTTTGCTGGAATAATAGCAACGTTTCTGTTTGCTTAAATTAAATGTTGATTTATTTTTTGATATCTAAAAAATCAAGTTAACACAGTCGAATAATAACACATTAGTTGATAGAATCAATCATCAATCAATGGAAAATTTTCCAAACAAAGAATCAAACGGTTTAAAATATTATTGCAATTAAGGAAATGGACATAATATTATTTATTTGTTTTTCGACATCTAAAGAATAACGTTAATACAATCGAGTAAGCATCAACGTTAATAGAATCAACCATCAATCAGTTGAAAAACTATAATACAAAAAATCAAACGGTTTAACATATTATTAAATGCGAAACATATGATTATATTATACGATTACTTGTTAGAGCAATCTAAAAACTGATGACACTTTGAGTCGCGTAGCAATTGGTTTTTGCGACAAGCACACCTGTTTGCGATACATTTAGATTTGGAGTCACATGTTATTAAACCCTGCCCGGGAAGGAGTAGGGAAAGAAAATTAAACAAACTTTTGAACTTTAACGATATGGAAGCCGCTAATGTGCACATTACCTAGTTAAAAGGCAAAAAAATTCTTGATTCCACATTTTAACGGAGCAAATCAGTTAATCTGCAGTTTAGCTAGGTAATCTGGACATTAACGACTTCGAGCTTTAACGGTAACATATATATCTATATTTAATATAATAATTGGCATTTAAGCCTTTGGCAGTCAAATATCAGAAAATCGATCTAAATCAAAATTTGACAGAGAATACAATTGCAGTCACAAGATCCTGCCAAATTTTATATGTTTAAATTATTCCTTTTTTGAGTCCGCGCTCATATGTCTGCGAAAGGATAGAAAGAAAAACAGTCAACCTATGTATTGATATCTTTCAAAATTCGATGCGGATCTAAATTTGATATCATATTTAGGTGCTAAATTTTAACTAACTCTTCAAGTTTTGTAGTTATCATATTCACTTGTAAACGGACAGTCGAACTGATAGACTTCTGAATGGATTTCGTTTAACATTTTATTATATATAGTACACAAATTTTATATCAAAGTTTAGTATGAAACTTTATCCGACTAACTCATTTTTACTCGTTCCAGACACAACGACAGATAGACAAACAGAGAGGCAGACATGATTCTTAATATTTGTCTTTTGGACTTGGAAAAATTCAAAACGTAAAAAAGAAAAAAAAATGAATTCGGATTTTTTGTAAATTGCAAAACTTTCTCTTCCTTTACTTCATTTGATAGTAAAAGTGAAGAAGATTTAATCTTAAATATGCATTGCCTTCAAGCAACATATTGAATTTTGGCTTCTAAAATATTATAAAATTAAGGTTGAAGTACTGATGCCTGTTGTTTCTAACAGGATACAATAATGAGTATGTTATGAAATCAATTTACAACATATGCATGGTTGCGCGATTGCTGACGACAAATAGTTTTTAAAATGATTCCATAGGTTAAATTAGTTACAGTACACATATTTAAAAGAATACACAAAATAAAAATTATACATTTTTATTTGACTATAATGATTACACTGATGCGTTCTGAAGAATTCAATGCATTGATAGAGGGAAAAAAAAATAACGAGGCACTTTTGAACACAATAAAGCATTAAGCACTATAATTTTTTAAAATATTGTGTTCTTTAAGAATTGTAGGAAACTGCTACTTGTTAATTTTGTGGAGCAGTGCAAAGGAAACTTTTTATTTTGTTTCCCCATGCACTGCGTACAATAAATCGTAATCATGTTTGTAAAGGTTTATTTATTGGATGTATCAAATAAGAAAACCAATGGAAGAGAAGAATTCGGAGATGGAATACAGGGTGAAATAGATCCAAAGATATTAAGCATTCAAGGCTATTTCCAATATGTATTAAAATAACACGTAATGACTTTTTTCCCTACTGTCTCTTTTTTCAACAATGTGTATTGTTTGTTACAATACTGGGGAAACTATACCAAAGGTACTTTCTTTCTCATACTTGAATCGTACTATTTCATTTATGAAAATATTTTACTATGACTTTCATGAAAATGCTTTTTCGATTTTTCAATTTCACAAATATTCAGACTTCAGGAGAATTCAAAGGTGCTGAGGAATTTATTTCAGTTATATATGATTAAATATATGTTTTATCTTTCTATGTGTTGAAGAAAAATTTGATTTATTTGTCCGCAAATAGAAAATAAAAATACAGAATGATAAATCGGTGCTATTAAGGGAAATATCTAACAAGGGTAAAAGCATAATGAAGTCTCTTTAGACAGCTACACATTCGATTATTGTTCTCAGTAATATGTCGTTTTGAAACAATCTTTTGAACAACCTACTAAAAGGATTTTACAGTATCATGCTGAATTATAATCCATTGCAATGTGTAATTACATTGGTGATTGTATGAAATCCAGTACGATGAAATTTTAACTTGAAGCCGTAAGCTTTCATTGATCACTGTTTCTGTACGGTGTTTTTAGTTCCGATATTTGTGACTTTGTCCATATTTGATTGAACAAAATCCACATTTCAACAACTTTGCATTTTTAAAAGAAGCGATTGTTTTACATGATATTTGATTTTACTCACTTATACTTTCTTAGCTTCTGCCATTTCTAGTTTTATTCCATGTTCATGGTTTTTTAATTTAATTTCTGAACAAAATTTCTATTATGTTTCGAAACTTAAGTTTCCGCACAATTTATCCTACAAAAGGATCTTGCGCCAGAATAATACCCAAATCATCACAGTTTTTTTTTTTTTATATGTCCCCATCCAGTTGAAAAATTATTTGTTGGACCAATCTCGTTAAATTTTAGTGTTTGTATATAAAAAATTCTGCTAGATCTGGTACTTAAAACTTTTAGAGAAATAATTAAAAAAAGTGTTCAAAACTTTTATTCATAAGGGTTCATATTTTATTACGATTCTTGCTTTTTCTCTTTTAGTAACTCTTACAACCTCCTACCTACCAACATCAAAATCTCACTATAAATATAGAGGTTTGTCCTGAATGATAGAACAAAACATAGCACAAACCATTCACGTTAAGAACATGAAATTTGGCAGGAATGTGCTTTTTGGATATTTGGAAGCCAAATAAGAATGGAATTTTCAAAATTTAAATTAGAAGTTTAATTAAAAAATAAAAATAGAATTTTAATGTTTTGACCATAACATCAAACCATATTAGCATACAAAAATTTTTTTGCGCTGTTTTGCAGGATTAAAATGGTAGCCTTTCAATTATATCAATTTAGTTTGAATAAAGACACTTAGTTTTAGGAATTCTTGTAAAATTACTTTTGGACATAATACGTAACAATAATTTTTATTGTAATGAAATTCAAAACAGTGCCATTGTTTCATAGAACCATTGAGTCAATTTAAATATCGTGTTAATTTTTTTTTTTGCTTTGATTTAAAATTCAATTTTCAAGCAGTTCATTGAATAAGATACTTCGTTTGATGAGTTTTGTTAAATTTTGAAGCAATATGATATATTACCCTGTGCTGCTGCAAAAAATACTTTAAAAAAATGCTTTAACTGGCTTTTTTTTTTTTAAATTTTCATTTTGCTTCTAACTAAGGAGCTGGCTCTTTTTCCATCTTTATAAGTAAAAAAATTTTCTTTATAGGTTAAAAGGTAGGTTTTTATTAAATTTTCAAAACATTAAATGTTTTAACAAGGCCTTTACTAAACTTCAGAAGCAAGAAGAGACAAAATAATTTTTTTATAGTCTGACCATTTCTGAATACGGCTATTCTTTTCTATTTAAAACAAAAAATGACCTAAAAAGCTCGTTTAGCATATGAATTTGTATTAATATCAATTCCGTGGCAGTTTTGCCAGTCATACGATGGTAGCCATTCCAAAATGCTTTAGTTCTTAGCTTTTTAAGACTGCAAATAAAATTACTAAATATAATGAGTTGGTGCAGGAAGAAATTTACACTTTCCCTCCTAGCCATGTCGAATTTAATTTGTTGTTGTTGCATATATAAAAATCAAATACAAAATTTTTGTCTTAGTTTGCATCTATATCACTATCGACATTTGCAGAAATGATGTATTTATTCATCTAAATGAACTGGTAATTTGTTAATTTTAAGAAATGTTGAAAGAGATATTTTTAATCGCATAGAAGTTGAATTATTTTTTTAGTATTGATTATTTTTTTTTGTTAAAACTTAAAAGATATTATTTTTACAATAGAAAGTGATGCAAATTTGTATTATTGTGCAAATACAGAAATAAATATTAAAATTTGTAATTTTTTTTTCAATAAAAGCCGTGCATCATTATAAAACAGAAAATATAGATTTATGTATGCATAAACGTGCGAAGTTGCTTAATTTTTTCAGCAGTTCCTCACTACATACCCTGTAGATAAGATGAATTAGGCCTTATGGCAAATTTGTATCAAATTTACTGTATCTTTTAGGTAATTACGTACACGGATATTCTTGTAACAGACTACCAGTCTGTGGGTGAATTTGGCACAAATTTTGATAGCTACTAGCCTACAACTCTTGTAATAAAAACCTATGCTGAGAGTTGCATCGAGCTCTTTGCATTTTTAAATCATTCGTTTCACATGCATGCAGATTTCATCCAAGACTTTGGTGGTGTAAAATCCCAATATTTCCTAGCCATTCAACGTTTGTGCTATTGTATTTACAGAGAGAAACTGATGGTAGATATAATGCAAAATATGGTTCTTCTCAGGCTGAAATGTGAAGATTTATCAAAGTGTTGTGATTGAATGTTTTCAGTATTACAAAACTTTTTCGTGGTATTCTTCTTATATGACATCTTCGCATATAAAGCGTTCGCTTCGCTTCTTCTTCGCACATGAAACATTATAGAGTTTTTTAAGTCATTGAACGTCACAGTAAGATACCGTCATCATAATAGCCGGAAACATCGACATAAAACATGGCAACGTTTTTTACTCTAACCTGCTTTGTATAATGCTACCTCTTCTTCGCAAGCATGCAAATTCGTCATTTTTTTCCTAGAATTAATAGCTTTTCCCGGTTTTACATTTTATTACTCATAATTCTTGTTCTGGATTGTTAATATTATTTCTGCATTCCGTTTTAGTCGTTTATTTTGTAAAATTTAATGTTTTTCCGGAAAAGGTGCCCTCTGGTAAGCATTTGTGTATATACCAAATTTCGCTGCAATCCGTTTGCATTGTATGATGCCGTTTATAGGGGAAGTTCAATTATAACCACCCTGTATGTGTGTGTGTATATATATATATATATAATAATACATTATTGTTGAAAAGTGAAATAAATGTTTTGTTGTTTTTTCTGCACTTTAATTTGACAAATTTTTAAAATTGTTTTTGCAAAGCATCAGATTAATGTAAGAACCCAGTTTAGTATTTCTGAAAACAAATCAATTGTGCTTAAAAAAATATTGCATCATGGAGCAAACTTTAGTGAAGAAATTTGTAGCTGCTTGTGGAATTTAACTATATTTAGTTAATCAATGTTTTCTACTAATTTTGCCACAGTTTAGGTATGGAAAATAGGAGTTTTTTTATAAAAAAAAAATTAAGTTTTTCAAAAAATGTATTTTATTTTATTTGATTAAAAAAGTCTATGAAATTTTTTATGTTTAATTTTATCCACAATTTTTTACTTTGATCAGCTTATCTGAGCACATGCATGTTAATAGGAACATTCATTTTTTAAATAATGTATGCATTCAATTTTACAAAACAGTTACGTTTTTTTGAAAAGTGAAATAAATATTTTGCCATGTATTACTGTTTTTTTTTAAATTTCTTTAAAATGGGTAGTTTTTGTAATTTAATGAGAAATTAGGTTAGATGAAAATGATGCTATTCCTTATATTTCTATATCTTGTACTATATTTTACATATTGATAGTCGACTGTTGCTTATGAATTGGAAAAACATGAAAAAAATTATTTCAATTGACTTATTATTTTGATAATCAAAATATATTTATTTATCTAACTGAAAAAAAAAGTTTTTTTTTCAGTTATTCTGTTGATTTGGGTAAAATTTATCTAGGAAGTATGGAAGGAAGGCAATTAGAAAGCTAAAGTATGAAAATTGAACTAATAAACAGCTTTAACTTCCCCCAAATTCTTAACCTATCACTTCATTAAATAGTCCACACAAAAAAATTGTTGCTTCAAAATATTGATATGAAAATGCAAAGCACAGTTCACAAGTGTACACTGACCGAGGACTGTGCAGATTCATCTACGTAGTCCGTAGACTATTATTTGTCTTTCGTCTCGGATGCGAGTTTGACGAGAATTCGGATGTTAATTATAATGGATTCCCATCTTTAGAAAGTATTAAGGATAATAACTGTTGTTCATCAGCGTGTCTGCACCAACTTTGATTCCTTAAAATTTCATCGAAGATTTGGGAGTGAATTAATTAAAGAAAAGAAGTAAAAATAAGTTTTTAATAATTTTTAGGCAGAAGATACTTTCAAATAAAAACCGATGATTACTTTTTATTGAGGTGAACAATAAATCTTGAGCGTTTCTCAAAAGATGTTTAAATTCCTCAAATCATTTGACTTGGACTTTTGTATTGGAGTTAGGTGGATTCTTATCTTTCTTTTTGTTGAGTCAGTAATTTGATAAGATATTGCTGCAGTTGGATTCCGGTAATTTTTTTTTCTTTAAGTCAATAATTTGACATATGTTTCTTCTCAGTCCACGACATGTATCTCGCGAGTAATTGCGGCGGCTTTAACGTCTCGATTAAATGCTATGATGTCAAAAATGCTCACTCACTTCTGCTTGCCATTTTATTTTAATGATGTAGAAATACTCAAAATACTTCATATAATCACAATACAGAACATTGAATTCCTTTTCAAATCATATGAATAATTTTGTCAATACGCCTAAATTGAGTTATTTTTCTTTGTTCGAATTTTAAGGACATAACTTCTGGATGTCTACAAATTATTTTTTTAATTACTTCTTAATAAAAAAATTTACTTGTTAGCTAATCATTTTATGAAATTAAGAGCAGTAAATTTAATTGCCAATGATCATTCAGCCAAGCAAACTTAATGAGATAAGGAGTAAAAATATCTTTAAATTTTCACTGGTAAGTGCACTACAGTACTGTGCAAATTAATTGGGACAAACACAAAAATTTTCACAAATGTTGTTTAATTAGTATAGGTTAACTTACATGCACGGTATAGCAATCTAATACAAAATATGTCCTCTTCTAGCTTGAATGATATCCTGTACACGGTTTGGCATGGGTTCCACTAAATTAGGACATAAATTTTTGATCTCGTCATCACAAAAGCAAACTTTTATAGCATTCTCAATCATGGTTTTCTTTGTTGAGCAGTCCATTTTATTCACACGCCTCTTTAGAATGCTCCACAAATTTTCGATGGGATTTACATCAGGAGAATTATCAGGCCAATTCAAAACCGTTATTTTCTGTTTTTTGACAAAAATTCGCTGTTAGCTTAGAAGTATGGCATGGAACAAGATTTTGTCGAAAGATACCAACACTACCAACGAACGTCTGCATCATAGGCACAATTTTACTTTCTATTATAGATATGTATTGTTTAGAGTTCATCATCCTTTCAACTGGTACTAAGCTCCCAGGACCTTCAGAAGTAAAATAACCGCAAAACACCTGTTTCTGAGGGTGCTTAACTGTTTGAATAAGATGTTGTTCCCTAATGGGTTCTCCACCACTTCGCCTGACAAATCTTGGTCGAAACCCTCGCATAAGATAATGCATTTCGTCGCTGAATACAACCTTCTTCCAATCTTGTGCAGTCCAGGATTGATATTTCCTGTCCTAATCCAAATGTTTTTTCTTCATTGCAGGTGTTAATAACTGTTTTTCGATTGGTTTTCTTGCAAATTTCCCAGCTTCACTAAGCCTTCGTCGAACTGTCGATGAATCCACGCTCACACCAGTAGCAAATAATTCTCTCTGAAGATCTCTACTTGTTTTATAAGGATGCACTGTACTATTTCGTACAAGAAATTTGTCTGTTCGAAGTGTGGTCTTGCGTTTGCGTCCACATTTACTTTTTCATTTTGGAGACACTGTCCCAAAATTCTTTTGCTGATTAATAATAATCCTAGAAACACTGGATTTTCCAACTCCAATTACTGGAGCAATATCCCTCACAGTCATAGAAGTATGCCGACTAAGGGTAACAATTCTAGTCCTTTTCCTGGGAGTGATATCCATTTTTTTAATACACGTCAGAAGGAGACAATTCACATAAGCGGCCACTTTTTACAGCAACTGAAGGGAAAAATGTTCGACATGTCATGATCAAGTGGTCAAACCGGTTTAGACTAGTCAAGGGCAGTCACGCGTTCTAAGAAAATGCAATTGAAAACGGTTTGAGGGGGGGAAAAAAACCCTCCGAGAAAGGAACAATTTTCTTAAAAACTCTGTTTGTCCCAATTAATTTGCACAGTACTGTATTACTTCATTTTAAGACATTTAAGTGGCATTTCTTTTAACACAAAACAATGGACTATTTAATTATTGAACATCAATGTTTAATTAAATGACATATTAGATTCCATTTTGCATTTAATGGGATAGCCAAACGAAAGGTTATAATACAAAAAATAAATACGTTTGTAGCCGATCACATTTTAATTAATGACACAATATCCATTTGCTTTCTTGAGAAACAAATTCAAAAATTTTAAATACATAAAAGTTGAATTTCTTACACTTAATGGAGTCGAAATATACACACAAGTGCAAGACCTCGAATTTATAAGGAAGGCCAACTGCATCAATCGTATGCGTGGTTCTGTAATTAAAATTGAATTTAAAATTAATACAATTTTCCGTAATTTGAATGAAATATATGCAAAAAATATTTTAGATATAAGGAATCGAATATATATATTTACTGGAAAAAAAAAAGTCTTCACGAGTTGAAATTTAAAGACAACAGTCGTATTTGAACTTTTGGTCGATTGCTACTAGGATTTTCTGTGAATATTCGATGCAGAATGTGGAAGAATAATTTAAACCATCATCGAATAAGAACGCACAATTAGAAGTTTTCAGCTGAGATAAATCATTTGAAGCAAATATTACTGATACTTATTTCAAATTCACAAAATTATTTACTATAATCGCATTTTCAATATTTCTATTTGTAAAGAATGTTTGTAGTGTTTCACATCTTACTGTTTACTGTAAAAGTTTATTATTTTTCTATTATTGTTGCATACAAACTGAATATCCGTTTAAAATTTTACGTTGAATACTCAAACCAATAAAAAAAAAGTTGCAATGTCATTTTTCATTTTGCCATACATTTTATTTTTTCATAAGCTAATAATTTTTCCAGTCTTATTGAAAAAGAAGGAAAAGAAAGTCAGCCTTGTATAAACTTCATTTTATTTAATATGATAATGGAAGTGATTTCGTTGGTCAAATAATTATGAATATGTATACATCAAAAACCTATTACTTGTTGGCGAAAGTAATATTAATGGGATTAGTAGGAGTAAGTTTGAAACCCTGCAAAGAATCTTTAGCAGATGAAGCAAGAATCTCATTTTCAAACTCCACAAAGGCAATGTCATGTCTTCCAGGTGCCAATCGCACTTCTTTAAAGCCAGGAAATCTGAAATTCAGAGGGAAAAAAATGAGATCAAATTATTCACTCAACACAAAAACAGCTGCCAATGACGATTGGCAATAACATTTTAGGTATTAAATTCTAGCTTCAATTCCCTTTTAATTACAATAGAATCTAAGCTAAAACCTTCAACTACAATTTAAGTTTTCATTCAGAAAATTAATTTTGTTAAATAGTTTTAAAAATCAAATGAATAACATATGCTTTTAAAATTAACCCTGAATTATTAGGCAGATACATATTTTTCACAGTATGTTAGTGAAAATAACTGTCATACATACATAAACATATGGTAATAAAAATTAATTTCTTTTAAATATAAGATGAAACATTTTGAATAAAATGATATTCAGTATTTTAGTACATTTAATCACATCTCAATATCATGCTCTCTGTGTTAAGAAATGTACCAGACTTATAAAACAAAATTAATAAAGAGTACAAAACAAGAGAGCATAAAACAGAAATCAAATTATATGAATATATACTTACTGACTGAAAAGAATAGTTAGCATAGCATCAGTTGCATCTTTAGGTACATTTGTAACAAACAAAATTTGGTTAGGTGGCTGATCCGATATTGCTGAAGTAGACGTTGTTGTAGTTGTTGCAGCTGTCATTGCTGCAGTTTGAGCTTGTGGCATGGTTTGAACTATAAAAGTGCATAAAAATATAATAACTTTTGAATAAGGTAAATAATACAAAATTTTAAAATCTAAATAAGGCAATGTTACTTAAACAGAAATACCAGAGTAAAAGAATATAATATTAGTAAAAATATAGTTGCATCAACCACTTTCAACCACCACAAAAGGAAAATAGAATGCTTAAATTATAGCAAATCAGATGAGAGGATTCAACGTCTGATTAAAAAAAAAAAAAAACATATATCATTAACTAGAGTTTAAATGTCACTTGATCTCCATACAACAAACAATAAGAAATATTTTAAATTAAATTCTAGAAAACTGCAATACAACAAATACAGAATGCACAGAAAAACTTACAGTAAAGCAATTTAATGAATTTTAAATAATACGAATTCCGATTAATGATTTAATCAAACATAAAAGTCTATTTTTAAATTTTAGCTTTTCATAAAGTCAAATTGAGCATACATTATTTAAATTAACTAATCTAATACACATCAGTTGAAATAGATATTTTACATTAATTTTCTATACTAGGACTTAATTTTCCTTCTATTTAGTATTTTTTTAAATATAAATTGACAATGGAAAATTCAGATGAGTCCTCCTTTCCCACAAATGTTTAAAACAGACAAGGTTTTTAATTAATTATGAGAGGATAAAATCAGGGTTGCCATTCAAATCTGGGGAAAAAAATTATATGTATATGCAATATGAGAGAAAATGTGTGAACAGCACTAGTGTAGTTATAATGGAATAACAATACTCCATACTTTAAATGAGTGGAAAAGGTATTAAATAAATATGTGCTATAATTTGCTATAACAATGAATAATTAGAGTCAAAACGTGCTTTTAAACCATAAAATTAACAAAAAAATATCAATAAAACAGTTACAAATAGATACTGCTTAATATTTTGAGAGCAAATAAGAATAAAAAAAACAATTCTGTTAAAAATGCAAAGAGATGATGCAGCTTTCAAAACACTTAACTGTTTGGACATGCATTCAAATATTTTTTTTTATAGTATTCTTCAAAAAATATAAAATTCTCTGCTAAAAAACATATCCTTTTTCTGTTTCAGTAGCTCCAATAGTAATCAAGTAGTTTGTCGTCACTATTCTAATATCGACATTTATTCTCAGACTTAAATTTTTAGAATCATCAAACTCTATCAAAAATAGCCGTCGAATGTTTTTGCTTCTTCGATTATGCTTCTTTTGACAATGTTTTTCATTAAATGTTTAACAAAATTGTTTTCATATCAGAAAGGCACCACTGATTCAGATGTCTAATTTTTTTTAAAGAAATGTCTGAAGAATATTAACATTACAAGAGAAGATAATTTATACAAAATCCATTTATCCCGACAAGCATTTATAATATTATCACTCGAGGCAGATCCTGAAAACGTTTTTTAAAAATTGAAATCTATGTATTCTTTTGCTGTCAAAAACTTTTATTAGAGTACTTTCGCAAACACTGATATTTTCTACCCAAAGGGAAGAACAAAACTTTTATGAAAATTCAGAAGAACGAACAATTTCCAGGAAAAAGGAACTTCTAGCTGGACTATCTATAAATATTCTATACATTGGTCTTAGAATAACATCTACTTTCCATTCGGTAGATTTATCTTCATACCGAAACTCTCAATGGATTTTGTGTACTTCACAAGCACCTGGATCTAAAATGTTAGTCATTTTTGCGCAGTTTTTTTTTTTTGACATGTTTTAAAATTTTTTAATATATTTGGTCCATCCATACTAATTTGTAAGAGTATATGTCCAAACTTGATCTAACTTCTATAAAATTCTCAAACATTTCTTGAGCAGAGGTATGCCTTAAAACATTGAATTCCAATATCATGTAGAGATTCTATTGGTTAATTCACACTAATATCTTAAAATAATAATATCTGTTTGGTATTTTTGTGAAAAGCGGTTTAAAGCTTAGTCAAAGCATACTATAAATTTTTTATTGTTTAAATATTTAAGATATGTTGAAAAAGCGGAACTAATTCGTAACAAATAATGTACATTTTCGTACGATCTAAAGTACACTTTTAGGCTATTTCACAATCAGTGAATATATGCGAAAATATTTCCGATATATCATTGAATGCATTAAAGAACGAATGTGACGCAACAAGTTTTCATGCCCATAAAAGTTCAGCTTTAAATGATTTTTCTTGAATTAAAGAGTTCGAAATCGACTTATTTTCGAACATCATATTTTAAGTGCTTTTTATTATACTTTATTCCTTTTAGATACAAAGTCCAATATCAACTATGACTTTTTTGAACAGGTGCGCAATTTTGCATGTTTTTCTCTTTTGGCATAACTAATGAGTGCATTTTCCCCATATTACTTAAACTTGTTATTTTCTTACATAGCGAGTAGTATGCAGGAAACGGATTTTGCAGAACTTTTCTAATCCATTCACCAAAGTCAGGATTCATATTTTTATCCATCCAACCAGTCTTAAATACGGATTTTGAAACGCCCATTGTTTCTTTTTTTTTAAAAATTATCTTATTTACTCTGAATAAGCTCACAATTCTGAAGTAATAAATAAACTTTTCAATAAATTCACGTGCGTGATTAAACACCACCGCGATGCTTCTGCAGATTGAATGTTGCTATTCCTGTCAGAGAAATTGATTCTATTCTCTCGCACATCTTCATTATCTGCAATCCGAGAATTTCATGGAAAGAAAACAACCGTCTCTGAGATCGAAATTAGACTGATCTATACAGAATAAAAAAGGGGCGAGTTTCCGCGCTTACACAGTTGTATCATTTTTGGTGCTAATGGTTACGATTTTTTATTCTCACAATGTTCTCTTTAGAGGGAGGGGGGGGGGGGCAGAAAAAGAAATTAAGAAAATTTCCAGTACTTTCCTGTTTTTTATGGAATTTTCAAATTTCCCTGTTTTTACAGATGATTTTTAAATTCCATGTATTTTCTCAGTGCTGTGGCAACTCTAAAAATATTCAATTTTTACAGAATGTGGCTTCTTGAATTTTGGCTAGTGATATGCAATCATGCTTTCTGGCATGAAGAAAGAAATTTTAAAAACTGACAATTGGCTATATCTTATTCAATAAGTACTTACAGGATGAACAGGAATAAGCGCCCCAAGAAGGAACAATAATATTTCGAAAACCACTGTATATAAATCAATCAAACTTTGGGAATAAGCAATATTAAAAACCAAATTTAGAATATATATCTTTTTCTGTAATTGAAATAAAACTTTTTTCCAGTCATCCTATAACTTTATAGTAACACTACTTCATATACAAGAGAGAGAGATAATGCTTTTCCAGTTTTGTTTATGAGAAAGTGAGAAAAGTCACAAAGTGTATAAAGAGAAAACACTAATTATCAAACAATTGAACCTCGCGGTTTCAATAAGCCAAAAATTAGGTGCCTAAAAATTAAAAATAAAACATTTCTTAGAATTCTGCTGCTCTATTCCAGCATAAAAAAAGAATAACTGAAAATAACATTAGGAACATGAAATTCTTTCACAAATAAGTATAAGAAATTTTGAAATGATAATTGGAAAATATCCATATATAGCCAAAATTATATTTCTAGTTAAAAGTTCTAGTTCTTATCTACTTTCTAGTTAAATCTGTTAAACCTATGATTCCAAAAACTATATTAATTAAAAGAAATATTAGATTCTGAGAATGAGATAACAGTTAATTTTCGAATATTGCAAGCTTATGACTAAAGCATGTTCAATTCTCCCTCAGCAAAAGATCCAATTTTGTTTTCATTTAATACAACAACAGCAAATTCATGTCAAATTAATAACACATAAAAACGACAAGCAAAAAAAAAAAAAAAAAAAAAAAAGGCCTCTAATATTTAATCTTTAAAAGCATCAAATATTTTATTTAATAATTAAAATTAATTATGCACACAGAAAAGAATTTTACAATTCTGTTGACAATAATTTAATTAAATATCGCTACTCAAATACATGTTACAGCGAAGTATTAAGAGGTCAAGTTATTTATAATTAACAAGTATTATAAGTAAAATATTTCTGAATGAATTTAATTATCTGTAGTTAAAATATCTGCATTAAAAATTTAAACAAGCAAAATATGGTATATTTACATTGAATTCAAATGAGGAAAAGAGAACTGAACACGCTTGTTTATTTTTACAATTGCTACATACAGACACAGGACTTGCTTTGTTTCCATCAATGTTAAGGAATATATTAAAAATGAATCGTTGTTCATACACTGAATCCTATGTCATATCATCAGCGAAAATATACAAAGGGTCTTAAAGCATACATTCAATTTAATATGAAGTGATGCATTCAAAACCACAGAAGTTCAATCAACATGACAGCTACATATATTTAAAAAAAAACAAACATATTTTTGATGCACATTGCAAATTTTATAAGCCAATCACAATATCAATCAAATGAATTACGTATTAATGTATTATTCAGAAAATTATTACTTACGAGGAATGCTTTGGTGAGCATTAAATAATGTTGGGATCAACGATGGAACCATTGCACCAGCAGGAATACCAGGTAGCAGAGGCTGCAGTAACTGCATTTGAATTTCTTTTGCTTTTTTCCTTTTCATTTCTTTAAGATCTCCACGATGCTTTTTCCTCTCACCAGGCTCTGGTCGTGGTTCCTTAACACGTTCAACATAAGTTCCCTTCCTTTTAGCTATAACATCAGAGTCCGTTTTTGCATATTGTATTCTCTGAGAAAGTGCAAAAAAATATATCTTAGCCTTACGTGAATGTTACTTATAACTTTCATGCCTTAAAAATTTAAGACGAGAAAAAATACCAATACAAAATATTATTTTATATGAAATATTTAGAATAAGAATGGTAACTCATGACCAAAACAAAAGCTGTAGGATAGAGTAATATATTTCTTTCAATGATATCAATACAAATTAAGAAATTACTATGAAATGATATGCTAAAAAACAGTCTAATTTTCTAACTCTTTATGTATCACCAGTTATTTTATTTTCAACCATTTTCTAAAAGAAAATCATGCATTAATCATAACTACAGAATTATTCCAACTAAAACTTAAAACTTTTAGGTCCCCATTCATTTCTAATAATAAATATTAATGACAGTCTGTTTGTTGTTATTATTCTGAGGATCAACTGATGTACTTCGGATGCCAAAGATCTGCATCCCAGATCGCCCTCCCCTTTTTTCATCTTTCTAAAAGTTAAACATTCTATCATTTTTGCTTCCCTTTCCACAAATGACCGCTGGACAAATAACCACATTAATATTTGCATTTAATTTTAAAATGAAAAAAAAAAAAATACCAAACACTTTAAGTGAATACTTAATTATTACCAAATACAAATTTTAAAGATAGAGATAGAGATAGAGAGAGAACCCTGGAAGTCAAAGCAAAAATTCTTATAGCATAAGGCACATAAAAAAACAGAATGTATATCATAAAACATTCATTATATTAAAGTGTATTAAAAATGTGATTACAATTACAATTTACTTAATGCCTTTCTGTCTGAGGCTCCTGCATTTATAATCTTTGTATTATAATAAATTATATATTAATTAAAATTATTAATCCTCTGCCCCAAGTGTGCTTAACTATATGAAAAATTTTGTTTCTGGATTATATTTATCATGTTATCTTTTTCAGTACATTAATTATTCAAATGGTTAACATAACTTTTATAATTATAGATATATTTAATTGAGAATTTTATAAGAAAATCACAGTTTTTCTGAGGAAAACTATCCACATCTGCAATCTCTATCTGTGCTAAAATTGGTTTGCACAAATACAGTAATAACTATAAAAACATGAGCAATACTTTATGATTTTAATGTTACAAAAATGTTATCATACCTCATATATATTTTTTTTTATCTAAGAAAAGAACTATAAAAACAAAAGCAATACCTTATGATTTTAATGTTACAAAAATGTTATCATCTCATACATTTTTTTTTATCTAAGAATTTAATTTTTAACTTAATTGTTGGGTGTTTCCTTTTTGTGTGTCTGTAAGCATTAATTGTTTTTCAGGATTAAATTCAGTATGATACATTTTGTCTGTGTGTGATTCAGATGGTTGCCTTAATTTATATTTACTGATATATTGAAACACATTTCATAAGAAAATAGTAATTGTGTTTATTTATAAAGTAGAAACATTTATAACAATTACTTTCCTTGGTCCATTTGCATGGCATAGTTAGTTAAAATATGTACTTAATTAGCCAAATAATGTGTATCTACTGTAATTTAAATTAAAATCATATATGACCAGAACAAAAAGAAAGTTCATTAACTATCATACTTTCTTTAGATCTTTTTGCTAATACCCGAAGGTTATTATTATTTACACTTTATGCAAATTTTTACAGCTTTTTCACTCTGGATATACATTAAAATTCAGTGTAAATATTATATATTTCCAGTGTAATATCTTCCATTTTCTCAATATAATTTTCAGTCCAGTTTACTAACAACTATAAGAGTAGCAAATTTTAAAATAAATAACACAGCAAAATATTTTCTATTAATATGATGAGTAAATCAAACATTTACTCAAACTAACTAGTTTGACAATGAAATAAAACATTTTAGAAAGAAATTATAAAGTACAAACCATTGGCTTGTCATAAAACGGAAAGGATTGCATTGTAGTAAGAGCAGCAGTTGCACTCTTGATATCATCGAAAACCACAAATGCTTGTCCACGCATTTTTAAAGTTTGCATAGCAACAATGTCTAAAATTTTTCCAAATTGAGAAAATACTGCCGTTAGAGATCTCTTCAACTCTGAAAGATAAAATTATATTATTCTATATAAAAAAAAATCACTTTTTCCTTTACAGCAACCTGCCCTTACAAATACACAAACAAAGTAAAAAAAGAAACATTATAATCATTACAAATTAAAACTCCAAATTTTTTTTTCCTTCATCAAATATGAAAAAAAAAAAAAAAACCTTCTATATCTTTATATAGTAGATGTTATGAATAATGAATTTGAATGGTACAGAATAATTCAAATTCAGTGTTTTAGCTTTTAATTATAAGTCTAATTAAATCTTTAACTTTTTAATAAAGAAAAAATTATTAGAATTGTTGCCCTGATTTTCAACTTTTAAAGAATGATTTTTGCAATTGTTGATTTTGGCTGAAATGGGAGTTTTTCAAATTTACAGGAATGTTTTTACATGTTGATTTTTTGTCTTTCTGTGCTATTCTCATTAATGTTCTATAACTGAAATGGCAGTTTTCTAGTACATGAAGATTTCAGTAAAGAACAAGAAATTGTCAAGAAAAAGAGTGATGTTATATGTTACAAATATTTTTCCACACACTTGTTTCCTGTTATTTTCATTGTAGATTGTTTTACGGTACAAGATTGGTTTGAGATTTTACTTGAATATCATTTATTATATTTATATAATGATTTATGAATGAAAAGTTCAAAGTAATTTATATTATGAATTTACAATGGTTTTAATTCATATATAACGGTAAAGTATAAAAGAAAATACAGTGTATAAAAAATGCAATTTAATTCGCTGTAGCCCATTCTACAAACAAACAAAAGAAATTGTAAGTAACATTATAGATTCAATAACTTTGTATTAAAAAGTATTCATTAAATAAAAAAATTGAAGACAAATGAGCTTACTTAATAGATTTAGATAATGGATGTGAAAATATATTTTATAATAATACAGGCACTGTCATCCTGTTCAAATCCATCCTAAAATATTATATTAGCATACAATTCAAATTTATGTAAATTATTTTCATTTCATTTCGCTTTTGGAAAAATTACATACAAACTTACATAATCTATTTAAAATTATATAAAAACAGATGATAGACAGAGATTAAATTGATTGCACATAAAAAATTACAAATGACCTAATTACCACTGGTTGAACAAATAAGCATTTTTATGTATCATTCATCACTGTTTGTCGAGATTCACTGATAGTTAGAAGTTAGAAATAAATTTTTGTAATTTCCAAATAGCCAAATTTGTTATGTAATATTTTGCTTTAAAAATAATGATAATGAAAAAACAGAAATGACAGTTGGATCAATTTTATAACTAAGACAAAATCACAGAAAAATTTAATTAAACTTCACATAACTTTTTCTAAGCATGAAGCTTATTCTTAGATGCAGAAATACTATTGAATAGCCTTTTTGTAAGAGACAGGGGCATTATTATAAAAATAATAATTTTTTAAAAATATATGTTAAAATAAAGCTCATAAATAACTACTAAAAATAAATATAATTTATTCACTTAAATGGTTTGCTTGTTCATTAAATTGTTCAATTTTTAAGCTTATATACTACATTAAGATGTAAATAAGCTATTATTTGTAGATATTAAAATATAAAAAAATGCATGAATATCCATAAAAGTCAAATATTTTGTGGATTCACAGCAAAATCAATATGCTGCTAAATAAAATTAAAAAAACTGACACTGAATTAGATAATAGTGAAAGCAGTTAAGTGACTAAATATCAGATGATATCAGATGGCTAAAACCTTTGGAAGGGGAAAAAAAAATTGAATTGTTGTTGCTATAAGTAACAAGGATTCTTTCAAAATAATTTTAACAAAAAGGATGAATTAAAATTGTCAATGATTAATAAGGCCAATTTTATGAAATTAAACTATACACAAAACAAGCTGTAAATAATAGATCAAAATAAATAGAATTTCATTATTTAAAATAGAAAATGATACACTGTTGATTAAAAAATGATCTGATGTTATGAAGCATGTATTATAACATGTTAATATGTTACATATACATATTAATATGAGAATTGCATAACTAAAGGTTAATTATCCTGACAAATATTTTTTCCATTCATCACATTCAAAGATATTTGAATCAAAACAAAAAACACCTCTCATTACTCAGGGCTTACAATTATATTCATGTTATGTTCTAATTTGCATAATGTATTTTGAATTTAAAATTATACATTGGGAAAATTGAGGAAATTGCTTCAAAATTTAGGCATTTTTTTAAAGCACTTTAGAGCAAAAAAAAAAAAAAAAAAAATACAAACATGTACAAGTAAAATCATGTATTTTATTAGTATAGAATGTTTTCTGCTTAACAATACATAGTCTTTTTTAAATTTTAATCTTTATCTCTGTATTTACCTAATATCTTCTATTGTAAAAAAAAATTAAAATAATGGAAATAGTCAACAAAACATTAAGCCAACTTTTATAAGATTAAGAATAAAAATCTATGCTCCTTCTTCATATTTCTTAACAAATTACCAGTTAATTTGGACAGATGCATCATTTTTTTAAATAATATCACCAATGTAGAAAACTAGGAAGACCGTAAAAATCTAAGGAGAGGAATAGCAATTTTTTTTTGAAGTTTACTGCAAATTAGAGGTTATACTTCAAAAAATCCATATTTTATTCTGCTTTAAAAATGTGTCGAGAAATTTTTAATTTAATTTGTTTTTTAAAATTTTATATATAGATATGAATAGATTCAAAACGACAATGGTAGTAATCTTTGAAAAACCTTTGATTTAAAAAAAAACTTTTCATATTTTAATTGAAATATCCTATTATGTAAGGCAAATCTAAAAATGATTATAATTTTGTTAATATGTCTATTTGAGACTCAAAATTTATTGAGAACATTATCTTTAAATAAAAATTGAAATTTGATTGATGAGATATTGATAAGAATACATCTCTCTCAATGTATATATATGTGGGTTTATACTATAATTACATATAGTAGTAGTATAGTTTATACTATATATCCAGTGTTTATACTATAAACACTGGAAGTTTACATTACTGATATAATTTTATGGAATATGGGATAAAAAAATTAATTGCTCAAGATGGAAGTCAAATGATCTGTGTTGGAACTTGTTCTATTCCCTCACTCAAACATTTATGTAAATTATATAAAACAAACAAACACATACCCAATTACAAATTTCATATTAGCTCTGAAAACTTAACTTTCCAATAACTGATAATGCTTACAGATTCTTTTCACCATAATTTAAAAATTCAAGTTTAGAATTATAAATAATTCAACAATTTTTGAAATAATTTTCGTTTTAGTTTTTAGAAACTTAAAAATTCATGAAGTTGAATTAACTCATGTGCTGATGGTTATGCCCTTTCCTTCCCATCAGAGTAAACAATACTTAAGGGGAAATTTCCTTCAAGAAGATAATTGCAATTTTCAATCCTATTCCTTCAATCCTATTTTCTTTATTCCTTCGGATACACTACAAGACTTACTGTTTGCATATGGATAGCAGAGTTCTGGATGGTGTTAAGTACCACAGTACCAACATTTTCAAAGACAGGAGATATTGTTGCTTTTGGACAACAGCATTACAGAACAAAAATGAATAGATTAATTAAAACTGCATATACTCTACTTATGTCAACATGTGCATGTAAAAGAAATTTCAGCACATTTAAAATTCTTAAAAATCATATGCACACTACAATAATTAAGAACTGGCTTCAAAGCCAGATGAGCTTAGTAACAGGTTAAGAAAATTTAATTTGTATTAAAAAGTAAAATTTACTCAAATGTATTCAAAAGACAGAACACAGCAACAGTAATAACATCAGGACTTACTATCACTGAGTATCTTTTCCAATAATGCATAACAAGTTTGTCTTATGTGGTTAGTCTGTTTTGAGATATCATATTTATTTATCATCGCCGAAAAGCTCTTTTACTGTAATGTGAAATGATCATTGGATATTTGAGAATAAACACAACATTGCGCTATTCATTTGAAAATATTTACATTAAATGTCTTCTTCATGTTTAAATATATGTAGAAGCTATAATATTCTTACAAGTAAAAACCTTTAAGTAAGTTGCCGAGATATAATAACACGTTATTCCAATTGAATTCATTGATTTATAATTTGGTCACATCTTATTTCTGTGTTTTGTTTGATTCTGTGCAAAATTTAAAATCGTACTAATTAAGGAAGCAGAATTACATGATTTATGATTAAATTTTTCATTGGTGGGGTTAAGTTATTTCTTTTGAAACCAAACTTTTATTTTGAACCAGAATAAGCTACATAGCAAAAAAATTCTTTTAGAAATTTTGACAATATTTTTATACCTTATTCATGAAATACGCCATTCAACTGGAAAAATATTTTACAAAAAGTTAAGAGGATTATCATTACACACCTTCCTCCATTGGGTAGACCATGCCTCCTCCCCTATTGGGAAGAACACGAATCTCTTGTATGAGGCATACTCATATGCAAACCTTTTAACACCCCCCCCAAAAAAAAAAAGTTTAAGCACACATTCAACAAACATAAGTAAAATAAATTCACCATATGAAATCTTAAAGAAGTTTGCAAGTTTTTTAAGTTGCAACAAATTTGGCACAATTCATATTTTCTCTTAGGAATAATCCTTGCAGTATTTCATTAAATGAAAGTTCCTCTTGTTGAAGAAAGAGGAAGCAGAAAAAGGTAATTAATGTGGTCTTTCAAAGAATTTTAGGTTTACCTTAACATGTATTAATATCCCTTGTTCTACTTTACCCTAGCACATCTAGATTCCTTCTCTTTAATCAGCTTTTGTTCTTGACACTTCTGTTATTTTGTTCTTGATACAAGGGACAAATAGCGTCACTGCTATGCTTTCAATTTATTATATTAAATATTTGAAGGAGGATGTTTCCTTTGCATTTCTCGAGAAAAGTAAGCATATTTTAAGGACATTTTTTTTTTTTTTGAAACTAAGCACTTTCAAAGTTATTTGAAAACAATTTTCGAATTTAAGCACTTTTAATGAAACTATCTATCCTGTAAGAGATATACATACAGAAGTCATGATATTAAGTTGTCAGGAAATATAAATGACATGAAGAATATTAAAGGATGTATGAAATGACTGTTTCTAAGAAGCACATCAAGGTGGAATTTCTATTTGTTCTTTTTACCACTACTTCATTAACATTTCAAATCCTTGATAGAAAAGGATCCAAATATTATATAAAATTTGGATACAAAAATCCTGATAATTTTATTTTTTTATTAAATATGCATTTATTAAATATGTAAAAAATGTGTTCTGTTTACAATTTTTCCCCAAAATCTTTAAATTTTCTTACTAAAAATTATTATTCCCAATTCATTCGATTGTGTAAGTAATTAAAATATCTGCTTGTTGAACAAGTGCATTAGTTTTATATATTTAACTGCACTATTTCCTTTCACAAAAGGAATTTCATTTTTCATAAAGAAATCAGATTCTAGCTTTGTTTATGTCAATGGCAGCTAATTCTTTAGTTATCTGTTCCTCCCAAAAAATGAAATATTGTAATAAATGCTGCATCCTGCTTCAGATGTTGGTTCATGAGAAATAATAATAATAAAAAAAAAATTTTCAAAACTGCAGTTTTGAAAATTTATTGTCTTGAAATAAAAGGGGAAAAAATCCTCATCCAATCTAATTTTCTTGACACTGAGTAAAAATGATTTGACTGTCATCAATACACTCCATGAAATTTATATATTCTAAGAGAACAGCATCACACTGATCTTCATCATTTTATCCACTCTAATGTAAGAACAGCACAGAACTCATTTAATTTTTTTCACACCTACCAGTTTTCTCAGCAAAAATATTTCTTGATACATTGTTTATTAAAGATTTCCTCATTACGCATTCTAACATTTGTAAAACAAGCAATAAACAATCATGCTTGAAAAGAATAGAACTTTATATCAGATAGTTCTTCCACGGAATGTAAAACTTTCAATATTATGTCTCCTCTTAAACATGCAATCATTTTATCAATTGCAGAACATGATGCAATGTTAGGAAAAAAAAAAAGAAAAAAAAAACTGGTATTAACTATTCAGAGAAAAACTAATTTAACCTGAGAAATTTTCTTTCAAAACTTTTTTTATTAGCTTATATATATTGCAAAAAGGCAAAATTAGACCATAACTCTAAAACGTTATGTGAAATGGCTGGCATAATACGATCTGCAATACATGTGAAACCAGTGGAAAATATCTTCCCTTTTAGCATACTTCTTCATAGAGTATCATCATCCCTCCTTCTTGCGTAAAATTTATAGTATTTGAACAAGGCTATGAAAGTCATGAGCACCCAAATTTTTATTTTCAGAATTCCACACATGAGCATTCTGTGTCTTGTATTATAATAAAGTAAACCAAGTAGGTAATTTGGAAGGTTTCTGATCAGCTAACTAAAACCAAAATTTGACACACAGTTACAATTTTAGTACAAAGATTATGAACCAAATATCTTTTATTTATATTTCTGCGTTATGTTTATATGTATATGCATGTATACAGAAATGATAGATTTGTTTCAAAAGTTCATACTTCTCTTTACTTTAGATGCTAAAACCACGAGCCAGATTTTACTGATATAGCTCTTTGCATTTTGAAATTATCGTTTTTCATTTGCACTCTTCAACTTCCTGTAATGGATTCTATTCGTTGATAGAAATTGCAAATTTTGTGTTAAGAAACGGTACAAAATTTCATCACTTTATCTCATAGCATTTCTAAGTTATTAAGTTCATAGATCTGAATCTTGGAGATAAAATCATACCATCAAAAAATTTGAGGTTGAAATTTTGCTCTTCCTCTTAGAATACGAGAAAGTAAAAAAGGAATTTTTATTGGCATCAATCCATTTTTGCAATCTTGGGCAAGAGTAACTGATGATTTTTATGTAACATTGAAACAGCATGAACCTTTTTCTTCACATTTTATATTTAGAAATTTCAACCATTCAGTGTATGCACTTTTGAAAATTGACAGAAAATTTACTACACATTTTTTAAACATATTATTAAAAAGTACTAAAAACTTTTCTTTGGGGAGGAGATAAAAATTTCTGGTAGAAAAATATTTAAATAAACCATTATTGGTGATTTACTGAATGATGTTGAAATACAACCAACAAATGTGTTTCAAAACACACACTATAGAAAAGTCCACAAGAATAAGATAAAGTCATTTTTAAAAACCAAAGTAAATTGTTTTACATGAATACATAAAATTATTCTTTAAAAAAGCAGATCCTCCCCCCATTTAAGCAAGCAAAAGGAGATGAAAAAAGAGTCAAGAAAATGAAAGAAATATATTTTCTCCATATTATCAGTAGTTTCCTAAAATGCGGTAAAACTCATTCAACAAATTTCTGAATTCATTAAGATCCATGAAGAGATAAAAGATCAGACACTTCCAAGAAAATACAGTCACATAGACAAGCAGATCTAGTGTGGTTCTGTAACGAGATAAAATTGCCACTTCCCTACCATCTCAAAAAGAAAAATAAGCACCTAGTCAAAAATGTAATCACTTTTGGAACCCTTAATTAAGGACTACTAAATACAAGTAGTTTTTAAAAACATTCAATGATGCTATACACCTTGGACACTAATATAATAATTTCATACTTTCGAAAATCAAAATAGATTTAGTTTAGGTCAAAGTATGGAAAGGTAAAAAAAAAAAAAAATCAGCTAAGTCAGAAAGTGGGGTATTAATTCAGCAACTTGCAATTTATCTACCACTATGATCTCTCATATTATTTTAATATAGCAGCATAATACATAAAAGAATAAAACTAAAATAACTTACAAAATGATCTAATATAATTTAGGATATTTAAGCAAATTATCTTTGTGTCTATTAATTAGAAAAAAGGGGAAAAACATTCCATAAGTAATATGAGAAATCAGTTAACAAGTAATTAACATGCAAAAACTAGATATATTTTGCTATGCGGTTGTAAATCAAATTCTATGGAATTTCCTTACTTTTATATCAAATTTTGCTGGGAGGACATTTATTATATGTATACAAATTTTGATCTATATTTGTACATTTGTTGTACAATTTGAACATTTATTTCAGAAAAGTCATATTTTTGAAAGATTAAACATATCACTATTTTATCAATGAAGGTTTAGCATTTAATTAATTGTAATATATTTTGAACAACATTTAATATTAGAATGCAGAGGTTGGTGTTCATGAGTGTACATTTTCTATTTCAGAACACTGTTTTCTTTTTTTATTAAAGACTTGGAAGAACAATTTAATATAAAATGTAAAATACTATGGCAACTTTAAAAAAAAATCTATCTAGATTTCAGTTTTTTTTAAAAAAAGAAAGAAATATGCAAAGATAAGACCTTGTTTATAATCTGGCATGGGGAGTTGGCACTGTCTGCCTTTCTCAAGTAGGATGAAGTAATGGGAAAAGGGATGTTGACTGAATAGTGATCTTGGCCTCCTTCTGTTAAGTGCCAAAGAAAAAAGGAAGAGGTGGTGATCTTCCAGGACTTTCAAGGAAAGACTCATATATTCTTGACATTTTTATATAAACATGGAATACCTTTAAGCATATAGCAAATTTAATCTGTCAGATTAGCATTTAGAAATGGATATATTTAATATGCCAATTTATCACATAGATCTAATATCAATCAATTCCTTAACTGTTGATATTAACTTACTATTTACTTTCAATAATTAAAATTAATCTTTTTATTCAGCATTCAAAACTATTTAACCCTTTTTATAATATAAGTAATTACCTAATAGTGAAAATCAATGACTTATAATCCTTTCTGAAGATTTCTTGGATAGGAAACAAAAAATGGTGCCTTTGTTTTATAAGAAATAAGTAATGAAATAGGAATAAAATGAGCCAACACAATTAGCAATGGAAAAAACCAAAAATAAAAACAAAGGAATAAAAAATGCTCATATTATATCTATAAACAAATTTCGGATAAAAAAGTATTTTTAGTACTGGAGCGTTATGATATTATCTATTGTCATTAAACTAAAATTTTGAATATTTCACTTGCAAATATTTATTTAAATGAAACTAAACTATATAGCAAACAAAAAAAGAATGTTTTGAATCATCGTGTTAGAACGATCCCTCACTAAAGGAGCAATAAATTTTACTAAGAACTTATCTTTCATCACTCTTATTGTTTTCGAATAAAAACGCTTGTAAGTGACAATCTAACTAAACAAAATACTTTTTACATTAAAAAAGTGCTTATTCAGATACACTTCATCCAGTTACCAACTTTTTGAAAAATAGATAGGCTAACTTAACAGAACTGTTTCCAGAGCCTCCTAAGTTTTGCAAAAACAAAATGGCGTAACATCATAGAATTTCAAAAACAGCACTTACCATCGTTTGAAATCTTCTCATTAAGATTACTGATATAAATAGTGTTATTTGGAGGGTAAACGGGAACAACCACGCTGAATTGAATCGATCCAATAACGATATAGTTCATTTTGTAAAACTTTTGAAGAAGCTGGAACTTTCCAACAATTATAACGGTTTTATAAATGATTGAAGGAGTTGAGATGTTTCGTAGTTAAAACTTTTGCTACTTTCTTCAGATTATTTGTTATACAAGGTGTTGCCGAATTTGACAGACACATTCAGGAGGGTGATAGTAGGTGAAAATCGCAAAAATACAGGGAGTCCGAAAATTGTAAAAAATTTATAAAAAACAACAAATGATGTTTTAGCTATGAATTTCTTTTAAGTAAAAGCAACTTCTTAAATGTTTTCTTTCATGCGAGTAACATGCGAATTTCATGATCTAGGGTGTTGTAAATTACTAAAAACGAAAAAGTAGTTTAGAACCTATATTAGCAAAAATAATGAAACTTGAAGAAAAATAGAAGGTTGTAAATGTAAGGAATTTTATATTCTATAATTTGATATAAGCGTGCAATGTGAAAACTGGGGAGTTTTAAAGAAATTCAAGAAAAATTAAAATGGGAACCAGAAAACATCGCTGCAACATCAGTACCGATGTTCGCAGAGGACGTTGTCCAATACGAAAGATACATTCCGAACAAGGATAGTATGCATTAAGCAGATTCAAAATTACAAGAAAACACAAAGTCTCAGGTAACGTTTATTCAGAGAAAATCGCAAAAACAGACGTTGAAAAGACAATGAGCCCGGCGAAGACAGTGGCCTCTGAACGCGAGGATTAGGAACAAGATAACCGAGAAGAAGCCTTCTTGTGTGTAACATTTTCATGCATTCGAGAAAAATAAAAGCAGCGAGCAAGATAAATATTGCAAAATTGATGGTCGTTAAACTTTATTCACAAACAACAAATCAGATTTCACGAATGTAACTAAAATGCGCTGATGCTCCATAATCCATTAACCAAATGTTCTGGCGTATTGGTGCTCCCTGCAGTAAATCCGGTGGAACGTGCTGCAAGAAAATGAAGTCCTTTGTGTAGATGAGGCATTCGGGCAGAAGATACGGTCCAAATAGGTGATTGCCCAGATGTTAATATTAAACTTGTGACGTGATTTCGTTCGACGAAATAGTGATACGGGGATTTTCGAATGACCAAATATTCGCATTGTGCGTGTTGAAGACGAATTCTCTCGTAAAACAGGCTGCATCTGAGAATAAAGCTGTAGCAGAAAAGTGTTTATCTTCCTGTGTGAAATCCGGCGTACAAACATCATCATATTTGCGATTTTTCATTGAAAAACATTACCTACGATCCTGTGTTTACTTTCAGTTTTTCATCTACTTAATGCCTACTATCCTTGCTCAGAATGTATCTTTCGAATTTGACAACGCTCTCTGCGAACAGCGATACTGATGTTGCAGCGATGTTTTCTACTACCACTTTAGTTTTTCTTTAATATCTTGAAAACTCCCCAGTTCTCACTCTACACGCTTATATCAAATTATGGAATATAAAATTCCTTATATTTTCAAGCTTTTATTTTTCTTCAAGTTTTAATATTTGTGCAAATATGAGTTCTAAACTACTTTTTTCTTTACAGTAATTTACGACCCCCTAGATCATCAAATCTGCATGTTACCAGCGTGAAAAAAACTTTTTAAAATGGGCTTTCACTTTAAAAATATTCATATCTGAAACACCGTTTGTTATTTTTTTATTAATTTTTTACAGTTTCCTACAATTTGCCGACTCTCTTTATTTTTGCGATTTTCACCTACTAAATGTCTTTTGGGGCCCCATGTTGAATGGCGATTCTTTATTCTTTTGATGCCTAATATCACCCCTATGAATTTGTCGGTCGAATTCGACAACACCCTGTATATAGTTCAAATACGGAAGAAAAAAATACCTAAAAATTTGAAAGGTTTAATGCACAATTCATAAAACTTTGTAATCATTGATCGGATAATCTACTGTTTTTCGGACGTAGTTGACGACTTGTCATGATTTTGAGATGGAGAAGTTAGTATTGTTTAGTCTAATAAAGAATCTAATTTCATTGCTTTCCTATATTTAAACTGAACTTCATCGTCTTTGTTCATGACAAGAAAAGCATTAAAATAGTTTTTTTTGAAGAAAATAAAAATTATATTTGCAATATTTGGATATTATCTAAGGTAATCTATTGAACATTCTCTCTTTGAAGAGAAATCCAGAATTTTATTATCAGTATATTGCCAGTTATAGTATGATTTTCTTAAAAGTAAGATTGATCCATAAATGCAAGCTTTGTTCAATTCTACAAAATCTTGCTGTTAGGTTTTATTTAAAATTAATTTAACTATCCATCACAAAGGTAGAGTTGAATATTTTTGAATTATATAAGTAATTGGCAGTCTCTTCACAGTGATTGATTATCAATCATTGAAATGTCGTTTCGTAAACTAATTCTGTCGGAACACAAAAGGATCGAACGCCTTGGAAAACATCCAGGCCATCACAAAAAGCATTTGCCAGTTAATAAATAAATAACTGGATATTTTGTGTTTAAGATATAAAAAAGATTTTATACTTAAAAAAAAAAACTTTTTTTATATTTTTTTTATTAATTATTTAATGACATTGACTAAATAGGTTATTTGAGGGGTAGCAATATTTTAGATGATACTCTTTTTCTGTTAAATTAAATTATTGACAAATTTATTATTTTTGTTTGAATAGCTTTCAATTTTTAATAATTTGCATAGGAACAACAAATATAGACAATATTAACGTATTTAACTCATCGGATTTTTTTTTTTTTTTTTAGTTTTCTTAATACTATATAAGAACCAAATCTGGGAAATAATTTTTATTTAATTTTCAAAAAGTACCTGCATTTAAAAAAAAAAATCCTAATTGAGTTTCTCCGGGGAAACATTAATGTGAATTTTATTAAATGCACATTTGGTTCAATTAACATAAAACATTTTTAAGTATATAATTCTTTAAGACTTTGGATTTTCAAATACTAATTTTCCTCAAATTGAAACTGCTTCCTGAAATTAAATATAATATAAAAATTATAATAAGACCCATTTAAGGAAAATTCAACAAAAGATCAAATATATTTTTTATAAAAATCTAAATTTATAAGAAATATTATAAAATTATAGTTTTCGTCGATTTCTTTTATAACAGTAGATACCCTGGAAAAGGCAGCGGTTATTTATATACAGCCAAGTTTCCATGTAATAAACCTTACATAATTTTGCACAAATGCAGACACATGGATAACAAGGGATTGAGAAACTTTCTATTTACAGTGATTTTAACGAATTATAACAAACAAAAAAGACTACGCACTTACTGTAACAGTTAAATCAAGAAGTTGTTTAATATATTATATATACAGGGTGTCCCACAAGGTATGCGGTGTCTAATTTTTAGATTCGGATAGAACTCGTCAAGAGTATTTTGATGATAACATGTGAGGTCTCCGTATATAGCATCACAGTCTAATTAAAGTGTGAAGCTTGTGTCATGAAAACTTCCAAGAAATGAGAACAAAACCATGGGAAAATAAATATTTATTGAGAACTTCAATACAATAGATTTTCGACATGTTGGCAGTTCGAACAAATAAAATGGCGAAGTTTGGAATTGAAGTTCTCAATTATTTTTCTGCAAAACATCTTTCCATTTTTCTTGCCCTCGATATCCATTGCTGCTCTCTAGACATCCAATGCTGAGGGATGTATGAGATACACTGTGACTTTCAAACGTCCCTATAAAAAAAATCGCACTGTTAAGATCTGGGGAGGAAAGTGGCCATTCTCTACCATTATTTGTTTTGTAATGGAATCCAACTCGATCAGTCTATCGTGAAAATGTTCAACCAAGAGATTGAAGTTTTGAGAGTGCGTTGAGGTCTAGCCCTATCTTGCATAAACCAATAACCGCTTATCTTCTTATGTCATGCAAGAATGAGATGTCACTGTCATTCAAGAACTTTCATTTTTTGAACATTACGTTCTGTTCTTCCACGCATCTCCTTTTTCCCTTCATATTTTCGCTAGCGCATTGCTCAACACAGTGCCGGTTTCCTAAAATCTTTCGTACGTTGTTTTGATCGTCGTTCCGTTTATGTTGCCGATATTGCCGAATTTTTTCACTACACTACGATATGATTGCAATTCATGATAATTCCATAACATGAAAATACATTCAATTGAATATTTGCTCATTTCAGAACCACAACGAATACGAACGCTACACAGACATTTTTTTAGCGAATAACGCGTGTTTCATTCTTGTTTTCTAGTCTTATATTCTGCTGTAGAAATTTGCATATTCACTTGCAGACATACTTTTCCTCTAATTTGTTGCCACAAATATGTATAATAACATGGAGAAGCTTCCATATTGCGCAACCGTATGCATCGTAATTTGGAATACAAACTGTCGGATAAATAATTAATGTTTTTCGTGTAATCCGACTATGGCGCTATATTTGTGGATCCCACATGTTGTATATCAAAACACTCGTCTTAACGAGTTCTATCCCAATCTGTAAAAATTAGACACTATATCTTGTGGGACACCCTGTGTGTTTGTCTGTGTACACACACACGCACAGGGTGTTGCCGAATTCGACCGACAAATTCAGAGGGGTGATAGTAGGCATCAAGAAGGTAAGAAATCACATTTCAACGTGGGGCCCCCCACACGACATTTAGTAGGCGAAAATCGAAAAAATGTACAGTCTGAGAACTGTTGGAAATTGTAAAAAATTTAAAAAATAAATAAATGGAGTTTCAACTAAAAAATTTCTTGTAAAAGAAAGCCCATTTTAAAAGTTTATATATTATTATTTTTTTCATGCTGATAACATGCGGGTTTGATGATGTAAGGAGTCAAATTATTGAAAACGAAAAAGTAGTTTAGAACTCATATTTGCACAAATATTAAAACTTGAAGAAAAATAAAAGCTTGAAAATATAAGGAATTTTATATTCCATAATTTGATATAAGCGTGTAGAGTGAGAACTGGGGAGTTTTCAAGATATTCAAGAAAAACTAAAATGGAACCAGAAAACATCGCTGCAACATTAGTACCGCAGTTTGCAGAGAGTGTTGTCAAATTCAAAAGATAAATTCTCAGCAAGGATAGTAGGCATTAAGTAGATGAAAAATTGTCAGTAAACACAGGATCGTAGGTAATGTTTTTCAATGAAAAGTCGCAAATCGGATGAAGTTTGTACGCCGGATTTCACACAGGAAGATAAACACTTTTCTGCTACAGCTTTATTCTCAGATGCAGCCTGTTTTACGAGAGAAGGCGTCTTCAACACGCACAATGCGAATATTTGGTCATTCGAAAATCCCCGTATCACTATTTCGTCGAATGAAATCACGTCACAAGTTTGATATTAACATCTGGGCAATCACCTATTTGGACCGTATCTTCTGCCCGAATGCCTCATTTACACAAAGGACTTCATTTTCTTGCAGCACGTTCCGCCGGATTTACTGCAGGGAGCACCAATACGCCAGAACATTTGGTTAATGGATTATGGAGCATCAGCGCATTTTAGTTACATGCGTGAAATCTAATTTGTTGTTTGTGAATAAAGTTTAACGACCATCAATTTTCCAATGTTCATTAATACTTGCTCGCTGCTTTTATTTTTGTCGAACGCATAAAAATGTTACATACAAGAAGGCTTCTTCTCGATTATCTTCTTCCTAATCCTCGCATTCATAGGGCCATTCTCTTCGTCAGCCTCACTGTCTTTACGTCTTTTTTTCTGATTTTTATTAAATAAACGTTACTTGCGACTCTTAAGTTTTCCAGTAATTTTTCATCCATTTAATGCCTATTATCCCTGCTCTGAATTTATCCTTCGAATTTGACAATGTCGTCTGCGAATATCGGTACTGATGAGTCAGCGATGTTTTCTGGTTCCCATTTTAATTTTTCTCGAATATCTTTAAAACTCTCCAGTTTTCATACTTCACGCTTATATCAAATTATGGAATATAAAATTCCTTACATTTTCAAGCTTTTATTTCTCTTCAAGATCTAATATTTGTGCAAATATGGGTTGTACATTACTTTTTCGTTTTCAGTAATTTACGACCCTTTAGATCATCAAACCCGTATGCTATCAGCATGGAAAAAAAAAAAATCCTTTAAGAATGGGCATTTCACTTAAAAGAAAACTCTTAGTTGAAACTCCATTTGTTATTATTTTTTTTATTTTTGCGATTTTCACCTACTAAACGTCGGTTGGGGCTCGTGCTGTATGATGATTCTTTATTCCTTGATGCCTAATATCACGACTCTGAATTTTTCGGTCGAATTCGGCAACACCCTGTATTATATATATATATCAATTTTGAGAGATAAAACATAAGATTTAAGTATTAATTCTTCACTTAATACAGTTCTACAGTACAGTACAGTAATTCTTTATTTAGTTCATCACATTTTTTACCTAATACAGGTTTACAATACAGAACGGTACAATACAGTAATTCTGCACTTAGTTTATCATATTTCCATTTTAAAAGATAAAACGTAAGTTTTAGATATTCATTCTTCACTTAACACTTGCAAGCTTATTAGAAGGACTAGCGATATTGGAAAATTGTGATTAGCATCAAATCAGCATTCATAAATCAAAGCAATTAACTTCACCTTTTGATTGTTTTATTCTATTTTAACATCGAAATATTTGATATAATCCTAATATTTATATCCTCTTTATTCGTACTACTCTTCTTCAACAATGAGGATCAAAACTATTCAATGCAAAACTTTTACTGGCAACCGAAAAAATCTTATTTATTTCAGAAACCAATTTACTTTGGCAAGAGAATAGCACAAATATGATAAACATGAAATAAGAGTGAATGTGAAATTACATCATATATATGTTTTCAAAATGTTGTCATAATGCATCATTACAACTGCTGATCTGCTCCAGAGCATTCCTCTGAATATGAAACGTAACTTCTTTTTTTTTCTTCCAAAATTGGAATCATCATCTTCATCAATAACAAAAAATGCTTCATTTGCTGCCTTATAGCCTTTATTTTTACTGGCATCATCAAAATACTCCATACTCAGAGGAGTTTCTCTTTTTAAAATTGGTGGATAACACTCATTTGCAGCACCAAGGCTTAAATTTCCACTGGCTTTATCAATATGCTCCATACTCAGAGGAATTTCTCTATCTAGGGACAGTGGATTACACTCAGGTCTCACATCATATGTAATTTCTTTCAGCACATTTTTTATACCTGTGTGCTCATTACTGTCAGTTAACTGAAATGGAATACAATCCATTTCTGTCACTGCAGTCAGAGGACATTTTACTGGCAATCGATATTGCAGACTTTCACATGGTTTAGAACTTACATAGGATGATGCATCATTATCACCATTTTGCATTGTTTCAGTCTCAATGTCTTGCTGGCTGTCAAAGATAAGTGGCTACTTTCCAGTATGATTTTCTTTACCATCATCATTTAAGTCCTTAAGTTTTTCATCCATCTTTAATGGAAATTTAAACATTTGGGTATGATCGGATTCCTTTTCACTATGACATTCTTTATAATTATTACAATTAGGTTCTTGAAACTTTTCATGGTCAATTTTATTCTGTTCAGCAAGTTTTCTGACTAAAAATGCCGCTTCTTTATTTCTTTCTGGGTGCTTTATATTTTTCAAAAGTTTTCGTATTGCTCAATTATTATATCATATCTTTCTTTTCGTCCCTTATGCTTTCAATTTTTCCTCATTTCTAGCAATAATTCCACACCTCTTTTTAAAGGATACATCGCGTCCACACATGCGATTTACGAATTTCTTTATCTCACGATTAAACATTTCTCGAAATAGACTTGAAAACTGACTGAGTTCTGCCTCCGTATACACTCTGTCTAAGTCTTCAACGGCATTTCCAGCTGGTGGGCAAGTTCTTTGAGCAATTTCTTCCAAAACTTGTTGACCGTAATGAACGTGGAAGGATTGAGGTTGTGGGAAATCGGGGATTTCAGGTGAAAGGCGTGGTATAGCAACAAAACAGTTTTGTTTTCTTAAAATACGATCAATTTCTCCTTCTTTCTCAATTTCATTATTTACAGCTTGCGCAGCTCCATTTTGCACATTTCTTTTATGGCACTTCCCCTGCCTTTCCAAAATGCCAATTTGCGCTTTCATATCATTCTCATTGTTACTTCTTTTTCTCTTTAAAACTTTAGAATTTGATCCATTTCTATTATTTAAATGGAGTTGAGAAGTTTTAGTTTGAGAAGGTGATTGGTGCTTTGCCATATCTCCATCATTTATAGCTTGCACGGCTGTATTTTCCTTATGTTGCTTTTCCCAAATGCCACTTTTATATTGTTATTTTATATATCTTTTTAAAACTTTAGAATTTGATAGGCGCTTTGTACTCCCCCCCCCCCAAAAAAAAAATTCGGCATATATCTCTATAAGTTTACCACGGAATAAATGCTCCCAAGGATCGCTTTTACCTATACGATATCCCCCTGCCAAACTTCTTTTCCTGACTCAGAACTTACTGTAACTAATGGCATTTCCCTATCTATTATGATATCTAGACTTATTCCATAACATGGTAATCTTTTGGTATCGCAAGCTGGACTGATTCTAACTTCAAGCTCATTTTGCTTTCCTGAAAAATGTGATCCTTGAAATTCTATATTCAAGCAAAAATGTCTATTAGATCCTATTATTTTCTGAGAAGATGATTTGATGACTGCTGCATCATATTCATCAGATTTCAAATGGTCAAGTCTTACATAACAGTTTTTTTATGGCAAATTTTTTCAAAAGTTGTGCATCAGATAGTTTGTCAGACACCTGTCTTTTTCTACATTTCAGATTCATTTTGAATTTCTTTATAAACACTACGAAGTAATAGAAATAATTTATATGCTTCCAAATCCACATATCTATTTAAACTTATAAACGAAACCAAAAACGATAGAACGCGTACATTTTATTGCAACAACAGCGCTTTTACACATATCATTGGTCTGAAGCTATTTCAGATTTTTAACAGATGTTCTCTGTGGAATTCCAAGTTTCTTCGCAGTGATTGATTATCAATCATTGAAATGCCGTTTCGTAAACTAATTCTGTCGGAACTCAGAAGGATTGAACTCGTTGGAAAATATTCAGCTTATCAGATAAAGCATTTGCCAGCAAATAAATAAATAACTCGATATTTTGAGTTTATTCTGATAGCCAACAGGAATGATTTAATTTATTTTGTGCTTAAGATATAAGAAAGATCTTTAGCCGTTTTTAGTCAAAAAACTTTTTTTATCAATCATTTATTGACAGACGCTGATTAAGTCGGATATTTGAAGGGTGGCAATATTTCACATGATACTCTTTTTCTGTTGCTAAATTAAATTATTGACTGAATTATTATTTTTGTTTCAATAGCTTTCAATTTTTAATAATCTGCACACGAACAATAAGTAGAGACAATATTAACGTTCTTAATAGTTAATTTGGTTCTTAATACCATATAAGAACCAAATCTGGGAAATACTTTTGCTATTTAATTTATATATTAAATAAGGGTAATTTTATTTGCTATGCGAATCATATAAGAGTATCTTATAAACTCAGCTAGTTATTACACTCTTAATGAAAAAGATATAGATGGTGTCATGTTTACAATACCGTTATAAAATTATTTTTGAATCAGGAGGGAAAAAATCCCATAGAAGGTAGTTTTTTTTTTTTTGAAAATTATGTAGATGCACTGAGATTCATGAAGATCTCAATTGGATTACTTTGTTAAAGGACAAAATACATAAAGATAAAAGGGGATTTTCATAAATTACAATCTTTAAAACCTTTATAATATTTATATTAGCGAAGTAATGTATTAATTTTACTGTTTTTTTTATTATTATTCCCTAAAAGTGTATAGTTTTGCGAGACACAATTGCCGCATTTAGCTATACGATACCAATTTAGCCTGTGTGAATAAATGATTAATAAAAAAATTAATAGAAAAAATGAATTTCCTTCAGTTTTTTTTTTTACTAAAAAAAGTTTAGTTTTTTTTTTATATCTTATACAAAAAATAAAATAAAACATTCCTAATGGCAATAAACACACACAATATGTTTTTTTTTTACTGGCTAATGTTTTATCTAATCGGTTGAACGTTGATAGTTCAATCCTTCTGCGTTCTAACAGAACAAGTCTGTGTATTTTCAATAGGCGGTTCAATGTCACATTTTCTACTTCGTTATTGATTGTCTGGTACCAGTAACGCGGTAGAAAATGTGATCTTGAACCGCCTATAGAAAATACACACACTATAGTTGGCGAAAGGGCATATCAACCATTGTCAAGAGGCTCGGGAGCCCGACAAAGTGTATTTGTTGATAATCCGGAATCGTCTCAGACCAGTAATACGAGTAGACTCCCTCAATTTTTGCAATAAAATTTACGCGTTCAACCACTTTTGTTTTCCTTTATAAGTTTTAGCAGAAATGTGAATTTTCAAGCTTATGACTTATTTTTGTTACTTCATACTATTCTTTAAGACATTCAAAATAAATCTGAAACGAAGGAAAATATGAAATTTCTTTTATACAACACCGCACGGAAAAAAAGAAGTCGCATTAGGATTTTGCATATTAATTAACCCTTTCTAGGGCCGTGGGAAGTATGCTTCCCACCAAATTTATCAATCTTTGTATGAAATTATGTAGGTTGGCATAAGTTCTCAATTTTTTTAGAAAGACGAAAACGTAGATGCTTCAGTTCTTTATCTAACACAAAATGATCTGTCTTGATTTGCTACTTAATTATTAATTAACCAAATTAATTAATTAAATTTGTCTAATAAGCTAAATGAGTCCCTTTTCTTATTCTAATTTCAAGCCTCAAAATATTTTAACATAATATGACTAGAAAAAAATGGCCCTTTAAAGGGTTAATGAAGATTTTAAGAGATTAAAAGCAAAACAATAGCGTTGGAATTCTTTGATGCTTAGTTAGATTCTTAAGATGTTTGGAAATTTTTTTTTGTGCAAATGGAATGCTTTGAAATGTTATATTTTATACTTATAGCCGATAAAAATGCTGTCACATAAAGAAAATAAAATTTAAAATGTATAATTTAAAATGGGACAATTTCTTACCAGTTTAAAAAAAGTAAATAGCTGAAACATAATTAGTGAGCCAAAGGACAAATATTCTGAATATCTTTTACTAAAAACTGCGCTTCGAAAAAAAAAAAGGGGGGGGAGGGGATTCGCCTAAAAATTCTCTAATATCTTCTCAACATGAAATTAGTATTAATGGACACTACTAATCTAAAAGAAGTAAAAGTCACCGATTTCGGTCAGTCATGGATCTTGAGGCCTCTACCTTTTCTTTTCATAAAGTACTAACATTGCTGATATTTTTCAAAATTTATTTAATCAAATTTCTTAATAAAAATTTGTGTCATTTCTTCGAAGAAAAAAAAAGCCCCCCCCCCTCAACTTCTAGAATTATTTACCGATATTATTAATCTAATAATGAGGTGATTATTTACGCTAGTTTTAAGTTATTATTCTCAAAATCGGATTAAGCTTGTTGAAATCCCAGGTTTTTAAAGGTTGGGGTCTCTGAAGATATACACTTTCTTTATGCCTTTCAACTTGTCACTCACAGTGTTTCAAAATGATATAAATGTTTTCGATTACTTTCTGTCTTTGTATCTCTATTTCTATTAATAATAAATAGGATTTATAAATAGAACATTATTTGTTATCAATTAAATTTATTAATTTTTACTGAATAATTAAAATGTTTTGAATTCAGTAATTTAAAATGTAACGATATTCTTTAATGAGAATTCAGTAATTTAAAATGTAACGATATTCTTTAATGAATTTAAATGCGACACAATAATCTAATGAAAGTAAGGTAAATAAGATTCTTTTTAAATTCTGAACTATGAAACAATTCTCTTTTGAAAGTTTTCTAAAAATAATTTTTTTTTCTTCTTTTTTCACACTACACACGTTGTATATAATGTTCCTGCATATGCATCGAAAATAAAATACCATAATTGTTTATAAAGGAATACTATGCAAAACAAAAATGTAATATTTTTTTCTAGATTTTCTTTACAAATTATTCAAAGTTTTGAGATGCATTTAAAATTTATTTTTATAATCTGAATAATAGTAACATAAATTTAACATGCTTTCCTACAGCGGAATATGATAATGACAGCAATTTTTCAAAGTTTTATGTATTTATGACTTTACAGAAATTTAATCCTCTATGAAGAATAATAAAAATTACTTTGACTCATTTGATAGAATTGTTTTTTTTTTAATTTTCCACACAATTCACTAAAATAATTAACAATAACAGAAATTCAGTTTAAAATATCTGACTGAAATTTCGTATATGGTTTATTTGTACCATTCTCTAGAAAATGAATTAATATCAATATTAGGATTAGCTGTTATAGAGCTGCTCAATTTTTGAGATTTGAAAGTAATCTAGACTTTTTAAAGTGGTTTAAAACTTAAGACTCCTATACTTTGCAAATATCTACAAACTTTGATAAACTTTAGTTTCAGTCCCAAGTACGTTCTTTATTATTATATATGCTAAAGACTATTTTATTTTGAAATATTTTTTTTTATTGATTGAGAACATTTGAGAAAAGTCCAAAGTTCTCTCAAATATTAAAAAAGTGTATTATATACATATATATTTTATTTAATATGCTTTATTCTGAAACGTCCTTTAAAAATGCGTTTAGATTAAAATTTAAGTATAGAAAATACCATTATATATGTATGGATGTATGCAATGATATTTTAAAATCTAAATTAAACCCTAATTAATTTCCAAAGTTTTACCTTAATTCGTCCCATATTAACTACAAATTAAAATATTTTCTTATTTCCTGATCCAATTCCACCTTTTTTATTTAATTAATTCAACACGAGCTCTAAAATTGCTAAATCAACAAGTTCCCACATTCCGAGTGAAGGAATAAAAATCTGCCAACATAAACAATTTCTTTAAAGATAACTATTTCTCCATACTTAAATCGACACGTGTAAAGAAATCCCTATCAGAATCTCACAGTATATAATCATGGGGATAATTCGTTCGTTCTTTTTCTTTTTTTGCTCTCTTCTGCTTTTGTATTGTTTGTGAACGAATGCTAGGTCGCCCGCGCTTCTTGTGGATGGAATAAAAGAAAAGTTTTAAAATTACAAAAGTATCTTCTCTTCGGCCACGAAACTGCTTCAAAATTATATGTTCACACACGTACGCACGCACACACACTTAATATGGCAATCATTTTGTCCACTCGCACATGTATGAGTGTGTGTGCAATTCTTAGCTTTCTTATTTATACAAACATTTACGCTCTAAATTACTGTTTGCACATGAGAGCTTTCGGAGAAAAACTGAAATTACTTTCTAAATTAAATGAATATTTGTTCTGGAGATTTGACGCCTTTTTCAAAACGTCAATTTTTCTGTAAGAATTAGGATTTATAATGTGAACGTATTTCAAATAAAATTTCATTCAGATACTTTCCCCTCTATTTTGCGAAGTGTGTTAAATATGAAACAACGCATCATTCTTAAAATGCCGATTCACAGAAATTGGCGGGTGGGCAACAGAATTACGGAAAAGCAGCAGTTGTTTTGTATCTGTTAAGTTCGTCCTTTATTTGTTGTCTATCGCTTGTCGGCCTTTTGGCTAAGATCAAAGTGTAGTATCTGTTCTTATCAGCTCATTTGTTGTCTTCCTGAGTTTACTTGACCTTTTACCATCTTTATGACTCGACTTCAGGGGGGGGGGGTTACTATCTATGAAAGAGAATCAATATCTTTAATTTAAACTCAACAATTATTAAACACATGTGAAAAGATTTGAATTTCAAAAATTTATCAAATTAAATGCTGATAAAAATGTTCTTATTTTACAATTAGTTACTAACTTGCAAGCTGATCCATTGATTTATGATGATTTTACTTTAGATTTGACTATTTTGCATTTTTTGCGATTTTTCATCTCATTTGTTTTCACAATTTCGAAACTACATCGAAAATGTCGAACTGAAATATACAGTGAAATTATTATCCTTAAGAACGTCCAATACCAGTTAAAACAAATTAACGATTTTCTTAGGAAATTACAAATGATAATTTATAAGTGAATATTTCCTTCCACATAAATTTCAGCTTGCATAGAACTTATGTCATCGTAAAAAAAAAAAAAGAAGCTTTATGTTTTATTAATTTTGAAATTTAAACCTTTGTTTTATTGCTGTTTTAGATATACAGAATTTTGTTAAATATAATGTAGAAATTTAATATTATTTTTTTCTTCTTTGATTCTAACAACAACAATTTATTTCTACATTTGCAAAATTTTAAATTGGTATACGACCGAAGTTTCACATAAATTGATTTCTTTTTCTTGAAATAAATAACTAAAGCGTGTTTTGTATACATATAAATTCACGTCATCCTATTTTGCATGCTATCGATAAGTGAAATTAATTGCCTACATCGATAAATACTTCTAAACATAGAATAATTCTTTACACCAATTTTCGAGAGTTTTCAAGTAGACTGGCAAGCATTTGTAAAACTCACGCATCCCAATTTCACTGAAATCTAAACAGTACTAACTCCATTTGCTTATATAATTTGGTACTCCTTTTTATCTAAGAAAATAAACTGCGAAAATAAAGAAAACTTTTCTTTTAAGTATTTAAGATTTTTTTTTCTTTCGAATTCAGTTTTCAGTTCAGTTCATTCCAGAGTTATTGCCTTCTAAAACATTTACCGATGTTAAAATAGTACGTCGACATAACATGATTAATAAATGATCATTGGGCGAATTTTATGGTTTATTTTAAAGCAAAACAGCTTTCCTTCATTGAATCCATAATTACAAACTATAATAATAATACAGATTTCAGTTCATCGTTATTTCCATTCCAAGCAGTTCCTAATTAGAGCAAGAAAGTGAAATGATGCGAAATTTTTATAGCATAAATGTTAACATATTTAATCCATCAAATTAAAAAAAACAGACCTAATTGAAACTGAAACTTTTGTCAACTACGTGTTGATAAAGCCAGCAAATGAAGCAATAAATGTTTTTTCGAAAGGAAGAAAATTAGAATTTACTTCATTACCTTCAATTCCATCGCATTTTTAATAAAAAGAGTGTATGCATTAGAAACTTTTATTTCAATTAAAATGTAAATAATAATACTTAGCTAATCGGAATTTGGGAGGAAAATACATTCTTATGTATAAGATCTTAAGAGAATCGTTTATCTATTCTAATTGCTTTTAAATGACTTTGAGGGTGACTACTTCATTAAAATCGATTACAAATGGTTGATGCAGAAGGGGGAAAAATTTATATTTTAATTAAATTTCCCAAACATTAAATAAGAGCAGTTTAAAAATTCGAAAACAAATTCTTAATAAAAACCCTTTATAGATGTTTAACATGGCATAGCTCATAAAGTTTTAAACTGAAAATTTATTTTGAAGCATTTAAGAGCGAAGATGTCAACATTTTTCAATAAAATAAATAAATAATGCTAAAAAAGAGAGCGAATTTTTGAAAAAAATGGGATGGGATATTTTTGGGTATGGATCAATAGTACTTCTGTAACAAATTATGTGGCTCTAGAATATCCCCCCCCCCAGCTATCCAGTCATTTTACTAAAAATTCTGTTTTATTATTATAGATGACGATGCTACTGCTTCTAAAATTTAATACATGCTATTATTTGTACGTACGAGATTACTATAATTATTTAGTTCCTGCTCTGGACAAATACTAATATATTGCAAATGTTAATTGCTCAATAGAAAAATATTACAAATGAGGATATATTTAAAAGAAAAATAAGTGAATGTAAAGACAATTTTAATCCTTCATAAATCTTAAAGATTTTAATAATTTAATTCTTCATAAAGTATTTTGAAATGTGTGTGTGTGTGTGTTGTGTATATATATAGTATACACCAACCATCCAATAAGAATTTTTGTGCATACAGTTCTTAGCAGAAATTAAGATAAAATCTCTGTTTATGATGGGCAACTACTCGTATATCGATATTATCACTCGACGATCGAAGTTTAAATGCGGCGGAACTTTCGTCCAGTACAGTATTTTTAAAAACATCTGACATTTGTAACCACGCACAATAAACAAAAGCAATAAAATCTGATTTAAATGAACGGTAATTTGTATCTAGCCTGGAGACGGATGACTGCACAAAACTTAGAGAGGGGTAGAAAAAATCCAGCTAGCACTTTCGGTGCATCTCTATTGAAAAACTCATGCGTTTTTAGAAGTTTTTTTGGTCCCACTGCTGTCGATTTTCGAAAAGTTTTACACACAGAATGAAACCACCCAGAGGGTTAAATCTTTAATATTTTAATAAAGAAAAAATTATTAGAACTGTTGCCCTGATTATCAATTTTTAAAGAATGGGAATGTTTCAAAGTTACAGCAATGTTTTTACATGTCAATTTTTTAATCTTCGTGTGCTATTCTCATTAATGTTCTACAACTGAAATAGCAGTTTTCCAGTACATGAAGATTTCAGTAAAGAACAAGAAATCGTAAAGAAAAAGAGCGATGTCATATGTTTCAAATATTTTTCCATATAGTTATTTCCTGTTACTTTCTTTGTAGATTGTTTTATGGTACAAGATTGGTTTGAGATTTTATCTGAATATCATTTATTACATTTATGTAATGATTTATGAATGAACAAAGTAATTCATATTATGAATTTGCAATGGTTTTAATTCATAGACAACTGTAAAGTATAAAAGAAAATACAGTCAGGGCCGGCCATCTGAGGGGTGCGGCGGATGCTATGCACCAGGGCCCCCAACGTGATCAAGAATTAAAATAGTGTTCTGAATAATAATAGCGGGATGGAAAGAACAGAGAAAGCTATTTATCTCACCTGCTAAGTTAAATTGCATATAATACGTTGAAAACCCATACTATAAAATGTTTAATATTGTTTGATCTAATCACATCCATGCCATGGAAATAACCCTCTGGGTGTCCAAAAGGAAAATTAGCAGTGAAGAAAAAAAGATTTTTTTTTTCAAGAACTTACAAATAGATATGTTTTCTTGCCAACGAAGTAATTCTGGCAATGAAATTGGTTCGACTTCAGAAGTTACAATTAAAGCTTCAACTGGAGAAGAAACTACACAATCTTGCAACGGAAGTGTAGAAACTATGAAGAACCATATTTTATACAAATATGATAGAATTAGAAAATAACGACGAAAATGACAACAACAAATGTGATGAAGTGCATATAAGTGATTCAGGTTTACGACCAAGTATTTTAACTGTTAAGTTTAAAATGTTTTGTGTTCATAACAGACCTGTACAACACAAAGGAGTTTTTGCTAAGAATGCTGAAGGTAGATCATTTTCAACTACGAACTACTTTATAATATATATATATATATATATATATATATATATATATATACACGATTTACAGGTGTTTACAATAACTTAAGAAAGTTATCAAATATAATTCAAGATCAGGAGCGTTCTATTTGTTACTTAATTCATTTATTGCTTAGAATGAATTACTGAAATGACTACATTTATGTTCGACTGTTGATAAAACAAATCAAGTTAATATAAATACGGAAACGGAGCGATTTAAATTACTATTTCAAAGAATTGTAGATGTGATTCTATTCTTACCGTGTAATAATCTTCCCCTTCGAGGAACCCATGAAATAACAGGTACGTCCAATAATGGAAATTTTTTGTTAAAACGAATTATTAAGTAAATATGACTGTGCTAATCGTTATATAAACAGAATTTTAAAAAAAATTCGAAAAATAGAATTGTGCATTATTTAGCATATACGTAACGAAAACAAATTATTCCTGCGTTAGAAAATGAAGTTTATAATAAAATTAAAGACGATATAAAAGCAGCTACATACTACAGTTCTAAATGGATACTACTCCTGATATTTCCCATATGAAACAAACTTCAGTCCTATTCAGTAAATTTTGAACAGAAAAGATTAACTATACATGAGTAATTTATAGGATTTATTGAAGTCACTGATGGGACTGGAGAAGGACAAGAAAGCTATATTGGAAATATTCAATGAGCTTGATTTATATATCATGGATTACAGAGGACAGGTATATGACAACAATAACAACATGAAAGGGAAATAAAAAGGTGTACAACCTAGAATAATTGCTCTAAGCCCTCATGTAATTCAGGTGCTTTGCCTATCGCACACTTTTAATTTATTAATTTGTGATCTGCTTCCAATAACTAGTGATAATGCTTCCATTGTAAAAATATATTTGGATATTGCAACATTTATATTGCTTCTTTTTGCACCTATAAAATAAATAAATAAACTACAAAAGGATGGGAAATTCTGCAAAAGCACTTAAACATTACTTTTAAACCATTATACGACACTCATTGGGAAGCCGAAATAGATTCGGATAAAGCAAAGTATATATAGTTTGAACAAACTGATATACTGCTTTTGTACAGATAAAAGTTGGATTTAAAAGTATTTCAAATTAATCACTGATATAAAAACTTTAGAAAACATGAATTTGAAAAATGTTTTGTTCATGAAATTGTTATACTACGAGATATGATTTTGAATGAAAGGGATGTAAATAACGTGCAAGACATACTGCAATATATATTAAATAATAATTATAATGAGTTATTTCTAAATATATTAACTGTGCCAAAACTTTTTACTATGTTGCCAGTTACTATTATAAACGATGAGAACTTTTTTAGCAAATTAAAATTAATAGAGAATTATCTTCGGTCAAACATGAATGCAGTACACTTAAATGCATTTGCTATAACTAAGCATCGAAAAAGAAATTTAAAAAAAAAATTTCTGAAGTAATTAATAGCGAAAAAAAATCACGCATTAAATAAATATGCAATAGTAATATGCACTCGTGTTTGTCATTTTTTTACTTTACAAAATATTTAGGGTCACAAAAGCTTTTTTGCACTCGGTCCGATATGTAAAGAAGGTCGGCTCTGAATACAGTGTATAAAAAATGCAATTTAAAATTATTTTGCTGTAGCCCATCCTACAAGCATACAAAAGAAATTGTAAGTAACATTATAGATTTAATAACTTTGCGTTAAAATGCATTCATTAAAGAAAAGAAAAAAATTGAAGACAAATGAGCTTAATTAAGACATTTAGATAATGGATGTGTAAATATTTTTGTAATAATACAGACACTGCCATCCTGTTCACATCCATCATAAAATATTATTTATACTAATAGAACAATTCAAATTTATGTAAATTATTTTCATTTTATTTTGCTTTTGAGAAGGTTATATACAAACTTACATTATGTATTTAAAATTATATAAAAACAGATGATAGACAGAGATTAAGTTGATTGCACATAAAAAATTACAAATGACCTAATCACCACAAATTGAACAATTAAGAACTTTTAATATCTTTCATCATCGTTTGTTGAGATTCACTGATGGTAAAAAGTTAGAAATAAAATTTGGTAACTTCCAAATAGTCAAATTTGTTGTGTAATATTTTGCTTCAAAATAATAATAATAATAATAATAAACAGAAATGACAGTTGGATCAATTTTATAGTTAAAACAAAATTATAGAAGAATTTAATTACACTACACATAACTTATTCTAAGCATGAAGTTTATTCTAAGATGCAGAAATATTATTGAATAGCCTTTTTGAAAGGAACAGGGGTATTATTATAAAAATAATTTTAAAAAAATATATATGCTAAAATAAAGCTTATAAACTACTACTAAAAATAACTATAATTTATTCTCTTAAATGGTATGCTTGTTCACTAAATTGTCCAATTTTTAAGATTATGAAATTAAAATATGAAAAATGCATGAATATCCATAAATATTCTATGGATTTCACAGTAAAATCAAACTGCTGGTAAGTTAAATAAACAAAAAAGTGTCACTAAATTAGATAATAATGAAAAGAGTTAAGTGGCTAATTATCGGATGGCTAAAACCATCGAGGGAAAAAAAAGAGAGTTTAAATCGATTCCTTGTTGCTATAAGTGCAAGGATTCTTTCAAATTATAATTTTAACAAAAAGGATGAATTAAAATTGCCAATGATTATTCGAAATTTAACACATCCAATTGTATGAAATTAAACTATACACAATACAAGCTGTAAATAATAGATCAAAATAAATATTAGAATTTCATTATTTAAAATAGAAAATGATATACTGTTGATTAAAAAATGATCTGATGTTATGAAGCATGTATTATAACGTGTTAATATGTTACATATACATATTAATATGAGAATTGCATAACTATAGGTTAATTATCCTTACAAATATTTTTTCCATTCATCACATTCAAAGATATTTGAATCAAAACAAAAAACAACTCTCATTCCTCAGGGCTTATATTTATATTCATGTATGTTCTAATTTGCATAATATACTTTGAATTTAAAGTTATACACTGGGTGAATTGAGGAAATTGATTCAAAATTTTGGCATTTTTCAAAGCACTTTAGCACAGACACACACACACACACACACAAAAAAAAACTTTTTACAAACATGCACAAGTAAAATCATGTATTTTCTAAGCATAGAATGTTTTCTGCTTTACAATACATAGCCTTTATTGAAATATTTAAAACACACACAAATTTTAAATATGTATTTTTTTAAATTTTAATCTTTATTTCTGTATTTACCTAATGTCTTCTATTGAAAAATAAAGGTTGCTTTTTTTTTTTTGTTAAACAAGAAATTAAAATAATGGAAATTGTCAACAAAAGATTAAGCCACCTTTTATAAGATTAAAAATAAAAATCGATGCCCCTTCTTCATATTTCTTAAAATTAACAAATTACCAGTTAATTTGAATGGATGCATCATTTTTGAAAATATTGTCACTGATGTCGAAATTTAGCATGAGCATAAAAATCTAAGGAGAGGAGTAGCAAATTTTTTGAAATTTACGGCAAATTAGAGAATATACTTTAAAAAAATTATTTTATCCTGCTTTAAAAATGTATCACAAAATTTTTAATAAAATGTATGTTTTTTTTTAATTTTATTTATATTGATATTATGATCTCAATAAATACAGATATTAATGGATTCAAATCGACAGTGAAAGTAATCGTTGAAAACTCTTCGATTAAAAAAAAATCATTTTAATTAAAATATTCTATTATGAAAGGCAAATCTAAAAATGGCTATAATTTTGTTTATATGTTTATTTCAGACTTAACATTTATTAAGAACATTATCTTTAAATAAAATTTAATGTAAAAAACTGAAATTTTGATTGATGATATTGATAAGAATACATCTCTCTCTATGTATGAGAACTGGAAATTTACATAACTGATATAAAGGATATAATTTTATGGAAAATGGGATAAAAAATTAATTGCTCAAGATGGAAGTAAAATTGTCTCTGTTGGAACTTGTTCTATTCCCTCACTCAAACATTTATGTAAATTATACAAAACAAAGAAGAAAACAAACACATACACAGTCACCAATTTCATATTAGTTCTGAAAACTTAAATTTCCCATAACTGACAATGCTTATAGATTCTTCTCACCATAATAAAATTCAAGTACAGAATTAGAAATAATTAAACAATTTCTGAAATAATTTTTAGAAACTTAAAAATTTATGAAGCTGAATTCACTCATGCGCTGATGATTATGCCTTTTTCTTCCCATCAGGGTAACAATACTTAAGGGAGAAATTTCTTTCGAGAAGATAATTGCAATTTTTAATCCTATGGCAAATTTTCTTTATTCCTTCAGTTACACAAGACTAACTGTTCACATATGGATAGCAGATACACGTAACTCCAAAACTTTTTTTACGGCAATCTGAATCTTGGAGATAAAATCATACCCATAAAAAAATTTGAGGTTGAAATTTTGCTCTTTCTCTTAGAATACGAGAATGTAAAAAAGGAATTTTTATTGGCATTAATCTATTTTTCTATCTTGGGCAAGAGTAACTGATGAATTTTAAGTAACTTTGAAACAGCATGAATTATTTGCTTTACTTTTTATATTTGGAAGTCTTGAACCATTCAGTATATGAACTTTTGAAAATTCACAGTAAATTAACTACATGTTTCCCAATATATTATTAAAAAGTTACAAAAACTTTTCTTTGGGAAGGGTGGGTGGAGAGGAGACAAAAATTTCAGACATTAAAAATATTTAAATAAACTACTATTGGTGATTTACTAAATGATGTTGAAACACAGCTAACAAATGTGTTACAATAGACATACACTGCAGAAGGTGAAATCATTTTTAAAAAACCAATATAATTTGTTTTACATGAATACATAAAATTATTCTTTAAAAAAGTAGACCCCCCCCCCTCTATTTAAGCAAGCAAAAGGAGATGAAAAAAGAGTCAAGTAAATGAAAGAAATATATTTTCCCCATATCATGAGTAGTTTCCTAAACTGAGATAAAACTTATGCCACAAACTTCTGGATTCATTAAGATCCACAAAGAGATAAAAGATCAGACACTGCTAAGAAAATAGTCTCATAGTAAGGCAGATCTAGTATGGTTCTGTAATGAGATAAAATTGCCCCTTCCTTACCATCTCAAAAAGAAAAATAAGCATCTGGACAAAAAAATAATCACTTTTGAGGCCCTAAAATAAGGACTACTAAATACAAGTAGTTTTTAAAGACATTCAATGATACTACAAACCTTGGACACCAATATAATAATTTTATACTATCAAAATAGATTTAGTTTAGGTCAAAGTATGGGAAAGTTTAAAAAAAATTAGCTAAGTCAGAAAGTGGAGTATTAATTCAGCAATTGGCAATTTATCTATCACTGTGATCTCTCATTTTACTATGGTAGTATAATACATAAAAGAATAAGGCTAAAATAACTTACAAAATGGTCTAATATAATTTAGAATATTTAAGAAAATTATCTTTCTGTCTATTAATTAGAAAGGGGGGAAAAACATTTTATAAGTAATACAAAAGTTAAGTTAACAAATAATTTACAAGTAAAAACTTGATATGTTAGGTTGTAAATCAAATTCTATGCAATTTCCTTACTTTTATATCAAATTCTGCTGGGAGGACATTTATTATATATATACAAATTTTGATCTATGCTTGTACACTTGTTATTCAGTTTGCAAATTTATTTCAGAACATTCGTATATTTTTGAAAGATATACATATCACTATTTTATCAATGTAGGTTTAACATTTAATTAATTGTAATATATTTTGAACAACATTTAATATTAGAATGTAGAGGTTGGGTTTTGTGAGTCTATATCTTCTATTTCTCAATACTTTTTATTTAAAGACTTGGAAGAGCAATCTAACATAAAATGTAAACTTTAAAAGAAGCAATATAGATTTCAGTTAAATATAAATATATATTCAATTTGTCATGTAATGTTATACAAGTCAAAGATGAGACCTTGTTTATAATCTTACATGGGGAGTTGGCACTGTCTGCCATTTTTTAATGTAGAATGAAGTAATGAGAAAAAGGATGTTCGATCAATAGTGATCTTGGCCTCCATCTGTTAAGTGCAAAAGATAAAAAGTAGCAGGTGTTGATCTGTCAGGACTTTTCAGGAAGGACTCTTATATATTCTTGACATTTTTTAAAAACATGGAATACCTTTAAGCATATAGCAATTAAGTTAATTTTATATAATTTATTAATAGCAAATTTAATCTATCAGGTTAGCATTTAGAAATGGATATAGCTAATATGCCAGTTTATTACATGATTTTAAAATCAAACAATTTCTTAACTGATTGATATTAACTTACTATTTATCTTCAATAAATAAATTTAATCTTTTTATTCAGCATTCAAAAGTATTTTACCATCTTTATAACATAAGTAATTACCTAACAGTGAGAATCAATGACTTAAAATCTTTCCTGAAAATTTCTTAGATAGAAAATAAAAAATAGTGCCTTTGTTTTATTAGAAATAACTAATAAAATAGGAATAAAATAACAAAAAAATGAGCAATGGAAAAAAATTAAAAATAAACACAATGGAATAAAAAATGCTCATATTATATCTATAAACAAATTTCGGATAAAAAAGTATTTTTAGTACTGGAGCGTTATGATATTATCTATTGTCATTAAACTAAAATTTTGAATATTTCATTTGCAAATATTTATTTAAATGAAACTAAACTATATAGCAAACAAGAAAAGAATGTTTTGAATCATCGTGTTAGAACGATCCCTCACTAAAGGAGCAATAAATTTTACTAAGAACTTATCTTTCATCATTATAAACAAATTTCCTATAAACTACAAACTAATTACAAACTACTAATTTCCTACAAACATCCTATAAACAAATTTCGGATAAAAAATTATTTTTAGAACTGCAGTTTTAAGATATTATTTACATTAATTAAACTAAAATTTCGGATATTTCTTTTGTAAATTTTTATTTAAATAAAACTAATTTATAACGCAAACAAGAAAAGAATAATAAAAAGCAGAATGGACCGAAAATCATATTTACATCGCGAAATAAAAGAATGCTTAGAATCATCGAACAGAACGATCGCTCACTAAAAAAGCAATAAATTTTACTAAGAACATATCTTTCATCACTCTTATTGTTTTCTAATAAAATATTTGTTAGTGACACTCTAACTGAAAGCAAAATATTTTTTAAGTTAAAAAAAGAGCACCATTTCCAGAAAGAACTACTTCCTACTAAAAGAATTATTTCCAGAGCCATCTAGGTTTACAAAAAAAAAGCAACATCGTAGAATTTCAAAATTGCACTTACCATCTTTTTTAATTTTCTCATTAAGATTATTGATATAAATGGTGTGATTTGGCGAGACAACTTGATCTAACATGCTGAACTTATACGATAGAATAATTAGAAAAAATCATGAAAACCGATTTTTACCCAACTTTTCGTTGCTAGAGTGTACTTGATGCAGTTGGTAATGATCGAAGGAGTTGAGATGTTTCATAGTTATACAAAACTTCTTTGCCACTTTCTTCAAACTATTTGTTAGATATAATTCAAATAGGAAAGAAATAATTTGAAAGGTTTAATGCGCAATCATTGATCGGATGATCTTATTAACTATTTTTCAGACGCAGTTGCCGACTTGTCATGATTTCGAGATAGAGGTGTTAGTAATGTTTAGACTAATAAAGAATCTAATATCATTGTTTTCCTTTATTAAGTTGAAATTGATCTTTTTTATTCATTACAAAAAAAGTATTAAAATAGTATTTTGAAGAAAATAAAAATTATATTTGCAACGTTTAGATATTATCTAAGATAATCTATTAAAAAATCTTGCTTTGAAGAGAAATCCAGAATTTTATTATCAGTATAATGTCAATTACAGTTTTATCTTTTTAAAAGTAAGATTGATCCATAAATGCAAGTTTCGTTCAATTCTACAAAATCTTGCTGTTAAGTTTTATTTAAAATTAATTTAATTATCTATCACAAAAGTAGAGTTGAATATTTTTGAATTATATATATGTAATTAATCATAAATTTCGGTTATATATCATTATTAAAAACTGATATACATGGAACATATGTGTTATAAAGTTGTTATATAAAAACAAATCATCAATTGCTATATATAAACAAAACATGAAGTCACATTTATTTATTCAAAACTTTTAAAATTAGTATTTTGTAGTACTGTATACTTCAACTACAAAATTAAATATTTATATTACTTTAAGTATAATTTTTAATTTATCAATAGCAAATTTTGTTGATTTCCATTGTTTTGGAAGGGATGAATGAATTTTCGTTAACATGACTGATTGTTGCATTATGAAAACTTGTGTTGTGTTGTGCCTTATGGCACTTTACAAGCCCACTGACACTATAAAATCTTTCCTACATGATCTGTTTCCATGGCTACATCTAATTATAAATTTTGACTTTAATGAATAAGTTCTTAGAATTAAATATCATATTACATCATAGTGCATTTCATTGATTAGTGTTCTAAAAAATTATAAAGGTCATTTTATAGAAAACCAGTTTTTGTATCAGCTTTATTATTTATTTTTCATTTCTAGTTCTTATGAAATTGCAGGGATTTTTTTTTTAAATTTTCAATTTTGGTGCTACATGAAATTTTAGCAAAGCTTTTTTCTGTGATGTATTACTAAGACCATATACTGTATCCTCATATATCAAATATATTGTATTCATTATACTCTTTACTGTGGGAATTAGAGATTTTAAAAGTTGCTTCAGAGGAAAAAATATACTTATTATTTATACTTATAACATTATGAATATGCAAAAGCAGTGCAAAAGAAAAGAAGGGAGTCTGACATCTGATAAACCAGCTATGCCCAAATACAGATTACATAATTAAAAGCTTCTGAAGTGGGAGGAGGAGACAAAATGAAAGAAACAAATTTAAATTTATTGAATCAGAAAAGATAAAAATACAACTCAAGAAAATGTTCAATCATTTACTGTTGAAGAAGTTAGCCTAGGAAAAGTTAATTCATGCAAGTCATCTGAAATTCAAACTCTTGACGGCCGATTGGGAAATGTGAATTTCATTCAGATTAATATTTAAACCAGCGATTCTCAACCTGTGGGACGCGCCCCCCCCCTAAGGGATCGCGAGCACACTAGGGGGGGGGGGCTAGAATATCCAAGAGAAAATATTATTTAAAAAAATTGATTACTGACTGTAAGGAAAGCACACATACACATAGAAAACAAAACCCATTTCGACATATTTAATAACTTATTAAAGTAAAACAACTTACTAAATCAAAACTTACTTAATCAAAACTTAATAAATTAAAACAAACTTAATAACTATAAGTGACTTCCTGGGGCCTGTCTTGCAGAGCAAAGTTTTTCGAAGGAAGGCTTAATATTAGAAATAGCCATTCTTAGTTGTGGCGAGATCTGTATTTTGTCTTCAAAGAAGCCACTGCAGAAAATCCAGTTTCACAAAAGTAGGATGTTGAAAATGGTAATAAAATGCGAAATGCACTTGTTTTTAGTGTAGAAAAATCTTCCTCTAGTGGGGAAGAAGGGCGAAATAAATTATCTCTCGTCTTATATAACCTTAGATTTTGATAGGGAAAATATTTCTTTACAGTGTCAATATATTATTAAGATTCTGATAGGGATTTCTGACGCATGTCAATGACAAGTAAGGGAAACACATGGATCTTTTAAAAAGTATGTGCTTACTGGACATTTACCCCTTCACGCCGAGTGTGTGAAAGTATAGGCGTTTAGCCGATTCAGCAATATTATACAGCTTCTCTTGAATTAATTAAGTAGAGAAAGTGGAATCGGATCAAGAAATAAGAGAATGAACTTACTATGGGCTAAATTAAGATAAAATCTTCGAAATGAATTAAATTGAAATTAAGAGTTTAAAATATCATTACACACACACACACACACACACACACACACACACACACACACACACATATATATATATATATATATATATATATATATATATATATATATATATAATAAGTGTAATTTTGCATTCAAACAATCAAAACACCTCATATTCTGATTCTTTTCAATTATCATAATTCATTGCTTATTTATAAAGGAGTACACTTTTATTTTATTCAATCCTAAACAACAATACCTTCAACAGGGAGTCAAGTAAAAAATAGGTCTAGCATTTTCATAAAGATCTGTATGTGTTCTATTCATGAATCCTGCATATATTTGATATAAAGATCTCGACTCTGAAATAACCACAATTAATATCTCTCTTATTCAAGTTTATCAAAACTATCCATTTTCAAGTTAAAAACTGTTTATTCATTCAAATAAATTTCTTTTTTTTTTAAAGTTAAGATGAGATACTAATAAGCTCTCTTTTCTTGCACAGCAAAATTGAGCAGTATTTTATTATTATTTAAATTGACTTATATAATTATTTGCTTTGTTTAAATAGATATCGTTTTCATAAAAATTCTCCCATTTTCATACACAGTTTTGATTGATTTTAAATTATACTTTTAGAAGTTGCAATTTCTTAATTGGATATTCTGGTAAATAAAGGGCATAAATTATGTTAAATTAATAATATACATTAATACCCATTTCATTCATACAGAAATTAAATAGTCAGATAAAAATTTAATTTCATTAGAAAACTATTCACATTAATATAAAAAGCAAAATGCTGTGAACATTTACAGCCTATCTGCTTAATAAATCAAGTCAAAGAAACAATCCCCAAAAAAAGCCGACTTGATATCATACAAGCATTTCTATGGTATTGTCACTAGATATTAGTGAAATTAATCCATTGTAAATGGAAATTTGATTTCTTGTAAATAGAAACGATGAACGAATAAAAATAGCTAACGTATCGCAACATTTATCCCTAGGGATAAATGTTGCGATGGGATATGGGATTGCGCCAAAACACGTTAAGGCGCCAACTTTCAACAACTGGTATCTCAATCGCAACATTTATCCCTATGGGATGGGCGAATCCATCATAAACTGTCCTTTTCACAGGTAGGTACGTTTGAGTGAGAGGAGTACCAGAGGAAGGAAGGAATGGAGGTTTGTTTTCCGGTGTATGCTCCTGAACGAATTCTTAGTTTGTGCCGGGTTGAAAAAATCGGGCACCAATTGAAAAGAAACCTGCGAATGAAACTAAAAATTCTAATTAGCTTAAGATTCTTTGAACAATTTTCAATTAGATTAGCAATGACATTAAAAGTATCAGTAATCACTAATGAAGAAGTGTCCGGCTGCGGTTTCAGTTCAGATAAATATCCACTTGAGTTATTACATACTAATTCTTTGTCCAAAGTTGGTTTTAGTTTATGTTGCAAAAATGATGGACCATTCCACCAGCGAAGTTCTGCTTGAAGCCTTTCAGGTTTTATACCACGGGATACCAGATCGGCAGGATTATCTTATGAACGCACGTGGTGCCACTGAAAGTCGCTCTTCAGTTCTTGGATTTTACTCACTCTATTGGCAACGAACACCTTGAGTAGATGTGGTGATTGTTGTATCCAGGATAAAACGATGCTCGATTCTGACAACAAATGAATAGTTGATATATCTAGTTTTAAGAACTTGACAATCTTTGTTACAAGTTTAGACAACAGCACAGCAGCATTCAGTTCAAGTTTAGGAATTGTGATTGTCTTTAAAAGGGAAACTCTGGATTTACTACAAAGATTAGTAGTAATTTTTCCATTCGATGCGATACAACTTACATATATGACGGCTCCATATGCTTTTTCACTTGCATCTGAAAATCCGTGAAGTTCTATAAATTTTAAATTTTTCATATGAATAAATCTGTTGATGTCCAAGTCATTAACCTTACGAAACAGGTCCAGGAACTGGGTCCATTCTTGAGATTCTTTTGTTGGAAGTGAATCATTCCAATCTACAGGGTGTTTCAGTGAACCGTTTCAGAACTTCTAAGAGGGGTAGGGTACATCCTGACAACTCGAAATCATAGAGCAATGTGAGGTCGGAAATGCTTTCCTGAAGCGGTGTTGTACACAGAAGCACCATAAAGAAAAGAGACCGTAAATGAAAAATCGTTTTAATAATACATTAAAGCAAAGAAGCAAAAGTGCATGGATTAAAGTAAGTGTTCGAAGTTTTTTCCACGGGCTACAATGAACGCCTCACATCTCCGACGCGTGGACATCCGAGCATTCTGGAATACTCCAGAATATCTTGAATCTCTCCGGCAGCTACTGCGATTCTTGCAACGAGCTCCTCAGCACTGTCAACAGGGGTGTCATAAACTAGCGATTTCATATGACCCCAGAAATAAAAATCAAGACATGATAAGTCGGGTGACCGAGCAGGCCAACACACGGGACCCCCACGTCCGATCCACCGTTGACCAAATGTGACATTCAGGTAGTTACGAACATCTCCGCTATAATGGTATAAAATAATTTCAAAATACTATCCATCAATGTCATAAAAGGTTTTAAAGATTGTAATTTATAGAAGTCTCATCCTCTCCTTGCTTATTTTAAAGTTTAACAAGTTAATCCAATTGAGATCCCCAAGAATCTCAATGCATCTACATAATTTTCAAAAAAATTCTGTTGTTTAAAGGGGAAAAAAACCCGATAATACTTGTTAAATCTTAAAAAAAAGAAAAAGAAAATAAATAATGAAGTTGTAAATTCTGAAGATAAAGAAAAATGAATCGATGAAAAAGGGCTATGACCCTCCTCTTGACTGCCAGTCATTTATTTCAAAGCATGTAATGTCGACATATTATTTTTATTGGAATTTTATTTTAGTTTTTCAGAGAAAGTTTCAATAAGACAAACGCACATAGAGTACATTAAAAAAATCAAAAAATTTTATCAATTACAAATATTTATTAGCAAAATAAAAGTATCATCAAACTACCATTTTTAAATGTTAAAACAACTGCTATATTGAAAAAAGAATTTCTATTTTAAATTTAACTATGCTATGCTATGCTTTTTAGCTATGTTTCATAGAAAATTTTTAACAAATTGTTATCGTATATAAGTGGGGCCCAGCTAAATGCGGTGTCTGGAAATCTCAAAACTTTATAGTTTTTAGTAGTTCAAAAAACTTAAAACTAAATATATTATTTTGCTAATACAAATAATAATTAAATGTAATAACAATAATAATTTCATATTTAAAAATAAATCTATAATTTCAAAATACTGTTCAACAAAATCATGAATCATTTTAAGGATCGTAATATGTAAAAGTCTCATCCAACCTTTGTGTATTTTGCCTTTTAACGTGTAATACAATAGAGCTCCCAAAGAATATCGGTGAATTCATATAATTTTCGAAAAAAAAAATCTGTCTTCTGTTGCTTAGTGGTTCAACATACAGTTTACAAATAAAACACTCTATAGCTGTATTCGTAAAAATGACAATATCTATTGTTTATTTTATTCATTAAGACTTCAAAAATTTAGCTGAATCCTTAAAATATTCTTATATGATTCGCATAGCATATAAAATTACCCGAATTTAATATACAAGTTAATAAAGTAAGTCATTCCCAGATCTGATTCTTGTATGGTATTAAGAAAACTTTAATAAATCTGATGAGTTAAATATGTTAATATTGCTCATATTTGTTTTTCCCATGCGGATTACTAAAAATTGAAAGCTATTTAAGCAAAAATAATAAATCATATAATAATTCGACTTAATTAAATTTAATAACAGAAAAAGAGTATCATCTAAAATATTCCTTCCCCTCAAACATCCGATTTAGCCAGTGTCAATAAACGATTAATAAAATAAATTAATATGAAAAAATAATTTTTTTTCATTTTTTTTAATAAGAAAGTTGAAAATCTTTTTTATTTCTTATGCGCAAAATAAGGTAAAATATTCCTGATGGTAGCACACACACACACACA
>JAPMOR010085606.1:1833505-1902102 GCA_026543865.1 Argiope aurantia | reverse complement strand
CACACACACACACACACACACACACACACACACACACACACAGGATTAAAATATAGTATGTAGCCGATTCTTGAAATAAATTCAAAATTACAAAATTTAAAGATTCAACTATAATGAATAAAGTGTTAATTTGAATTTATCTTATGCGAAGCCTAATAAGAGTGAATTTTCTATAAAGCCAACATAGTTTACACCTAGGTAATGAAACAAAAGTGACGGAAATGGAGTAACTTGCATTTTCAATTATAGGAAAATGTATAACTCTAGAGAGAAGGTTTGGGGTGGGGTGAAGTCTATAAATTTCTTTTCTATTCTTCGAAATTTTAAATAAAGCATTCTTTTCCCAATTTTTTTTTTCGTTATTTCTGAGTATTATTATGCCGTTGGTGCCGGAGGGGTTCCAAGTTCGGGACTCGATTTCATTAACAATCCATCGTGCTTGCAAGCCTGATGTATACCAAATTTGTCATGGAAAAAACACTCTCTCGCTGGTGTGGTGCGAAAGCTTGGTGAAAGAGGCTGCAGCTCAGGTGTCATCCTCGTCATCTGACCGGGGTTCAAGATGGCCTTCATGTGGCTCGAAAATGGCCTTCATGTGGCTTCTAAACGAGATGTAACTGAACTAAAACAATCCTTCTGTTCAGCTGTTTGATTTACTATTTACGAATTTCTTTCCATTTCATAAACTATTATCTTAGATTTAATAATTTTTATCTATTAGAAGAAATATTTTTGACGAATCGCAGTTTTTTTTAATGCCTACTGGTTAATGAGACTGCTTTCATGAAACATGAGACATTGGAAAAAGCATATTGTGTCATATTAATAATTAAAATATGGTAAACAGCAGACGCAGAAAAAGAACTTTTTTTATTTATTTGTCCTTTATAAATTTACAAATAATATAGGTAAATCAGGACTTATGATGATTTATGAACTCATAATGCGTTTCAAGAATCTGTGTTTCCTTTTAAACCGATAATCTTCTAATGTAAATAATTGTCCTTGTCCCTGTATGTAATTTTTAAGTAAGGGTCGAGGAGGGTATAAATGCCTGTCAATCTTAGGAGGCGCCATGAAAACAAACTGTTCAAGTGTTCAATCCATTTTTTGAAATAAAATACGAATTTAGCTAAAACATTGGTGACGAGGTTAGAGGTTAAATTTCTAGAAGGTTAAATATCACGTTATATCCCGGGTATCACTTACCCTCTCGACGCCACCGTTTCTAACTAATCTTTTTCTGGGTAGTGTAAGGGTAATTCAAATAATATAAGGGTCATTTGATGCAAAATTTTATTTCCATATGTCAATCTGCCAGAAAAAATAATGTTTTCAAGTTAGAACCTTAAGACCATAGTTACTTCAGTGTCACCCTCTTTCTGTTAATTATTTCAAACGCATGCAATAAATAGGTCGATTGACATAGAATTTGATTTCCATGTTTCTGGCTGCCAAACTAAAAGTATGAGGTTAAATTACTTCTAACAAATCGTTCAAAATAACTGTAAAGTAGGAGCGTTTGTTCAAAATGGCTGAAGAATTTTTGATGAAAATTCATGCATTTTATGAGGACATTGAACAAATTTAAAATTGTTCAACTAAAAATAATGAAAAAGCAAGCGAACCTAAATTAACCCTCTTTGGTTGGGTGGGTGTGAGCCATCGGAAGGCATATATGAGCGGTTTAGCATGATATTTTTTATGCCCAAAATCCTTAAAAAGAAAAAAAAAGCCTAAAAATGAGTTCATTGAAAGATATAAAATGTAATATATTATACATCAAATGAAAGAAAGTTATTATGCTTTTAATGGGTGCTTGATTTTTATTTTTAATATGCGCATTGTTAAATTAATTAGAATTAGGATTACGTAATTTTGATATGTTTTCTGTTTTCAGTGCAGTTTTGATAAGAAATAGATCGGACAGTGCTGCATACTCTTTTAGTTTTTTAATATTTAGTCATTTATCTCTCTAATTTGAAGAATGGAATTAGTGCCAGAAGAAATAAAAACAAAATGAAGAACGTTGAATGAAATCGGATGTTTTATTCATGTGAAAATTTATATAAAATAAATAAATAAAACCAGCGGCAGTGGTCTCACCGAAATTTTCTCTCATACTCCCATAAAGGTATTATTACCCTTCTCCTTGCATAAAAATTGTGTATCATGAATAACACCATGTATGCCATGAGAGTTCAGATTTTTATTTTGAGCCTATGAGCGTTTTGTGCTCATTGAGTAAATAAAATAGACTTTGCATTTTAGAAGTTTTTTTTTTCAAATGATTGAAATCAAAATTTGACGCAGAACAAGATGAGTTATCCTATTTACATGCATGCAATAGTAGAGAAAGTTAGATAGTCAACTCCTTGACGAATTTGGTACCAATTCTGATGCTTATTTTAGATGCCAAGTCTGTGTAACAATTTTATCAGTAACTCTTTACGTTTTGTAATCATAGTGTTCACTTGTGCTCGGATAACTGCACAGACAGACTTCCTCTGAAGGAATGTCTTTCTAATATTTAATAGAAATTTATACATTTGGTGTAAAAGCTTTATACCAAATTTCCACAATTAACACAAAGCATCTAATTTAAAGCGTTTTTGTGTTATCTTGTTCATAGACAGGCAGAATTACAAAAGCGTATTTTTCGGTCTCGGTTCAGTCTGAAATGTGAAGATTCTTCAAAATATCGCGTTCGAGTTTTTTGAAGATTACAATACTTTCTATTGGTATACCTACTTCATATGGGAGGTTTTTAAAATTAACCAAAAAAAATGAATCAGGAAGAAATAAAATGCAGAAACTAACATTCATCGATCAACAATTTTTTATACTTTAGCTGAATCATTTCTATATCTGAAACACGGCAGATAAGAAGAGAATGTCACCTTCTATATACACGGTAACCTAGAATTCATGGTGCAAATTTTAACGCTTGGAGCAAGACACTGGAACAATCATTTATTGTATAGGAATGCATGGACGCGAGTGATGCGGTGAGGCTAAAACACAGGAAATAAGAGATGAAAGGAAAGATAAATGGAATTAATGGAAAGGAAAGACAATAGAGAATTTTGGGGAGCAATGAATTTAGCGTGGTAAATAAGTCCTTTGGCCATCTTGATCTCCTGATTTATACAGCCTCGATTATTTTTGATGGTCACTTTCTAAGAGTCTTGTGTATTCAAATCCATCTGAATCAGATGGGAATCTCGTTGCTCGAATATCCGCAAGTTCTTCATATGTACGTGAAATATCTGGCATCTTTGAACCTATACACAAATCCCTTCACCAACTCTGTCAAACGTCACTCTCGGTGGGCGCAGTTTTGAGCAGTTATTGTAAATATTGCAATTGTTAACAACTCAGTCAATAAACACTTCGTCTTTTCTTTCACCTCTTATTTCCTGTATTTACCCAACACGTGTCACTTGTGGCCATACATTCCTGTACAATAAATGCTTGTTATAGTGTCTTGCACCAGATCTTAAAGTTGCAACCATGAATTCATAATCACCCTGTATTGCATTCTACAACATATATTTAGATATTTTCCTGACAGCTCTTAGTAACCTTGCAATGTTGAAAATATCATGTAAGCGGTAGTAAAAATAGCAGAAGAGCAACGCGTCTGAACGGTAGCCTGCTCTTCGTACTTACTAAGTACAAAAAAAAAAAAAAAAAAAAAAAAAAAAAGAAAAAAGGGGGGGGGGTTGCTTTTTTATTATGGATCAACGAACAGGAGCTCAACATACTTGCTAATCTTCAGTAGTATCGTGATTTTTATTTAAAATTCAATAACTCCCAAACTAAAAAATAAAAAAAGTTTTTTTAAAATTCTTATATTATTATTGATATAATTAGGGAAACTTTTTAATTCCATACTGGTGTGATCTGTTATTAACTGGTTGAAGAAATCTTCTCGAATTTTTATTAAAAATCATCGCATTGTCTGAATAAGCAGAACTTGAAAGCAGATACTCTATTTTGGCGAAATTAGCACTTCTCTAAATTAGAATATAGAATTAATTCATAAACTGAAAATGGAAGAATTAATCTAGGAAAAATTAATAATCAAATGTTATTTTTTTCAAAAAAAAAAAAAAAGCTGAAAATTTTGCCATGCTCAGAGTATTTTCTTAAAAATATCACGATAACTTTTTTTTTGTTTTATTCATCAATAAACCCTCAATGGATGGCATAGTATTATTCCACAAATATTCCATAATAGTATTCCATAAATATCATTCCATAAATATCAAAATACTATACAATATTTTGATGCAAATATTTTAGCTTAAAGATATGAATTTAAAAAAATATATTCGAGCAAAAGTTTTGCCACCAACGCAGGATAAAGATAAAAATTCCCTATAAAAGATCAAACATTCAGGATTAAACAAAAGACTAGGACTAAAAAAAAAGAAAAAAAAAAAAGACAAATCTCCCAGACAGATACGTTTTTACTTGATAATCTGAATGTCATTTCAGATATTTATAGCATTGTCTTTCCAAAGAAAATGCACCCACAAAAAGTATGAATTTGGGGAGGCAAGCCAGATTGAATCAGGAAGTTCCCAATGAAGTTAGGCATCGGCTTGCTTTGTCCAAACACTTACCTCTTTACCAATCAGCTTTGTCTTAGAAATGGTTTCTGGAATCCATTACGAAGGGACGAAATACAGTGGTCCACGGCCTTTGAACTTACTTTGCTGAATGCTAAATGAATGGGATGGAGTTTATAAGAACAGTGCCCCAACTTTGAGGGAGGGAAAGCAAGTTCGCCTTTCGAAAGACTGGACGTGCTGCTGGAGGCAAGTTGACATTTTTTTTATATACCTCTCCGTTCTGTTGGATTTGCTTTAATTGGACATTATGAGGTTTTTTAATAATAAGTGTATTAGCAAACTTTAAAACATTTCATGTGTGAAATCTTCAGATAACACGTATAAGATTAAATTTATCTATATTTAATATCAGTTTTAAAAAATGCTTGAATTTTTGTTTTTATTTATGGTGCTTCTTAACCTTTTAGCCGGTTTGTCCATAAGTTGTGCAAGCTTCGATATATAGTATTTTTATCATTTAATTCAAAAATTACTCAGAATACATAAGCATTTTATGGGTCCCCATTCGAATCAAAATGACTAAATATTTTAAAAATGGAAGGTGTCATCTAATTTGACAGAGAAGAAAATAAATCATTTAAGGAGTTTATAATTCTTGTGCGTAAATAGATTAATACAAATTATATATAATTAGATATAAGATATTTAGAACATACAAGATGATATATAATAAGTCGTACTGTTGTGATAAGAAGATATCGGGAATGCTTCATTTAAAATATACATACTTGAAATCATTTCCAAATTATTAAGGTATATTTCCACCACTTATATAAGTATTTGGCAATATTCTTAGTATTTCATCGTCTGAAAATAAATTTGTTTTTACTGAGATTAAAATTTTAAATTTATCGATATTTTTAAAAATGACGAATGTAACTGAGCATTAATGTTTGTTTCCACAATGCTATTTTTGATGCAAAAATATTTGAATTGTTCAAAAAAAAAGCATCTAACGACTACTGTTTATCAAAAACAAGCGTTTTTGAGTGGAATAAAATGTTTAAAGAGGGCTGAGAATCTTTCGTAGATTAATTCTGTTCTGGTAGATCAAGCGCTTCCCATAAACATTAATATAGTGATAATATAAAAAAAAGAAGTGCTTAGTGATTGTCGTTTAATAATTAGAGTTATTATTGGACAAGTTCCTATATCGTTAACGCCTTGAATTGAGGCGAGATATATGATGGGTTCCTTTATATTATATTTTTTCAGAATGCTATTATTATTTGCGAATTTTTGACAAAAAATTCAGCACATACACTACACATAAGCCCTATAATCATCTATTATTCACCTTTTCTTATCTTCACGTAACACTTGAATTTGTTCTTTTATTCTAACAATAAAACACTTCTCAGAAGCTAACCTTCTTTAACCCTTTAAAGGGCCATTTTTTTCTAGTCATATTATGTTAAAATATTTTTAGGCTTGAAATTAGAATAAGAAAAGGGATTCATTTAGCTTATTAGATAAATTTAATTTGATTAATTAATTAATTTGGTTAATTAATAATTAAGTAACAAATCAAGACACATCATTTTGTGTGAGATAAAGAACTGAAGCATCTAAGTATCTGCCTTTCTAAAAAAATTTGTCAGAACTTATGCCAACCTACACAAATTCATACAAAGATTGATAAATTTGGTGGGAACCATACTTCCCACGACCCTAGAAAGGGTTAAGTGTGTATAAGCATCACAATCTCGAGGTATCCTTAGAGTCTCTTTTTCCAGGGCCTTTAGCTCCTACTTTTAGTTTTGTCTCTTCTTTCTCAGCGTTGGTTATCACTCAAGGTCAATAATCTTCGTATTGGCCACATGCGGCATCTCTTTGGTCAATAGGTGCATTGTCGTGTCTAATGCATATATTTGTTTCGTAGCTTAATCTCTTAAGTAGTTAGCCATCTTGGGATGAACTTAAAATTTATCTGTAATTAATTAAAAAAAAAGAATGTCACCCCCTAGTAGCTCAACTTGCGACTAAATTTGCTTATATATGGCGATAAAATGAGGATCAATGTTTACTGAAAATGGAACAATAAAAATATTCAAATTATTGCTATTTTATATATAATATTTAAAAAACTACAACGTTAAAACATTATATTGCAATTTTCAATAAAATGAGGAACAATGTTTACTGAGAATGGAACAATAAAAAATAGGTTTTTTTGCATATAATATTTAAAGATCCACAACATAAGTTATTTTCGATCAGTAAAATTACTTTTTAAACTTTTCTAAAAGCATGCTTCTGATACAATTCAAATCAAAGTTTGTAAAAATTGAACAATTATCTACTGCTAAGCGACTGTCATGAACTGTGATCTACTGCTTAATAGTGATTAAGAGACAGCCAGGAACAATGATCTACTGTTAAACAGTGATTAAGAGACAGTTATGAACAATGATCTATTCTTAAATATAGATTAAGAGACAACTTTGAACAATTATCTACTGATAAATGATGATTAATACGTCTAAACTAACAATCTTTTCTTAAACAGTAACTAAGAGGAATTCCTAATTGTCCTTTTAGACTTTCTTCCTTAATAACCTTTTCTTAAATAGTGATTCAGTTTGTATTTTAAAGCATGTTGAATTACTCATTCATAACAAATCTATCTTTAATAATGAATAAGGGATTTTTGAAATTTTTTTCCCTAACGACGCACCTCCCCCCCAAACAGATTTTATAATTTTGAAAGATTCCTTTAGAATGAAATAAAATTGCAGCATCATATGGGAATTTCTTTAAATGAATACTTCAGCAAATAAAATTACTTAAGTTAAAAGTAAAAACAAATTTTGTTTTGTTAGATGTTGCAACAACATACTAAAATGGAATAAATTCACACTCACATGATAGAGTCAAAATCGTCACCTCAGATTAATTTTGAAATTCACTAAACATCCTTCAGAAGAAGAGGAAACAACACGTAGTTTGATGTTGGATGGTATGTTCACTTTTATGGAGTCAATTTACTATAGCGTCATCTGAACAGTTTAGTTCAATTACATTAACATCCCGTTTTTGAAGAAGCATGAGAGCGTTTGGGAATGAACCTCATAACTTGAACTAAGATTAGTTGCGAATACGGCATTTGAACCGATGTCCAATCTCCAAGTTTCCGTCCCACGCCAATGGTAGGATATTTATTGCTCGAGGTTAGTGGAGGTTAGAAATCCGCGATGTTGGACTATCAACTTTCGAACCTGGAAATCTCCAGTTCCGACGTCATTACAAGAAATAATTCAAATAATAGAAATTCAAATTATAGCAGTTAAAAGAAACATTGCCGTTTGCGCCGAGCTCCAAAAAGTCCATGAAAAATCTTGCCATAAAATGCGTTAATTCTTTTGATTATTAGTTCTGTCGAAGACATTGTACATATATTTGATGCTGTTAATTTCTTTATAATTCAGGCAATGACTTTGGTATATTAAACAAATATAAATACGTAGGTCTCTGTTAGAAGTCGCTCTCCATTGCAAATAATCCATTTAACAATGTTTAAAAATATGATTTAAAAAAATTAGTTTAGGGTAAATCTGTAAAATAACTCTTCAGTCGGGTTTTTTTTTTAAAGTAAATAAGCTCTACTTTAAATTGTTGTATTGATAAAAAAAAGTATAATTTTCTTATTCAAATTATCAACATATCGATAAAATAAGGTTAACTAAACTGGACCTAGTGGCCAATCATTTAAGGACATTACTTTAAATAAAAAGAAGATTTATAAAATAATTATTCCATTTTTTTGTAATTCGTAAACATTGCATTATATTTCAAATTAATAAGGAAAGGAATGCTGCTTTTAAAAGTATCTCTTACTGAAAATTCTTTAGACTTCTTGACAATTGATACTGTAAGAGGATTTTCTATTTATATATTTAAAATATTTAAGGAGAACCAAAGGACCTATCCTCCTCTAGCCACAGTGACTGGTTCTAGCCCTCTGAGCGTTTTCATTCTACGTCTGAAACCTCTAAAAAGGGAAGGAAACTTGACTAGTATTCTCTCCCACAATCGTTTCGGTTTTCCTAAAGAAATGCACAGCAAGCGCGAGCACGATTTTTTCTTCCCCTCTTCTTCTTCACGGGTGGTCGACACACCCTGGGGTATGCGCAAATTACCGCTCATTCATGTCAGATCTTATTGCTTTCGTTTATTTTATATGGCTAGAAAAGTCAGATGGTTTCTAGGAATAGTGTATGGGGAGACAGTTTTGTTGCTTTTTAACCCCGATAGTAGATAATATCGCTTTGTAAAAAGTTGTACAGAGCAAATATAAACAGAAAGGTTTTCTCTTAATTTTTGCTAGGTATTTTAAGCACAGAAACTTTCTCACTATATATATATATATTCAAAACAAGTAATTAATGAGGATTCAAATTCCATTCATATTCCTTTATTATTCTTTCAAACAAATCATTGTAATATTTTTGTACTGAGTAATCAATATTTGAATAGTATTTATCTAAAATTAGGACTAATCACAAATAGTTCTGTCAATCAGATGTGTATAAATAACAATATATAACCGATTTATCATTAAAATAATATTATCTTCTATTATAATAAAATATGCAAATCAGCAAATTGATTGAGTAGCTTAAAAAATATACAATTCTAGAGCCATATGATTTGCTACTTATGTATTAATGACCCAGGCTCTAAAATATATCACAGCAATTTTTTAAAGTTCAATTCTTTTTTTAATCATTTTTTTATTGAAAAATAATGGCATATTCGCTTTTAAATGTTTCAAAATAATGAAAATTTCAAGTTAAAACCTCATCAAATATATCAGGGTAAATGCAAATTAAATGACCTTATTTAAAATTTATCTTTAAAATTATAGACTGTTTTATTGATTTTAAAATGTTTTAGAAATTTATTAAAATTATAGACTTTTTTTGCGATCCCGCCCCCTTCTTTTCACTATTTTGTGTGCATATTCAATGAAATTGCTATCTTCAAAAATATTCAAAGGAACAAACAAATGATTCTTTTAAAATATTATACAGGAGTATTTCATTCCGTATGTACGTAATAATTTTCTAATTTTCGTACATTCTAAAAAAGAAAACACTATTTATTTATTGATATTTCTGCTAGTTTTATAAAAAAAAATGTAATTAACAAAAGTTTCAATTGTGCTTACATATTTTTTATAAAATTTACTGTGTGAAAGTAATTGATGATTTAAATATGCAAAATTAAATTTGTAAAGCATATGTTGCATTAACGTATCGTTGCAACATTCCATTTTCTTTCTCTTTCTAATGATCGCTAGGAGTGGAAATAACAATCACCGAATTTTTTTTTACAATAATTCATGACGTTGGATTTAATAAAAGAATAAGCGTCTTGCTTTGGTAGGAACCGCAACAATTCCACAAATGAATTAAGAAATTTTATGTCTTAGAACTGTATTTGAAACAAAGTTTGGAAGTTTTAATTGCTTACTAGAAAAGTTTTTACTTTTGTTGATTACCTCCATAGACATAATAAAAATATGAAACTATATAAGTAAATGGATTTAGTGAAGAAATAGTGATATTCGTATTTCAGTGAAATTGGGATGTATAAATTTTACAAATATTTGATAGCATAGTTTAAAAACTCTCGAAAACTAGCGTAAGAGGTAACTGGTTCCTTATTTAGAAGTAATTACCGGTGTAAGCAATTACTTTCATTTATGAAAGTAGCCCTGTTGTATCCAGAATCATTGACATTAACCTTGAATCGGTTTTGAAATACACAAAAATAAAGTTTTTTTCTTTTTTTTTTTAATTAGTAAAAAAAGGTTTAGTAGTTACGCGTAGGACGTAAACACTTCTTATTTTGATTATAACTAAATAAACCGTATTCTAAATTATATTACGACAATTAACATACCTGAAAATCATAAATAACATGTACATCTCCTGTTCTTTCCTCTAAATAAATCAATATTATGATGTTTGTTTTGAAATCGGTTTTATGATGATTTATGTCATGAGTGCTATGGTGATTTATGATATGATTATTCAGAGCAATTCAAAATAAATCTAAAGATCGCATTTAGTAAATAAACACATTCAATATTAGAAGGAATATATTAATCGCATATCTTAGTTCATTAAGTATGAAGTTATCTTTTACCATAACTAAATAATCACTCTTTGTATTTCGTTATTGAAAAGAATAATTCACCGATTCTCGAAATTTGATACTTACATAATATGCCCAGTCTTAGAACATCACGTCATATTATTATCAAAAGTTGATTTTAGTTTTTAATCATATTTTTTGTCGAAAATTAATAATAGTGTTTAAGCGATTACATCTACTGACTTAATTTCACAAACTTATCAAATAAAATCTTGATAAAAAAAAGCCTTTATAAAACAGTTACTTTCTAATTTGTAAGCTATTTCATTGATTTATGGATTCTCCTCCCCCTTTAAATCAGAAAAACCATCTTGCGATTATTTTTTTTATCATTTTGATTTCATAGTTTTGAAATCATATTAAGGAAGTCGAACTGAAACATACAACAAAATTATTGTCTTCTAAGATATTCCAGAAAAGCTAAAATAATATAATGATTCTCTTAAGAAATTACAATTGATCATTCATGAAAACTTTATGTAGAAATGTTTCGTTCCACACAACTTTAAATTAGTTTTGAATTTATGTCATCCTAAAAAAAGTAACTGAAAATTAGCGCAACTAATTCATTTTAGAAAATATTTATCGCTACTTTTTTTTTTTTTTTTTTTTTTGTCTCGGCATAAGAAAAAAACTAGTAGTTTGCATTACAGATGAATAAATTATAGAATGATGCATGCAGAATTTTTTTAAATATAATGGATATATTTAATCTTTTTTCCTTCCAATCCTGATGAAAGACAATTTACAATGCTGTAAATTTGTATATAACAAAAGTTACATTTATAGTGACTTCTTTTTTCTGGAAATTAAGACATATGCAAGTTTTGTATACAGATAAATGCACGTCATCCTATATCCATGATATCAGAAAAACAATTTTAAATGAGATATTAAATAATATAGCATTTAATTTTTAAATTCTGAACTTAATTTAAATTTTATTCTGTGCTTAGTAAGGAAGTGAATGAAAATCAGTTTTTGTACATTATTTATTAAGGGAGCAACTTTAAATGTTAACCAATCAAAAAATTCACAAACTTTTGCGAGTTTTAATCATTAACTGATGCAATCAAATAATTCACAATGTTTAACAATATCAAAAATTCGCAACCGAAAAAAATTACAAAGACTGACATTATGTAATAAAGTAAAATTTCACAATACGTAAATAATCACAAAAAATCACACTAAAGAATCGCAATATAAAAAATTTACTGTAAATAGTCATAATAAAAAAAATCACAATATTAAATGAAGCATCCATACAGTTATATTACACTAATAGTCCCTGAAACAACACACAATATACTAATAAGAATGTGTCTTATTCTTGCATATATCAATTAATGAATATTGTAGATATTAAACATTTTGCTGTAGAGAAAAAAAAATATTTAAACTGAATTCACCTTCTAATTTGGAAGTCACAACATAAGCAATTATAACAATTTTAGAGCCTATCTTTAACTGCATGAAATAATTTTTTCTGGATTATTATAAGAAATATTAAACACATTATTGCACAGTATTATGAAATGGCAATATAAAAAAGCATATAATTACGAATATTAAGAATCTTATATCCAATATCATATCATACCTATATCATACTGTTGTAACAGTTATACTATTTATAATAGAGACACTGTATGATATCTTTCAAAACATGGTGCTGCACACAAACCAACATCGCAGTCTTTGCATTCAAATCGTGTCTCTCTTCGAATGCGCTTTCCATTGTCGTTTTGTTGAAGACAGCATATAACACATTTTCGCACTGATTTTCTTTTTTTAGTACTATCTTTTTGCACGTATGAAGGAAAATGTCACCCAACGAAACGAGCTACATTTTCTGATCTTTTAGGGGTGATAAAATTGTGAATATCAGGATCAGTGCCTCCTTCTTCGATTAATCGTTCAATTAATTTCATTCGAAAGCCAACATGATTTAATGTCCCGCCATTCTTTTTGAAAATTATGAAAGAATTCCATACGACTTGATTTAACAAATGCCGAAAAATCTTCTTGTAGTAATTTTTCTGCTGACTTCTGACAACAGGATAGTAGGATAGACACTGATCTGATCTATCCACACCACCCACAGAAGAATTGTAAAATACTACCACTTTAGGTTTTATCTTCACATCGGAATTTTTCTTAGACTGTACTTCCATCGTTTCTGTGTTATGGAAAGTACTAAGCATAAGAAGTGGTTTTTTGTCCTTCCATTTCATTACACATATTTTACCTTTTTGAAAATCCACTATTTCTCCTTTCTTCACTCTTAAGTTTTTTAGTGATGCGGCTAAACCTTTTCGATTGGATCTTAGATTTCCACAAATGTCAGTTTTGCTTTGTATCAACAATTCTGCCAGTTCTGGCGAGGTATAATAATTATCTGTTGATAAACAGTATCCTTTTCCTTTTAATTCGTGAAAAAGAGTCATCACGCTTTTTGTAGAAAGACCATAATCATTGTAGTCATCGTGAAAGTTAGTGTCTTTTCCTGTATATATGAAAGAGTTCCAAATGTATCCACTTTCAGATTCACACAGCTGAAACAATTTTATTCCGAGCGCGTTTGGTTGGAATGAATTGTTTCCAACTCAAACGACCTTTATAAGCTATTAGAGATTCGTCCACAGATATCTCCGGTTTAGGTACATAAATAGATTTAAATCTTTGTACAAGCATATCATGTAATTTAAAAATTTCTCGAAGTTTAGAGTTCGGATGTAACTTTTCATCGAAATCGTCACTGCTTTCAAAATGTAGAAATTTCATTAAAAGTCCATATTTTAACTCACTCATAATTTTTCCAAAAAATGACGTAGATAAAATTGGCCTTTTCGACCAAAAATACTTCTCCACGGGCTTTTGAACTATACCTTGCAACAATAAAAGGGAAATAAATCTCATCTCTGGAATATTTGTGTCATTCCATTTCAGAACTCTAGAAGAAGGTGTCAGTTCCACATTCTCTAAATACGATTCAGCATATCTGTTCGTTTCTGTGACTATATACGAGAAAATTTCTTCATAAAAAAAAGGCTGAAATAATCTGAGGGATTATCAGAATCTCCAATAGAAACTTTTATTCCTGGATTTCCAATAAATGGGAATTTAGGAGGACACGGCTGAGGAAGAGTAGGATTCACTCGATACCAGTTTCTAGCACTATCTAGAGAATCACCATCAGATTCACTTTCGGAAGAGGAAAAACCTTCATCCGAGCTTTCCATTTCGATTAAAAGTTCTGTTTCAGAGTCGCTATCCATTTTTAACGCAAAGCAAAAGCACACTTCTTTACAAGCTTGAATGTTGAAGAGCAAATGGTAGCAGTAGCTATTTCACTGGTCTTTTATAAGAGAGGTTCCAGTAGGATTGGAAAGTGATTCTATTGGAGAATAGTAAGTTACAAATTGCGATGGTTTGTTGAATAGACTATTCAAATCAGAAGAAAGAGCAAAGATAACAATCAGAAACCGACTTCAAAAAGAAACACCGCGTGGCCCTAAGGCTCGTCTCACACTATACGGATTCAAATGCCACCCATATCGCTATGAGTTTGGGACGACGTTTTTCTACAGATAGAACATTTTACTCAAAAAGAAAATGCTGTATTTCTTTATAACTTCCAAAAGAACTAACCATAAATTGAAATCTTCTGCACAGTTGTGTAGGATGCTGGATTTAATACAGGAAAACGCATTTTCCTTTATAAAAATTTTATATAATTAAGTAACAGCCATTTTGATAAAAGAGTTGATATACTTTTTAAATATTTTCAATGTGTTGCTTATTGTTGCGTTATTTCTATATCCTCACAATAAGGACAGTTATGGACAGAATTCAACAGCAAAATCCATTAAAAAAAAGTAATAGAATGAAAATATTTTTAAAGGAAATACTTCACGGGACAACAAGAATAATAAACGCAATTATTAAAATGCACAAATTCAGTAATTTTAATTTTTTTTAAGAGGAAATACATATATAGAAACCAATACTAAAAAAGAGCCAAGCAAAAGAAACAAAAGTATAAACTCATGACCACTGTATAAGCTCATAGAGGAATCATCAAGAGAAATTCTCTTCAACCTCAAATTCCTGTCGATTTCTTTTGTCACTTTATTACATAACTTAACACAAAAACTTATCTAATATAAAAACACCTTTGAAATAATCTAGAACCTCAAATTCCTGTCGATTTCTTTTGTCACTTTATTACATAACTTAACACAAAAACTTTCAAATTTTGTCGCTCGTTGCCAAATTAGATAGAAATGGTCAAAGGTACAACGCTCTTCTTCGTCGATTCTCATATAATTTGTTTTAATCGAAATTATTTTATCTAATATAAAAACACCTTTGAAGTAATCTAGAACTAAGAAATTCATCGTTACTATATAAAACTTAACTCTTACTATCTATTGCTTATTACCTATAACTAAATACAAACAAAACCAGATAGTTATAAAGAACATTCTTGTTCAAAGAAATGTCTTTACATGAAATTATTAAGGAAAATAATTTTTTACTATTATTTTAACTCGATATTGAAGTAATTTATTTTTCTTATTCAGCGCTATTGTTTGACACTGTCATATTTTTCATCCGCTGATTAAAATAAGTATTGCCATTCTGCTGATGAAGCATATAAATTGAAAATGAAAATGGGGAAACGATGTGAGTTTAAAAACACTCTGATACCATTTTCATGTTAAAGTATGAGATGCAGAATGCTATACAATATGGTAAACTCGAAAAGTGCCCGGTAGTCCTCAAAGTAGTTCAAAAGAAAATGTAAAGCGGCTGCTAATGTGTACGGTATCACAACAAAACGATAATGTGTATGGAATAATGATAACGATAATGCATATGGAATAATGATAACGATAATGCGTATGGAATAATGATAACAATAATGTGCATGGAATAATGATAACGATAATGTGTATGGAATAATGATAACGATAATGTGTATGGAACAACATACACATTTTTATATCAAATATGAAACACATTTATTGAGATGACTTCAAAATTTATTCACCATAATATTTATGAGGAATTCCATCATTGTATTGCATAGGAATTATGCCATTCATTTCTTAAACCCAAATGACACTTTAACATAAAACTGTGAAATCTATGTAAAAACATTGTTAGTCCAAATCCCTAATCAAATCAATGATCTCAAATTGTGTTAGCCAAAATGAAAATATTTCCATTTCCTCTATAAAATGAAAAGAAAAAAAAAGCCGGAAAAAATTTCTGAACGTCAAGAAGAACAAGGTAGGTTCTTTAAACTTTTACTAGTTCCCTATAATTAAAAAAAAAAAAAAGAACCAACTCATTCAAATTTTGCTAAGTAGCCCACATTTTATGACTATAAAAGAGTTATTGAGGCAGTTTTCAGGACTAAGATTTAAGACTACGATTTTATAATCCAGAGTTTATTGGCAATCATCTCTACTAATAACGAAGATAAATGTATATATGTATGTGTTGGCACTCTACAGACCAGAAAGTTGACTTACAGTTACGAAATGTGGCACGTGTATACCTAGAAGGGTGGGAATATGCACCTCGGAGTGATTAACTAATTAAAAATGAAGCACGTTTTTAGAGTTTTTCCGCGATAACTTTCGAAAATATTATAACACAAAAATAAATTTCACACCATTTGAAAATTTTAAAAATGCTCTTTTAATGCTACCAATATAGTAGTCTTGCAAATTTTTGACAAATTTTGACATAAAATTTTCTTTTGCCTAATTTCCATCATTAAATTATATTGATGCTTTGAAATTCATTATTTTATCCCATATTTAATAGCGTGATTTTCTTCCATTGTTGAAAGCTAAAGAAGGAGACTGTAAAATACGTATGTAGTTTACAAAACGAATAAAAAAGTGAAGCTACAATATCGCAATATTTAGAAGATCGATGAAGCAGATATTCACATTTTTAACAGTGCTTTGATGTTATGGGGCTGATCTCTATTAGAAAGATTCATATACGCAATAAAAGAAGTCAAGTAAGACAATTAAAATAACAACTTTAATGTCTGGCCATTTGCATGATATTATATTCAAATGATTTAATTAACTTTAAATATAAATAGTATCAACCGCGGGTCAGCTGATCGCCAAATTGATTAGCACTCACTAAAATATTTTTATCTTAAAAATTCTTAGTATAAAACATAAATAACATACAAGAACAAAGTGCTTCTTTTTATTTGCAAATTGTTATGTTTTTATATTTTTGTACAGTTTTAAAAATGAAATTGAACCGAACCGAGGTATTCTTTCTTCAAACTGTGAAATACTATTTGTTTTGTAATGCTACAAGGCTTTAAGTCCTAATTTAAAAGTCAGTGAATGTTTACATATTGTTAAGAATCTGTAATATTGTTTCCCTTCACAGTTAGTTTCGCAGTAAGAAAGTAAGTTTTACATATTTGGAAGACAATACAAACTTGTCGACCGTTCGGCGTCTTGGCGACGGATTTAGCGATTTAGCGACAAAAATGGAAGTTCTAGAAGATACAAAAATTAGAATATCCCTAGAATAGATCTGTTGATTCTTCTAGAAAATTCCACAGTCTGTCAGAAATCCTACATAGTGGTGAATCAATCTAGTAAACTCAGTCTTTGGAATTTAATTGTGGAGTGAACTCTGTAGCTGTACTTTTGTTGTTTAATAATGATTTATTGTTTGCGTGTGTGTTGTTGATTTCTGAAAGTATTATTTTTGTACACACTTCCACTGTGTTTACTTCCTTTGTTTCGTGTTTTGAATAAAGCGTCATTATCCTTTATCGAGCTTGTTGAACATCTCACCGAACACTCATTGGATCATTTCTATAGCAATATTATTGTTATAGTAATGCTTTTAAACTGATTGTTGTCATTAATACACCTCATACTTTTATATTTTTATGGAACACTTTAATTTTGATTTCCAACTCTATTTTTCATGCAAGTCACCAATATTTCATATAGTTTTCAGTATTTTTAAATATTAAGATTTGGCATTCACAATACTTACTTTAGAATTTATCCTTATCAATGGCTCTACCTTTAAAGCACATTTTATTTCTTTAATAAATCTTGTCATGGAAGTTTTATTATATCATTTAACCATAGAGAAAGACTATGAATTTTTTACTCTGTTGTACACGAAGCACACAAAGAGACAGTATTATAATAGTCAAAAATATTCAATCGTGAGATTTTCGCGAATCATCATTTTTACACCTTCCTGGGACAGAAAAAAAGGAACGTTTTTGGAATTATGTCTGTCTGTCAGCAGGATAACTCAAAGATGCAGAAAGCTAGTAAGATGAAATTTGATACGTGGGGTTTTTACAAAAATTGTTGATTATTATCACCTTTTGGATGAAATCCATCTTTGAAAACCGTTGAAAACGATTTCAAAAGCGAAAAGTGCTGTGTTTATGAAATTTATGATATTATGATGAAATTTAGTATATGATTTATCGTTAGAATTGCGGATCTGTTTCAAATTTTGGTCCTAATTCATCAAATAGTAGACCGTCTATTTATTTGTACATTCTCTTGCAAGTGAAAGAGATAGTAGAAAAACGCAATGATTTAGACCAATGAAATTTTTTTTATGTAGTCTTGTCACCAAAATTGTAAATTAGTATCAAATTTGGGTCTCGACTGATCTAAAGGATGACATCCAAAATGAAAACTGGTTTTCTTGATAAAACACGCCATATTATGATATTATTCGAAAAGGTAGAGTGGAGAGCCTTTTTCGTTGATTTTTTGAAGAATAATTATCCAGTACTTAAATTATATTCGATTAGATTTCCACTATTTGCATAATTTTTGTTTAAAATTAAGAATGGCTTGAAATTTCTCATAACCATATTATAATTTCCCGATTTGGCATTTCTTTATTTTGAAGCATGCTTGACAAACGTAAATAACAGATTTATTTGGGGAAATCCCCATTTACTCAGGGGAGGTTAAAGAGAGAGAGAGAGAGAAAGAGGGAAATCTAAATGTTCTTCTTTTACTAATGTTTGAGCATTTCAGAAATAACTTTCTCAAAGATGATCTTTTAATGATATATTTCTTGAGCCTTGTTATCACGGCAAGTGGCTTGGTTCGTTTGATGTGAAATTATTCAAAGTATCAAAGTCACGTGAATCTAAAGATTCGTTATTCGTTCCTCGAGCCACCCAGGTAACTCTGGGTGGCTCGACCTTTCCCTGCAATGTACATAAGCACTTCGACACCAAATGTTTGTTGAAAGACGGATGACCATTCTTAGTAAACCAATGCACAAACTGCCAAAATACGCGGCTTTGAAATTACACATTTAATCTGAATTTGGCCAATCGAAACTCACATGTTCGAATTTCGAGCAACTCGGGATTTGTCTATCCATACTTTGCGGAGTCAAGATTTTACATGACATTCTGGTATATACGAGTATCTGAATAAATATTAAAAATTAATCAGCCTAAACAGACATAATTTAAAGTCTTAAAGTATATCTAGAACATATATTGTGTTTCTCAATAAAATAGTTAAATAAAAAGATTCAGAATTAAGTTTAAAAATTTTTAGGTGTGTTCTTTCTTTTTCTTAGTAATGTACATTAATAAATGTTGCTGTCTAGATAAATTGAGAAACATGATAATAACGAGTAAATTTATTTAACCTTAAGTAATAACGAATATTTAAGTATCCACGGCTCGAAGTACGAACAACTTCACACTAAGCTAGCCAATCCGTACACCGTGGATACAAATCTCAAGAAATATCCTATTATAAAACAATCTTCTTTGAGATTTGAGAAGGTTATTTCCGGAGTGCTCAAACAATGCTGAAACTTTTTGTTCCTACGAATCGCAAGAGAAACATTTGCAGATTCCTCTTTGCTTCCCATCTCTCCTTTTATGAAGTGTAGATAATAAAAATTATATAAGTGTAAGAAACAACTGATATTAACAGTAGAGTTCTTAGAGATTACAATTGATCATGCATAGTTTGACAATAATCAATACAGACATGGCCGACTTCAGCAGTGGCCTAGCGAATATGGGGGCAAGGGGGTACAGAGGTTTCGGACAAAGAAGACAAATGCTAAAATGTTAATGCCACTTTTTAAAGAAAATAGTGAAAAAGTAGTACTGTACCCCGAGGACCGCTTATCTTTGCAAGTCCACTAGTAGTTTATGGAATGATTTTCAAATTGATTCATGTGGAGTAAACCAACCGACAAAATTGTCATAGATGTTTCAAAACTCGTTGGAAACAAAATAAACTCATTTTTTAGCATGTTAAATATAAGTAATAACCCATTTCTGTTCGAGGATAGCCTCAAGTTAAAGTGAAAGACAGAGATAAGCATTTTGGCTTTTAGATTCCATATGTGTTTTACCAGTTCCTTATAATCAGATGTCCTGTAGAAGGCAAATTGAATAGAATGTATTTACTGTTATTCCACAAACAATTTTTCTCAAGCTAGTACAGGAGGATTTTGCAATTAAAACTTTATAATTATAGTTTTTCACAAATTACAGAAAAAAAAGTGCTGTTTTCGAAAGATCACAAGTTATATTTATATTTGCTGGAAATGCTGTAGCATTGCCTGCATTGTTCTAGATAGTGCTGTTTACTGAAAAAAAAAACTATATACTATTGAATTGTTTTTGTAACATAGATTATTTAATGTGATTTCTATTTTTACGCGAATTGTTGAAGAACACTGCAAACATAGTAAAAAATATATCACCTTCTTATGCGGCAAGTGACTATTTTATAATTTTGATTTGATTGTTACTACATGCAAAAACTTAAAGAACATCAAAGAGTTTTAAGATTAACTGCAAATTTGAAATCAGTGGTTATAAATTGTATTTCAGTACTGTTATAAAATTAGACAATTAGTAAAGAGTCAAAATTTTTTTTGAATATTTTATCAAGAAAATAAGCAAATATGCAATAAAGAATATCACTTGGGTTTCTTTAAAAGCTTTAAGGATATCCCTGTAAACTTTATGCAATTATTCTTGTAACTATGATAGATTAGGGATGCTGAAACTATTGAAGCGTGACTTTTTTGTGTTTTTATTTTGAGAGCTTTGTCACTCAAAAAAAACCCAAAAAAACCCACGATATTCTAGATTTTGTCCTATTTTTAAACATGAGGTTGACGTAATCACTTAAAGGATACGCAAAAGCAGAAATGATACTACAATCATGCGATTTCCTTGTGATCTGACTGAAATTATCGTCTTTTCAACAGTATTAATTGTCCAATTTAAATTCATAATACCTTATTAACACACACACAAAAAAAGGAAACTAGTAGCTTTTCACTGATTATTACTGTATAATACAGCAAAGGTAAATAAAGTAAATGAACTTGAACCGGCTGGAATGGTCTCCCCGAAATTTTATCGCATACTATTCAATAAAGGTCTTATCCTTCTTCCTCCGCATACAATTGGGGATCTTGCTTGAGGCCAAGAATATCTTGCGTGGCATTGGTGAACAATAGTTATGAAATATCTGTGGCATGAATCTAGAATTTTTACTGAATCTATCTTTATGTATTTTGGATACTTTTTTGCCGGCTGATTGATACTAAAATTTGACAGAAAACTACAATTGTAATCACAAGATAACATACCAATTTTCATTGATTTAAGCCATTGCGGTTAAGTGCATGCGAAAGTACAGGCTGACAGACGTTCAGCTGTGTGACGAATTTGGTTGAAGATTCGTTAAGTATCTATATTTTAGATGCTAAACCTATATACCAAATCTTATCGATCTAGCTCTTTGCGTTTTGTCGATATCGAGTTCTCTTACACACGAACAGCCAGCCAGATAGATTTCTTGTGAATGGATTTCATTTAAAATTTGATAGAATTCTGCAAATTTGGTCGGAATTCCATATACTAAATTTTAGCCGTCTAGCTTAGCGTTTTTGAGTTAACGTGCTCACAGACTGTCCGACAGAGAAGTATAGTTCCAAAAATGTCTTTTTCGGACTCAGGGAAGTCTGAAACTTAGACATTAGTTAAAAGTTCGAATTTGAATTTTTAGATGATTACAATATTTCCTTTATATTTCTTGTACGAGAAAGTAAAAAAACAGAAATCGATTTCTGAAATTCTAATTAAAATTGAGTTTGTCTGTTCATCAGTTAAATATTTATTTTACTTCACAAGATATTTATATAAAAATTTTATTGGCTAATTAAATCATAAAATACTGCGAGTTTTTTCTTCTTTTTTTTTGTAAATTTAGATATAGGTGGTTTAAATATCCTTTCTGCGTTCAGATACTGGAATCTGAAATTTTCATTTGGGAAAGAAAGCTAAATAAATTAACCGCGTTATTAATGCTCTTTTTTTTTAAAAGTGAAATAAATTTTTAAAATAGTACAACGTAATTAAAGCTTGTATGAAAGTTTAGAATTTTCAGAGAGGGTTTTTGTCATTATTGTAGTTAAAATAAAAATCGTTTTGAAGTGAAACATGATATTTTTTAAAAATTCATCGGGGCCTTGGTCAACAAATATACGATACTTAAGCGATTAAATTAAGTTATTAATTTGAAATATAATTAGAAGTAGTTAAGTCCCATAAATGAATTGAGCAATTTTTTTGTACTTGATAAAATTTGGGATTTACTATAGCTTTCCTAAGCCAGAACAAGATATATTTAACAACGAATCAATTGGTAAATGTCCATCCTGAGTTATTTGACCATCTTTCGTCAGAGCTGTTGTCCCTTCATATGTTAAAAAACTTCATAAATTATTAATAAATACTTGACCACATAATATGGCCTTCGCAATCAAATTAATCACCTTTATTATTCAGAGATTGTAACGTGTTAATATTTCTACCTGAGAAGAAAATTGTCTTAAGCTCTTAGCAAATTTTTCATGAAAAACATCCAGAAATTCCGATTTCTTATCTCAAACCTCATCGAAATGTTATGGTTAATTAAATATTAACTTAACAAATTAAGATGCTTTAAAGTGTATTTTTTTTCGTAGGGAGGTTGATCCTTTAACCTTTAGATAGAAATCGGTGAAAGACAAGCTAATAATATTAAAAGAATTAGAAACTCAAATTTTTTATATTAGATTGAGTTAGTTTTTATTCATTATAGTGTCTTATGAAGATGGTCGATAATGATGTGTTTTATGGTTTTAAATTCACGACTTCGTTCTCTGTTTTCAATGAAAATTAAACCAATGTTTTTGATGAAATAAAGATCGGTTTCCATTGTTTCTTGTTGTTGTTTCTTACGGCACTTGCCATGGACAAGTTCGTTGTTATGAAGACAGCGATTTTAAGTCGGTGGGGGAGCGTATCTTGTTTTTATAGTAACGCCAACTAGGGCCAAGAGTACGACTTAGCTACTCACGCATCACTCATTCGCTTGCACAATCCCTTTTTACAGCAGGGCACATTCACGCATCTCACAGATAGAACAACAGAAGAACAACCATGCCCAAACCGGGACTCGAACCCAGGACGCCCAGATCACGGTGAAGACGTGCTGCCCCTATGCCAGGACTCGGCTTTATTGTTTCTTTATGAGATCATTTACTTTAGGGTTTTCTTATAAGATATTTTGTATCATTATAATAATACAAACTATATTATAACATACTTTGTATCACTGCAATGATATAAACTATCTTATAGTATACTTTGTATCATTATAATGGTATAAAGTATCTTATTAAAAAGATACTTTGTAATTCAAATATCTGACGAAAGAGGAGAGGTTTTGTTAAGTTGCACATGTATAGTATACCACATAGGGTGAAGGTTGTGTTAGTGTCAGAATGTAGTTGAAATGCTTTAATGTGTGTGTGACAGGGTGATCCACACCTATGTTGAATGACTTTAAATCCGCATACGTCCAATTTTAACAACACGAAGCTTTTTCTTTCTTTCTAAATGACTATTAAAAAAAAAAGAGGTCCAGGGCTCTAATCTCTGACAATCTCCTCAAATTCTTTGTTTGCTGATTCCCCCGGTACTTTGATGGCTGAGACTTGGCCATCAAATAACAGCTGAGGGTCTCAGATTCGAGAACCGGTTTCCCAAAAGTCGCGCTATTTACAAAGGCTTGATACAGAATTAAATCACCAGGAGTCAAATATTCTCCTGTTGGGTTGAAGAGTCAGTTTGAAGATGAATTTCTGTGCCAGAAGTAATCCTTTTAACCACGGTCCAGATGGTTTAAAGGAACATAATGAGAGGATGTGTTTTCGTAGTATTTATAACTATGTGTGAATTTCCTTTAAGTAGGAATCGTAGTTGTTGATATGCATGCTAGAAGGACAATTAGACACTGTGACTCGTGTAAAAAAATATATCATGGATTGAAGAGAATAATATACTTGAGTATTGCTTTCAATATTTTAAATATTTATTTGTCTACATTATATTATATCTCATTGCAATTAAGTATTGATAATTATCTAACTTTATTTGGCAGCGAAATTTGAAATTTAAGTTTATATAAAATAATTTAGATCTAAATCTATAGATATCAGAAACATTATAATATAAGTTTTCATTTTTATAAGGTCAGCTGGAGGTCTTACCAAAATTTTCTCTAATAAAGGTGTTGTCCCAGAAAACATCTTACATAGCGCTGGCGTACCATAGTTATGAAATATTAACCTTTGACGTAAATTTAGCCTTTTTACTGAATCTATTATATGATCCTTGAGGAGAATTTTGGCGATAAATTCTTAGCATGTGGTTAATAGTATCCGAAAATCAAATTTGTGTTTTAGACATCTTTTTAACTACCGATTGAAACCAAACTTTTACACAGAACAACAATTGTACTCACAAAACTGCATACCAAATGTAATATATTTAAGTCATAGCGTTTACAGGTTTTTGAAAGTACAGACCGACAGACATCCAATCCTTTGTTGGCTTTGGCTCAAAATTTGATAGGGGCCTATACTATCTGTGTATTGAATTTTATTCATTCAAGCTCTCTTCGTTTTGTAAGTATCGTGTTAGCTTATAATCGAACAGCAGGATAGACAGACTTCCTCTGAATAGATTTTGCTCAAAATATGATAGCAATTTACAAATTTGGTTTAAAGATTATATGCCAAATTTCATTCTTCTAGCTCAAAACGCTTTTGAGTTATTTTTGTCACAGGTAGAGAGATAGACGTAATGTTAAAAATGGTTTTTTTTCATAATTCAGAGAGGTCTAGAACGTGGAGATTCGACAAAATCTCGAGTTCGATTTTTTTTTTTTTTTTTTTTTACGATTTTAGTACTTTCTTTGTATTTCGTATTTCAGAAAGTGAGAAGGGGAGTTTTAAGCTTTTATCATATTAGATATATGACGGAATCAGAAAGGATCTACGGATCGTCTATCCCAAGAGAAATAGGAATCAATATATTTTTAATGCTAAAGGCGGATGTGGCAGGAAAATAATAACCAGAGACTAACGGAAAGCTTTGTCGTAAAGATATCACAAATTGACTACTCCGACGCACCCTGATGCAAATGGATAAATCTGAATGACTGGACAGCCACGACAGCATTGGGCCATTACCGACCACAGTACAACCCTTCCCATGGGAAGTACGTCCAGTCATCAGTTTCGAGTCCAGTCAGGGGGTAGCCAGTACGTCAAGTAAGGGGGTAGCCGACCCGACACTATTTTTGTACCCACCTGAGTGGCGGGAATCAACCACCATACCAGAAATTCTCATTCTAACATTTCAGGTCCCCCCCCCTTTCCTGGGTGGGAGTGTCGCCAAGATATGTAAGAAGAGTCTTGGAGTTAGCTTTAGCCATCCGTCGCCTAAAGAAATTATGTGAGTTTTTAATTTAAATGTTTGAAAGAATCTGCAATAAAATTACTCATCACGGAAGTTCCAGTTCAAAGTAAAAATGTATAATATCTAATTTACTGATTAAACTTAAACAGAGAATAAATAATTTGTAATTGAATTAATGACTTGAGTCAATCAATGCCTCCAGGTTACATTTACAGAGGAGAGGAAATGGAACATTGATGTTCCTGATGGTTGGAAGTTATATCGGTAAGACAAGGAATGAGAGAAAATTCCTTTTTCAAAATTTCCAGCAGGTGGAAGGTCTGTTTTGACACTGAACTGCTATTTGCTTACAGGCATACAGTCTTTTGCATTCGTTGCCTGAATAAGGAATTTTGCAGTATGCACACTCACTGTTAATGTTAAAGTGTGTATAGTGACTGTGTATACTGCACTGTTTAGCAGTATACACAGTCACTACACTTAAGATGTTGCAATAGTTTTGGAAAGGGAAAACAGTGCATTTATCCACAATGGTTGTACAACAAAACTCTGGTTCTAGACTAATAATACTAAAATCCTATTGAGAATCTATGAATTGTTCTAAAAAAGTAAATTTATCAAAAAGAGACTGATGTTTTCTAAGCTGTAAAACTGAGACCCACTCTTAAAGATGAATGAAGCAAAGTCTACTGAAATGAATTAAAGATTTATATATTCTGAAAAGTACGAAGAATTGAAGTCTTTATAAGCTGTTAATGGCCTATAAGAAATGAATTTTTTTTATATATATACATACATATTTTGTTATATATATACATAATATATATATTGATAATAAAACAACCCCAGATACAGTTTAAAGACTTTTTTCATTTACAGTTAGACTTAACAACAACACTAAAATACAATTTATGTCTTCTAATCTAAATGTATAGATTATCTTAAAAGCTTTTGCTGGTCTGAACACTGATCTGAAAGGAAACAATTTAAGAAACTACAAAAAAGATAAGAGATTAATTAATTTTTTTGTGATAACCAAGTTTTGATTTTTCATATTTTGTTCAAATGGTCAAAATATCACATTTTAATAATTATATACAGTGAATATTACTACATTCACTTCGATATAGATAGAATTAATCTACCAGGATGACTTGAATGCTATATCGTTTATATATTGCGCATATGATTAGTAGAAAATTAAAGTCAAATCCACTGAATTATTTACTTATTGACAGATACTTATTCTTCGATACATAAAAATCATGGCAATTAAATTCAAAGATTCATAAAATTTATATATAAAAAAGCTAAACTTAGCAGTTCATTATTAGAATTATGCGTTTGTTTATAAATTGCTCATACTCTGTGTCAGACTTGCTGGAGTCAACAGGAAGTAAATGCCATTGTTGAAAGTCCTATCTAGACCACAATTCCTTTTTATAGTCTTGACATCGGAATGATGTAAACTTGATAACTTTCTTTCTTACCTATAGCAATATTTGAAGAGAATAACGTAAATTATCAGTCAAAGAAAAAACAATGAGATTATCTTTTTTAATCTCAACAAGCTATGATTAATTTACTGAGTGCGGATGTAAAGGCATTCAGGGCAAGTGTTGCGCATTCAATCTGTATATTAGGCCATCTACCGAAATTTTACACGAATTTACTTACTGTCAACAAACAGTCAAATAACACACGAATGAAAGACAAAACGAATTGAATTTATCCAATGAATCAGTATGATATTACTTTCAAGTGCATAATAATTATTAAAAATTAGAGCTATATAGATTTAATTAATTTATAGCTTAAAAATTCAATTCTCATTGCATTCATATCATTTTGAATCATACTGAAAATGAGCATTATGGCATTCAAATCTATGAGCATGTTATAGAGTTTGCACTCGCTCTAATCATTCATTACATTATGTATGAAGGTTTTGCTTGTCTGTGATAATCAGTTACGTTTAATCATACAAGTTTTATCTGATAACTGGAATCATTTCAAGGGACTGAAACTGCTTATATCAATACATCTCTTTTTTTTATAGATCGTCAATTGTTATAAAATTCTTTTTGGAGCAAGATGTATCTATAAACCAGTCAGATGATAATATATGCGATATTTGCTATTATAGATCTCAGATATATTCAATTTCATACTATAATAAGAGCTAATCTTGCTTGCAATTATTGTAATTAATAACTTTTCTGCCAACTTTACGAGTTGCTATGTATGGATATTGCATTTTTTATATTGTATCGATTTCTTTAGAGTGAATAGCGTGTTTGAGTCACAAATGCATAATATCCACTTGGGAAATTACATGCATGTATTTAGGAAAATGCTTTTATTTTCATTACATAAAAAATAAGATAAAAATTTAATATTTTTTGTTTTATATCTGCGCTTAATTTTCACTTGATTCTGAGACATTCGGAAGCGAAATTTCTGGATTCCAATTGGATGCAATGCTACAATTGAAAGTCAAACATTGTTTTATGAATCTTGGGTCCCTTCAGTAAACTGCATCTATGTTTGATATTTATTATGTAATATTCTGCTCTCTGATGTCTTGACCAATAGAAAATTTACTACACAGTAACTAATGCAGAAGAAAGATAACATTAGAATGTTTTCAGTAATGTTCTAGGAAAACAGCTACAACACAAAATTCATATTTTGGGATTGGTCTCCCATTTTGTTTATAATTTTTCTTGAATTTCCTTGAACATAACTTTTTTGTTGAAATCATCTACTTTTTGAAGTAAAGCATAATATATTGTTTATTTTTTACAAAATGTTTATAACGCGATAATGAAGCCTCATTACAAACAACCTTATATCCTAGATTTCGACCAGTTTATGCATTCATTTTATGGCGGGTAGAGAGATTGGGAAAGACTGGAAGATTATAGCTGCCAGTTTTATTCTACTTGAGAATAACTCTATTTATTTTTAAAACTTATTTAGATTTGCGGTGAAATAAACTTAATTTTCATATAGAATGAAAATCTGAAAAAGATGAAAGATATTCTTGTTTGTCTGTGTACGAACATACCTTAGAGCTTTGAAAGTGGAAAGTCAATATAAGTATTACTACTCGAAATACATAATTTGTGGAAACCGATTACCTATGTTACATGAATCTTGTGTAATAACCTTCGTGTATGTTATTCATTGCGACTTATTGGAGGCATATATTATCATAGCCAAAATCGGTCAATATTCTCGTTTCGTTAATTTTGTTTAAATTTGTAAAGCGAACTTTTGATGACAGTTTGGATTCTGTTTCGTTTTCTGTATCCTGATGGAAGTTACCTATATACATAAAATTGAATGACTTTTGTTGGTTTGTGTGTTTGTTTGTTTTAATCTTATACAATTCTTCACCTCTTGATAGATTTGACCGTAATTTAGTGAACACTCTAGGATACATAGATAGAAGGATTAACTGTGCAATTAAAAAGTTGCTACACCTTTCTAAAGATGATAAAAGAGGAGAAAAAGTATTTTATGGTTTTTCACCATAACCTCGAAACTTATCATAGAAAAAAGCGTTTTTTATATTATCCTAAAATTTGAAAAAATAGTTTTTTTTGTTACTAATATTATTTACTGTCTTTATAATGTCTATCAATTTTTCAAAAATAATTTAGACTTAATTTGTTAAAATTATTTATCTTGTTCAAACTTTAAATACTTAATCGCATCTATCATCCTGACGCTTTTGCCAATATTAAACTTAAGTTGTTTTCTTTAGACATTTTCAGTTTTGTTACAGACATTTTCATTTTTTTAGCTGTATTAAATAGAATAAGCATCTCTCAGTATATGCTCCGAAAAAGTTAGCTTTAAATATTGTTTTTTTAACGTGTTGTGTTTTATTGCTTGACATGATTTTGTTCCATATTGTAGAAATTTGAAATTATCAACGCGCTTTCTTGATATAGATATACTATGTCTTAAAAATTTTCTTTAGTTTGAGTATATTAAATTAAAATTATTTCACTTATTAAATCTACTATTTTTTTACTGCATTATTATATATTTTATTGCATTTGTACCTAAGTCATATTTTATAAAAATATGTCAATGGAAATGCAACAAAAAAAAATCCCTAAAATTTTTGCATTTTCTAATTAAAATTGTTGATATAATTTTAGCTTCGTGACATCTAAAATTCAGAAAGTGTTAACCAATACTATCTTACCATCAAAGCTCAAATGCCAAATACCAGAAGTTTGAATATTTGATTACAAATTACAGAAAATTTCTAATCAAATCTTTTAAAACAGAATGGATGTGAAAGTGGATCACAAAATCTGCAATAAGTCTAATAAATTTCCAATAGAAAATAAGAAATCAATCAATAAATAGATAAAACCGAAATCTCTATCATCGTATATGCTTATTTATATGCGCATTGGCAAAATGTCAACTAGCACTTTGCAAGTTGCACCAAGAAAATGATTTACTTGTGCGTAATTTGAATATTGTAATTATTGCAAATGACCTCTTCTGCTGTCATCTTGTATAGCATTAATTAAAAATATTTTCTAAATTATACTTGCACATTATGCATAGAACATTCTGATTGGTTTGTTATGTAAGCAAAGTAGCGAAATTACTTGGCGAATAGAATTGAGAAATCGGTCCACTTTTGAGGTTGAAGACTGTGCCATTTTTCGATACTTCACGAAAATGGAGGGTGGAGGGGGAAGGAAAGCAAACAACCATTGATGATGTATCTAAAGTTCAAGAACTTTCACATGAAATAAAAATTGACAAAATAAATACCGTTATCTGAGCTAGAAAACTCTCTCGCGTTTTCTTTTTCCATAGAAAATGGATAGTGAAGTAACGTTTTGAAAATGCGTTGGGAATTGACTATCATGGATGATATATATAGGAGATACGTACGTCATATGAAATAAAAATTGTCGAAATCGGTACTGAGGTTGAGACCGGTGTGTTGGCTCTTTGGTTTTTCTATTTATTTTAAATATATGGATTCTGATTTTAGCAGTAACGATATTGAGAAGTTTATGTATCTTGTAATATTAGTTATTAAATTAAGAATGTCTCAAACATTTCAGTTCAAAAAGCGTTTCAAGTTTTTTTCTCTTAAAATTTTTAATCTTTCAATATAATCTTTTAAAAACATCAAAATGCACTTAGAAACTTCACGCTTCTCTCACGACCGATAATACGTTGCGAAGTTCTAAAATGGGAATTCCAACAAACTTTATATATATATATGTGCCAAACGTTGAGATTAAAAATGTCATTTATCCGAAAGTTTTAGAATAATAATTAATTAAGTATAATTAATCAAAACTGAAAGTCTTAAAATTTGATAAGGGGTTAAATACAAGAATTTGAAAACAATGCGACGTAAACTTATATGCGTTTTGCGTATTTTTAAATACATATAGAGCAGATAAACGCAGGGGAGAAAAGTTAAATAAAAATGAAACGAATAATTTATATTCATTTACTCATTTCTGTTGAAAGCTCTGCATTAAACACATCAGATTCACCAAAGAAGTGAAAAAAAATTACCATGCCAATATTATTTAGCAATTGAAATCCGATTGCATTGCAGCTCTAGCTTTGAAAATAACATCGGTCAGTAGTCTTTAAAATGATATATAATTTTGAGTAATAATGTTATATAATTGTTCTTTGTCTTTCCAGATGATGTCAGCCAGTGGCATTGCATTAGTGGCCCTCATAACTTCTTTCCTGAAATACGCATTTTGTAGCAGTCAATATTTCCCTTCATCGGCTCTTAGAGTTAACGACGATTATGAAAATACCACTCCAGGTATAGACAGTGATGCGAAAATAATAGTGACATTACAGCTGCCACATCTGTCTGACAATACTCCAAATTTCGACCTTGGCCATGGAAGAAAAAAAAGAAACTATCAAGATAAGAGACAATTCAGTCCTTGGGGTGGCAAGAGATCAAAGCCAGAGACCACTGAAGGAGGTACCAAGGCCTTGACTCAGAAACGCAGTATCATCCCTGTGAGCATTCGAAGTTTCAGCTCTTGGGGCGGAAAGAGAAATTTTAATGCTCGTGGTGAAAAAAGATCTCTTTCTCGAAAGAGCAAAATTTTGATTTTAAGCAAATGTGTTAGAAATCCAAAAAGGTGGCATAAAAAATCCAAATTTTTTATGCCTCGGGATGGAAAGAGGTCTTTTAATTCGGGAGGTGGAAAGAGATCGTTCAATTCTTGGGGAGGAAAGAAATCCTTTAACTCTTGGGGTGGAAAAAGAGCTTTCAATTCTTGGGGTGGAAAAAGATCTTTCAATTCTTGGGGTGGAAAAAGATCTTTCAATTCTTGGGGTGGAAAAAGATCTTTCAGTTCTTGGGGTGGAAAAAAATCTTTCAATTCATGGGGTGGAAAAAGGGCTTCTAATTCCTTGTTGGGAAAGGAAGTTTTAACTCCTGAGGAAGAAAACGTGTATAATAAGTGGAAGAGGCTCCAAGAAAGCATTTTATAGATTACAGAAATTTAGTAACATTATAAAAATTTAAATTTTTTGGAAACTTTACACAGTATCGAATTGCTTGGATTCAGCGATTTGGCGGACTTAAAATATGAAAATATATAAATAAATAAAATTCTTTGAAAACTCAAACAATAATAAAAAACTTAGAATTCTTGTGTACGAAGAAAAAGATTCTTCAAATGGAACACATTTCTCTTATGACAATGTATAATAAATGGTTTTTGGACATTGGCTTTGATTTTCATTTTAAAAAATTCGATGTTCAATTGTTGAATATGTATTTTTAAAATTTTACAACGATTACTTTTTAACAATTTGTGTTTCCTCTTTGTCAAATACGTATTTCAAAATTATTTTCCTATATCTTAAATAGCATGATTTTACTTTTTATGCTATAAATGATAATACAACTATGAATGAATTTAGAAAAATAATTTTTAAAAATCACAATAATGATATATTCCAAACTTAACAATTAGTTTATAACGATTTAATTTCAATCAAAATATTAAATCTGCTTCAAAATCAAACTTTTTTAATATGTCAGAAGACAAATTTCCTCAGATGAGTAATATTTGTATCTACAAAGTTCTAAATTCAAATTGCGATGAAAATCAATCCTAGATATGAAGAAAAAAAAATCAATAGCATTGTAAAGTTTTCTCTGTATTTTGTATGAAATAATTACACAATACTTTCATTCAGTAGGATAAAATTATTAACATTCATAATGCATTCTCATTAGTTCTTCACATTATCAGCAAAAAACAGAATCAAAATCTACACCTTAAACTTCGAAAATTCTCTTTGAATATATCTAGCAATATTATTGCTGGGATGATAATTTCTATGGTTATGCATTTGAGAGTCCTTTTTTCCGCGGACGCCTAAAAATCCAGGAACAGGATCTTTGGACTTGCTTTTTTCCTTCTTTCCTCGTACCCCTACAAATCCAGGCGGAAACTGTTCAAATCTACGAACATGAGCTCGTTTTGGACCGACTTCCCTGCTGTCTTCCATGATTCTTGGTTGAAACATACGCTGCATCAGCAGTTCACGCATTGCATTACCTTCGATCTGAAATGGAAAAACATGTTCAAGTTTCAAATAATACCTTTTTAATACTCCTACAAAATTTATGCTGCATCAGCAGCTCACGCATTTCATTACCTTGGACCTGAAACTAAAAAACACGTGTAATTTTTCAAATATTTCATTTTTAATACTGTCACAAAAATTAAACCATCCTTATGAGGGAAGAAGGTAAAAAAATAGATCTTTTATTTTAAATATTTTTTTTATTTTTGCTAGTTCTTTAATTTATAATTTTTGTTATAAATATTAGCAAAACCTTGAAAGCAATTTGTTTCGAAATTCATTGCTAGATGGAGCCGCTTGCAAAGAATTAAAAATAATGAAATTTTATCGATCCATCTATGGTTCTGCAAATATTAGAATATTGTGTCAGAAAATGCATAGTATATAAATTTTAAAAACTTTATCATATCAAGAATTAAGTGTTTAATCTTTTACAAAATTCCATCTTTACAAATAAGAAACCATTCTTCATACAATTCTATACAATGAGCAGCATAAACAGTCCATATTATAAATGCAGCACTAGTGTGAATTAAAAAATAACTCTCTAAAATATAGCAGTGTTTCCTAAAATCATTAGCTGCCAAAATTCTAATAATATATCTTCTCCCTTAAACTCGTATTCTTTCTGGGATATATTAATCAATCTAATAGCATAGCTAGTTTTAATTATTTGTAAATTATTTCGCCCTGCGGCGCAATATTATGAGAAATTTTATGTATAATTGGTCAAAAACATTTCCAGTATTTCTTATTATTCATGAACTAATTACTAGGCATTAAAAATATAAACATTCTATCCTCCCCCTCCACCCCACACAAAAAAGACTTCTACAGGATGTTCCCATAAAATCTCTTACAAATTCCAAAGGTCGGCCAGGTAAACAGGGACAAGACATTTTTACTATAGAACATATAGTCACAAGTACAAAGGATTTCAGCAACGGAGCATTGCAAATCTATTAGCAAATTAAATTTTAAAAAAAGGATACTCAGATTTAAAAAAAATATAAATTTACAAGAGTACAGCAATACAGTTGCCAGAATAATAACATAAGGAGAGTGCATATCTTTAGAAGGCGAGACCTTTAATCATTTGCTTTTCAGCATTCCAAAATTTTTTTTTGTTGTTAATGCTTTTTATTTGTCATTGTATTAGTCAAGCTGCGTACGTTTGTGGTGTCATTATTTGTGCAATTCTTAAGTTTAACTTTTGTAAATGCTTTACATTTTATATCTGATGTATCTCTTTTTTTATTTAAATCACTGAAAAAGATCTTCTCGTAGTGTTTCTCCTTTGCGTTTGCAACCCGATGTTTTATTATAAAAACCAGCTGGAGTGGTTTAATAAACTTATAATGCCAAAGAATGCCTTACAGAGCAATGGCACACAATATTTTCGAAATATTAACTTTTGACATGAATTTAGTACTTTTACTGAATCTATTGTGTCATCCTTAGCGAGTTTTTTGACGATTAATACCTGGCATACCATTAATAATATCCGAAAATTGAATTTATGCTTTAGACACGTTTTTCTCAACTGATTGAAATAAAGATTTAACACAAAACTGCATCTGTAGTCACAAAATCCCTTACCAAATTTGAGATATTTAAGTCGGTGCATTTTATAATCGTACTGACCTACTGACGATCGTTTTTTTTAACTATTAATAGCTTAATTATCGCATATAGACAATCAACCCTTTATTGGATTTGGCTCAAAACAGGTGTTTACACTATAGATGTTAAATCTGTGTACTGAATCTTATTTATCTAGCTCTTTTCGTTTTGTAGTAATTGTGTTAACTTATATTTGAACAGCCGGACAGATGAACTTCCTCTACACTGACTTTACTCAAAATTTAACAGGAATCTGAAAATTTGGTGTAAAGACCTTATACCAAATTTCAACTGTCTAGTTCAGAGCGGTTTTGAGTTACTTTTATCACATACAAACAGACAGATGGGCATTTACCAGAAATGTGTTTTGTGTATTCAGGGTTGTCTAAAACATGGATATTTGTCAAAATGTTGTTTCAATTTTTTGACGATTACTATGCTTTTTCTATACTAGGTATATGAGAAAGTAATAACTAGTTTTGTATATATCTCCTTCAATACCTCTTTATATACTTATTCTTAAAGGTGATTCAGGTAACATCTAATGCTTTTATGCGTACACATTCTAATGCTTTTTCTATACTACGTATATGAGAAAGTAATAACTAGTTTTGTATATATCTCCTTCAATACCTCTTTATATACTTATTCTTAAAGCTTGTAAATGGCTTTTAGGGACATTCTAAATAAATGTATAAAATGTTTGCTTATACAATTGACAATCTACTCATACAAATTTGAGTTTACTCAGTTTTTTCGAACAACACAAAATATTTAACCAAACTATTTTGAACAGTACCCATGATTTTTACAATGAATGGTTTATGAATAAAGAGAAATTGAAATTTGAACATCGTAATATTTTAAATTGCGGCCGTTGTTCTTTCGACATATTAGTCGATAATAATGATTTTTATTTTCGATTGTAATACCGAACGATAAAAAATGATTTTATATTTATTTAAAATTTAATTTAATATTATATAATTTTTTTTAATTTTTTAAAAATAGAAGGGCGTAAAAAATGTTATTCACAATAGATTCTGCAACATATGAAATATTATTACGTAGAATTTAGACTGTTTCAGTGCTGTAGCTACTAATATATACAGAATATAATATATAAAAATAAAATGTATAAAATATAATATATAAAAATATTTTGAATAGCATCATTTTGTGTTGATTCGCTCTCCAAAAAATAAATACAAATAAAGTTTAAATATATCTTTCGATGTTATTTTTGATCAAAACACTTTTATTTTGTTTAATAACTTTAATGTAAAGTGAAAAATCATTATTTGTAAAATATTTGTTTACATTCATGTTTGAAACAAAATATGTTTCACGGTAAGAAACTATAACATAACAAAAATAAGAGTATATTATGGTTTTTGAAATGTTTTGCGAAATCTTGAACTTTCCAAATAAAGTTATATAGTTATATTCCGCGTAATCCACGAATTTGTCTAGCCTGTTAAAAAAATGAGCCAATTAAGTCTGTAGGATGAAGTTGAAATAGTGTTTGCTTAATTGCATTATCGGCTCTATTTTTGATGGGCCTTCTTTAACAAGATGTAAAACATGGAAATGTAGGCATGTTTCGATAGTATAAAAAACAAAGAATAAAACAAAAGGAATTACAATGGTCAAGTTAATGTTTTCTTCCTGATCCTTTCTATCCCTTCTCTGCATTTGGTTAATTATACTATTGACTCTGTGCTTGAAACCTTGTTTACCAATCGACCTTGTTTAAATAAAATTTAGAGCATCTATAAATTCTTTCTGTCTTTCTTCTATCTATTTCTATGTTACCCATTAGCAGCTTTTTGCATACAAATTAAAAATAAATATTTTGTATCAATAGTATTTGTCATCCATATAAACTGCATAAATGATATCATTTTTCAAAAAAAAAAGTTTAAAAAGAACTATCTAAGGTAATAATCCATAATTTTTGTTTAAGTTGTTATGTATTAACTTCCTTAAATATTTAAATTAATTTAATTTAAAAAATGCAATTAAGTTGATTTCGAAGCATGAAGCTATTTGTAAACATTATTCTCTTTCATAAAATCATTTTTGGCACCAATAACTTAATAAGTCATGCGTTGGCTAGATTTCTATGACACTTTTATCTGTTGAAAATATAAAGTTTCGAATTTTAATCAAAACTTTTGGATGTAAGATGCATTTTGTTAAAAACTTTTTTTCAAAATTATTTTTCTTTATATTCTACTCCAATAGTTTTTCTGCTTTATTTTCTTGGAAATAATAAGAACAAGACCTCCTTTTATTTTTACAATGTCTGACCATTTTCAGTAGAGTGTTTTTTTTTTTTTGTGATAAGGTCCAAATAATTAAAAAAAAACCTACAGATGCTTCAATCATTACATAACTAGTTAATTTTTTAGTAAACAGTGAGACGCGTTCTCTGCATTGCAACGATGCATGACCTTTAAATTGTAAATATTTCGTATCGCAAAATGTAAGGCAAAACTATTTACTTATATTTGCAAAATATGATAAAATAAATATTTTTATGTTTTCAGTGTTGCGTTAGGATATACAAATGGATTTAGAAAAATAAATTATTTGCGCGAAAGATTTAATTTTTAACACTATTTAAGCTACTTTCACAATTTTAAATGATAAATACCTTTTTAAATTATAAAATATTTTTTCAATTTTTCTATCTTTAAACATATTATTAATTTGCACATTATTGTATTTATCTAATTTCTTAATTTGTAGAATGTATTTCTTCAATGTCTTCTTCAAATTAAATACAAGTTATTTTTTGAAAAAATTTAATTCTATGTGTCCGCATTGAGAAATATATTAATGGCCTGTTTATCAGTTCCAAGATTTTTACATCAATATGTAAAGGCGATTAGCTTTATTTGTGCTATAAAATAAAGCATTAGAAGCTGAAGAATAAATTTATTCTTTATGATTATAGCATCACCTGTAAGAACCATTATGTATTTTAATAAGTATATCTACATCGATAAAAAAATGATGATACATTCGTTGTTTTCAGCCAAAATTGAGGAATTTGTGATTCACTAAAGGAAAAAATCTTTACTTTTATTTTAAAACAGCACCAAAATGTGCTGAAATTGCTTTTCTTAAAGAATATATAGCCAAATAAGGGAAAATGTATGGAAATCATGTGTACATCTTGGTATAAATTAAAATCATTGTGGCTATGTGTGTTTATATGTCGGTAAGTTTTATACCTCCTATAAAAACGAGTCCGAATTCAGCCATATTAATAAATAATAACTAAGACAAGAGAAAGATATTGTTAACTTTCCAAACTGCAAAAGATATTTAAACATTCAATTAATTAAATATCAAGCTAAATTTTACAGTTTTTTCCAGTAAATTCGAAGCAATTTCTTGCAATTCTACCTCCATACACAAAATAATTAATGAACTAGTTGTTATTTCTAGATATTTCCGATGAGGTATACTTGCCATGTGGGCTCTGAAAAAATTAACATGAACCACGATGAATATTTAACGTCTTGTGGACTGATAAAGCTCAGTTTACATTGTATATGGCCGTCAACACATTCAGCACTCGCATATATAGACGTTGAATCCTCATGTGTTTACGACTAAGCCTTGCATTCATTCTTTCTGACGGTTGTGGTTTCACCGTATCTTTCAGAGTCAGCCCTTTCTTCTCTGCAGAACATTGTCCGGTCACAGGCTGGAAAACGAAAATTATGACTTTTAAATGATATTTAATTCTTGTTGTGCTTCTATTTCAAGAAGGAAATATGTTGTTCCTAGCGACCTCCATGGAGGATGGTGCTCCCTCACGTTGTAAGCTCTGAAAAGGCGTTTTGTTAAGACTAATGGAGTTGCAACATCAAATAGCCATTACAATTACCAAATAGTGGTAGCTTTTTCAGGTAGAATTTTGGGATATTTAGAGTCTTCTGCATACCAGTCCTTCCCTTTTCTCACTGATGGAACTCAAAAATGCCATTAGACTGAACGTGAATGGAATTCACTTGTTCATGCTACTTTCACTTGTCACAGGTGTTGTAGTTAATTTTACTTATTTTATTCATGCAGTGATGGTCGTGCTGAGTACTTATTGCTCAAATAAATTTATGTAATAAGGAAATGTTCTGTTCCATTTCTTATTTTTCTGATTTTTGGAATTGTAAATTTTTTTGGCATGAAAAATATCTGATTTTTCCCTGGTGCCATTCGTGCAAATTGCAATTTTTTAAGAACAATTATTTTATATTAAAGATTTTTTAATTAACAAATCTTTTCTTTATATAGCTTATGCGTTGAGATATATCTGATATTATGAGTTTAATAAGCTCATTAATACATATACAGGCTGATTTAATATAAAAACTTATACCTCTGAAGATGCATTCTCCTCTTCCATTAAAGTTGAGGAAACTAGGATTGCTAACAAGCAAGCAGCAAACAGAAACATCGGCAGTTTGGGAATTTTCACTGTACAGAAGAAATGGAAAAGATAAAGTATTTTAATTGATTTTCAAAATTAACAGATATTAATAGGGTTTTTTTTTATGTGTACTTACATTTCTTTAGGAATACAAATGAAGTACAAGTTATTTTGTACAAACTTTTAGTATTACGTTTGGAGTAGAAACTCCTATCCTTATAGTTCTGATCTAATTTTGTATTTTTTGCACTTGGAATGACTTTTCAGAACTTAAAATATGCAAAGCGAGTCAAAAGATATTAGACAAACTCTAAAGGTAAGCCATGCATACTCTAATGGTAAGTCATCATTTATATTTTGGAACATGTGGTCACAATGTAAGATAACTAAAGAAGGCGTTGTAATAGAGTATTAACGAAAAGAAGGCATTAGGATATTATAGAACACCAAGTTACTGCTAATATAAGCGAGAGATAATTCTGGGAATATTTTATCCAAAAATATTGAATAAGTTCTTCTATCGAGACTTACAGAGAATAAGAGTAAAAACTCTTTCGTTATGCTACTCCAAACTTTCCTACTGAAGTGTTATTGAGCCTTGCGTTGTCTTGTTACTATCATGTATTGAGACATCGACAGATATTCGTTATGTATGTTTACCAAACTCTCCATCAAAATATAATTTACATCTTCTTATAACAAATGCAAACCAAAATATCCACCTACTTCCCAGCCATTACCTTCATTGTCAAAACGACCTCTATAGTAGTGGGATGTTGCTTTTTCAATCATTTCCTCCGATTTAAAATTGATTCTTAGTTGTAAGCCTGAAGTCTGTCTAAAATCTTTTGACACATTCTGAATTATTTATAAGCTCTTCTCTTTGATCACTTTTCTTTTAGATGGATTCTGATTACCTTAACATGAATCAGAGCAAGTGTGTGAGTATTCCGTAATCGAGAGGCTTAAGGAAATTTCGTTTACTCCAAAATGTATTGAAAACAATGAATCTTAGAAAAACTAAATGATTAGGCCTTGCCTCTGTATCTACACTGAATAATGCTAATGAAAATGAAGACCATGTAGGTAATTACTAATTTCCTCTTGGAAATGCGTACACTTGTGATAATATTTACATTTTATTAATATTAGCACAAGATAATATATATACTTTTACTATTAATATGTATATATATATATATATACTTTTACACATTTGAAAATGTAAGAATTCGTTTCTCTTTTTGGAAAAGTTTCATAACTGTCTACAAAAATGAATCTGTAATTAACTCCTAAGTTGAAACCAATTTTTTAAAGCTTTTTTTCTTAAATCTTTTTTTCTCGCATCTTTTTTTAAATTTTTGACTTAATAGTTAACAGTTTTTTATTAATCGTTTAGAAAAGTAATTTAATATTCATAATTTAATAAATTTTTGGTAGTTGGATCCAAAAGCTTTAAAACCAAGATTTTCTTTAAACTTTTCCATAGCTACAGAACTTGAAAAAATACTCTTTAAATCTACAAGAATGACTTTATCTCCATGCCATTACAAAAGAGAGGGAAGTTCTAAGATAGGTACCTCCATCAATAAGTAATGCAAAGAGCTGGGTTCTCTAAATTATTAGTGATGACAGATGGATAAATAAGCTATTTTGTAGTAAACAGAATTCTAATATTTTGCAGGTTTCTTTCTTTTTTATTATTTTAGTCTGAAGTTGCAGATTGCATTAATCTTGAGTAATGATTACATGAATGCTATCGTACACACCAGGTGATTTTAATAGAGGTTTGTGAAAAACTTGTTTTTCTGAAGAACTGAATTTTGTAATACAGAAAAGATTTAATTTAATTAAGTCACTGATTGTCACTCATTCTTTGTGAGTGCACTTGATTTAAATTTGAGTTTTTAATGAACCAACAGAACACTGAAAATTTCATATTCATATACCAGGGGATAAGCAATTAAGGAATCTCTGTAGCATTTGTAATTCAAAATAACTTAAATATGTAATTAATTGAGAATCAAGTAAAAAAAACGAGTGAAACATCACTGAAAATGTGCCAACATTTTGATAAAATTGATAAGAATGCAAACCGAATAATGTATAAAATTCAAAATATATTAAACTTGAAATTCAGATATCTCTGTGAAAATTTCTGAAACAAACTACAGAAAATAGCGAGACAGTTCTAAAAACGTGCAAAAATTTTGGGGAAAAAATAAATATAAAATCTGAATATGCATAGTTAATACAAATATATATATATGCATTCTGAAATTTAATTATGAATAATGTATGGTTATTCTTCTGAAAGTCTTTTACTTTCGAAACACAAATAAATATATTTATTTATTTATTTTAATAAAAAAAACTTCTTGGCGTATGATTAAGGCCAATAACTATTTCTTATCAATTAAAGAAACTCCTATGAATATTTTGAATAAATTATTATTATTTTGAAAGTTTTTTACTAACGAAACTCAAATAATTATATTTATTTATTTATTTTAATAAAAATAATTCTTGGCATATGATAAAGTAAAGTAAGTATTTCATATCAATTAAGGAAACTCCTACAAGTCTCTAGTCTTGGGAAATCGATACATTTTTTCTTTGAATGTTACTCCCCAAATTTATAAAGCTGATAAGAATAAAATGTAATTAAAAATGAATATTTAAATTTATTTGAATAAGATTATAAGAAATTTTTCAATCAAATCCACTTTGAAAGCATAATTAAAAATAATCTTTTTTTCATTAAATAATATTATCTTAAAACTCACTTTTGATACTTGAATTCCTTAGAGGAAAAAAATATGAGTCCATTCGATGCAATTCTTTCCTTCCTGAAACTTCTCAGATCACTGATAGTCTCGAAGTCCAAGTCACGCTTTATATACCTGATTAACTTCACTTCTTGAAATAGCATTAGTTTCTTGAGGAGGAATAAGAAAGTCTGAGAAATGTTCTTGCCACGGGATAGGACGAGCTGTTACAAATCAACCGCGCGTAATCATTGGATGAAGCGTTTTATTGCACTAATAGTCTTCTACAATCCGACAGACAACTAATGCCAGGTGACTCAATCAGATTAAAGGAATGGTCTCCATCCCTCTAATTGTTGGATAAAAACTGTCTTTCTTAGAAGTCATTAATTAGATAAACATACTGCCTAGGCACAAAATAGAAGATTTACTTCCGAATTATTTAAAAGAATCCAGAACACAATTCAAGATGCGAATTTTTTTGTTTTTTCTCTTATCTAATATTTCATGTTCATTGAAAGTTCGTTTTTTTAAGAAACACAATCCACAAAAGGATATTGAACTTTTCTTTCATCAATATAACAGGACAATAGTTTATTTAAAAGAAACCCAGTACACAATTCATGATGCGAATTTTTTTCTGTTATCAAATATTTTATGTTTATTGAAAGTTCCTTTTCTTAAGAAACACGATTCGCAACAGGATATTGAACTTTGATTTAATCATTATAACAGGATAACAGTTTATTTTAAAGATAATTTTTTCTTCTCTTTTTTTTATGTACTTTAAATTTTTTATGAAAATGTGATGCTTCTTACAACTGGTTATTTTAAGCATTTAACTGTTTGAAGGAAGATGTTTTAAGGAATAAAATGTTTATTCTCAAATTTCCGTAATCTGAATTTACTTTTTTTAAGATGCTAAATTGAAAGTGAATTCAAATGCAGTTTTGAATCCTTACCGTTGAATTGTATTTTTTTTAGCAATCTGTAGAAAAGTTTTTTGAAAAAATAAAATTTCTGTAATTTGAAGTTAATTCTTTCTTTTTAAAGTGCTGAGATTAAAATTAATTTAAACACAACTTTGAATTGTCAGCTATTTATAAATTTCATTGATGGAATTCAAGCGCAGTTACTTTAGAATGAAATGATTTTTCTCATATTATACAAATATTTCCTACAGTAGAAATTTTGGAGAAAAATTCTTGAAATTTTTTTTCTTATTCATCTAGGATATGTTCATTGATTGAAACCTTGAAAAATTTCAATAACTTTGAGCATTTTTTTTTTTTTTTGCATTTGAAATCTTTTTAAAGTTTTTTTAATTACAAAAATTACAAAAGAATTATTAGCCCAGAAATACACATATTTATAGCTTCTAATATAAAATCTACTTATATTGAAACTAAACAGTGAAAATGAAATTATAGCTAAATGGAAGTGCGACAAAAAGTTTAAAAATACATTTATTGAATGTTTATTATACAAATAAAAGTACTAAAAATATTAAATTTCCACCAAGCCTACATACATGAATAATCTCATAGAATTAGTTCTCATAGAATTAGTTCATAGAATCATAGAATTAGTTCTCAAACTCACGATCCTCCGATGCAGAATTTGAGACTGATTCGTAGCTACAACTGAACCGATTTGATTCATGTTCTCGTAGCACAGCTGGATATGTCTTTTGTACCATTAAAGCACAGAAAAGTCCCAATTGGTTTCTTAAATTATTATTCGTTTTGAAATCGCATAGTGCTAGATCAGAGTTGGTATATTCAAACATATCTCAGACGACAAGAAAAACTATTTCTTTACAATAATATAATCTTACATAATATTTACCAAGCCATTAATTCAAATAATAATTTTTTATTTATTTACGTGATTGTATTTAAAATAATTTCCTGAAATCGTTTCCTGAATCGTTTTATGTATATGGTCACAACAATAAGGGGATGCAAAAATAGCTGTATTTTTAAAAATGTGATATAAAAATTATTTTAATAAATTCCTAAAAATATGGACCTTCTCTTTTTCAAAAGAAGGCATTTGTTACTAATCGTACTAAAAACAGTTAGAAAATAAAAGGAAAATCAAAGAAGCACAATTCAAAAGCGGCACAATGAAACAATAAAAACATATAATACAATATAAAATTGTAATACCCAATCATTTTTTGATAAGATGATTATAAAATCCTACAGTTTGTTAAGATAAAATATAAAGTACTTTATAAAACCAATGCCAATTACAAATACCTTTCAGATTATGTTGGACTCAGAAATAGCATTTACTAAAATTAAGAAGAGTGGTATTTGCATTAAAAGTCCTGTATGAACATTTTTAATTAAATATTGAATTTATTTAAAAACAGCTGAGTTCATATTATCAGCAAAAAAAAAAAAAAAAAAAAAAAACCGTACGATAAGCAATGAAAAATTTAATACTTAGAGAGAAATACAAAATATTTTTTATTTCATTTTAAGTAAATGTATTTTTCCATTCAACTTTTCATAGCAGACAATGGTAAAAAATTTTTTTTGTCTAAAAAATATATACATTTTATTTTGCTTCTGGAAAGCATATATATATATATTTAATTTAACAAAATAGGAAACAGAATGAACAACTTTGTAAACAGTTATATCAAAAACATTGATAAAGAATTATCTAATGATGTATTTACAAATTAAGCGTTCAATGAACAATTAAAATTTTTAGACCATCCTTATCAACGTATAAAATGTTAAATTTTTATAAGTGAATAAATATAAAAGTTATATTAAAAAGCCATAAAAACAATCATTGTAACTAATACAATAGAAACAACTAATATTTGTTTAATATAACAAAACGAACTAATATTTGTTTTTACATGCATATGTGTATTGCAGTTTATAACAAATAAAATAAAATATCTATGTAGAAATACAGAAAATACGAAAATATTATCAATAAGTAAAGTATGCGTAATGTTTTTTAAGGTATGCATGAACATGGCATATTTTAGTTATTAAAAACATTGATGAGTAAAGAAATACTACACGAGAAATACAAAGATGCTTGATTTACTGAATTCACCAGTAGTTCAGCTATGTGATTTTACCAATATAATTTATTTCACCTTATACGACATTCTGGCGAATTAATACAACATTCTAAGAGCACGACTCATTGCTAAAATGGTCAAAATAAAATCTGTATTAAACCACTGATAATGCATTCAAATGCTTATGGATTTGGACCTTTTTAAAGCACAAATTTACTTCTCGATAAAGAAACATGATTTGAAACAAACCTTTTTAAAGGCTTTCTTTTTGTCCTGAAAAGCTTCGAGATTTCTTGCCTTCAAAAAATTCTTGTATTTCTTCTATGCTTTTTCCTTTGGTCTCTGGAAGGTACAAGAAAGTTACAACAAGACTAGCTAGGTGAAGCGATGCATACATCCAATATACTCCGTAACCATGCATGGTCGCTTCTTCCATTTTGAAAGTTTTAGTTACAATGAATGCAAATGTCCAGTTAAGTGCCGTCGCGATCCCACTCACAATACCTCTGAAACGTATTGGTGTCATTTCTGCTACCATTAGCCATGGTGTAGGCCCAAAACCCAGCGAGAAGGCAGCAATGAAGGACATAAGGCAAACTAAAGGCAACCATCCGTATTTATCTGCAACTGCTGGATTATTTGTCCGAGCAAGATCAAAGCCTCCTAAAACAATAAAACTAACAGCCATACAAATACCAGAAAACAGAAGCAATGCTTTTCTTCCAGCTTTATCCATAAGGATACTGCTGATTAAAGTTGCAATAACTTGAATTATGTTGACATAAATTGTTGCTGTTATAGGGTTTACACTACTACCGGCTGATTTAAATATGTTTGCTGTATAAAATAAAATTGCATTCACGCCACTGAATTGTTGGAAAAACATGAGTGCAATTGATAATATAAATGGCTTGTAAAGGGTTGGAGATTTAAATTCGCTCAGTTGAACATTTCCTTTAGGTTGAGATTGTATTTCGTCTTCCATTTTCACGCATTCGTCTTCAGCATCGTGAGATTTTCCTTGAAGAAATATTATAGCATTTTTAGCTTCACCTCGTCTTTTTTGACCCATCAACCATTTTGGAGATTCTGGCATTGGTACCATCAAAAATGCCGCTATCAAACTTGCCGAAGCGCCGGAAATAGCCAGATATTGCCAGCTCTGTTGCGAACCAAGAATAGATACGATGAGCACTCCTATGACCACAAATAATTGGAACGAAGCTCCCAAAAGTCCTCGAACTTCTGGCGTAGAAATCTCCACCAAATACATTGGAGTGGCTACTGAAACGATACCAGAACAAAATCCAGTGATCACACGTCCTGCGTAGACCATTCCAATCGTTTTTGCATAAGCAACACATAACCAGCCAATAACAAAAGGGGCTGTGTTAAGTATGAGAGTTCCTTTTCGTCCTAGACTGTTAGTGAAATAACCTGAAAAAAGATATTAAAATATTTTATATGTAGTAAAATCTACCATATAAATCTCAAAAATTGGTGGAAATAATTATATAAAAATTTTATTATATAAGTATGAATTTAAAGGTTTTTTTCTTTCTATTTTCTTCCGTTTGATATAAATATGTAGATATGTAATTAAAGAAAGCATGGATAGAATAAACTTGATAATTCAGTTTATCGTTATTTTTTTTTTCATAATTTAATCAACATAAATATTTGATAAAGACATTCCTTGTTTAAAAAAATGTACCTGAACCTACCCCTACACTCTCCATCTTTCATACCACAAACGTGCCGAAATATTTGATCAACAACGGCAAATTTAGACATACTTATTCATTTTTTATATAACATATTCAGCTATTCGTGGTTAAGTTTTAAATCAATTTCCTCTTTTTGTCAACAATACCAAGCACTAACTAAACTTACAATAAAGTTGCATATTAGTTATATAATATTTTAAATGTATGTGTATTATTTGTTGGAATTGCGAAAAAATTTACTTGTATTCTTTAGAATTTTTACACGTTCACTCTTAGTATCTTAATGCACTCACTAGTAGTCTAGTTATGACTTCCGTTATTTGTCAGCAGAACATTTATGAAGAATTTAATGGTGTACTGGAAAAAGATTAAATATGATCTTGTAGGAAAAAACATGAATGCATATTATTATTCAACAGAAATACAAATCTTATCTGAAATCCAAAGGTGGACGCGAAATGTTTTCTGTTGAATTCACAGCTGAATGACTTTTGACCTACACTAAAAGGTTATGAATATGCACTATGATGCTTACTGAATTACAGGATATATTTTTGCCCTATAATACGAAATTTATACAGTATTTTGATAATTATCAAAGCATATTTTTTAACATTTTTATTTAACTTGCCTCATATTTATTGAATTTCGTAAAATATTTTTTACCCACTTCCAGGTTTATGCTAGTTTTGAAATTTTGTACATTTAGTTATTCTAGATGACAATACATTTTTCTTAATATTTTTGAACTTATCTATCAATTAATCGATAAAAAGAATTAAGTTTTTTATTTAAAATTAGTTGCACTATCTGATTGTAAATTTGAAATAATATGCAGTTTCTGATTCTTTGATATAACAATGAATAATAAATTAAGATTTTAAATAGACTATAATTAAATTAAAATCAATTACCTTTTTCAAAATTAAAAAAAGTATGTTTTAAAACCTTTTTTATAATGCATATTCCATGAACTGTCGTATATTTGAAATAGAGAATGCGACAGTTTCTCTGTTTCAAATAATAATTTATTATCTATGTTACACTATGTATATTGTACAATGCAGTTGATAGAGTTTTTAAAGTCTGAAAGTGCTTCATATCATTTTATTTGGTAGTGTTTTTAAGGCATGCAAGTTCTTCATATCGTTGTATTTGTTAATGTTTTCAAGGCATGCCCGTGCTTCATATCGTGCTTCTAGGTGAATAATAATATGGCTTTTTATTTGTGAAATAATCTTAGAATATAAATGATTTAGAATGCCTTAAAGGAAATCTTAGTTTCTTTAGCTCGTTTCTGAAAAAATTCACTTTCTATTTATCCGATTTTGATATTTGATTTTGCGATTCATATTATATCTAAAAAATAAAACTTTAAAGATTTAAATAAAATTCATATTTTTCCTATGTTTCTTTCATATATTTATAAAAGGTTGATGTTAAAAATAATAAAATCCCTTAGTAATGGACCTAGCTTTGAATTTGAAATTTTTAGACCTGATTTTAATATTCTTAGTCCTTGATCAATCTGCCTTCATAATGAGATTAATCGCAAGTGTGCGGTTAATTAGAATCAATTGATACCTTTTGTACTGCAGTGTTGAAATTCAAAAATTAAACATGTTAGTTGAAATATTTTTAAGCATTGTTGGCATCGGACATATTCCAAATAGTTAAGAAAAAATTTTACTGTCGCCGTTTCTTTCTTTTTTGTTGAAATATAAACAAAATACTGTCCTATAAGTGAACAGAAGATTTTTTTATTAGAATTTTACTTGAAACACTACGACTTATTTCATTCAACTAATCCATAAATTTGCTGGGATACAACTTATAAAATTATTATATGAGGCTTTTGTAAAGTTTATTGTTTGATCATATTATTTAACCTAAATAAAACTGTTAGACATGAACACCTGCTGTTGAGGATCCGATTTCAAACGACAAATCTATAATTTGCTCAAATCATAAAAATTAAGGGAAAATTATTTATTTTTTCCCCTTTATTTATCACAAAAATTGTTTTCGTTTCCAGAGATCTGTTAATGTATTTTACAAAACACCTGCCAGATATGAACAAATTTTAAACAATCAGATAAGTTTAATTTTAGTCAAAACATAACGTTGTTAGTTATATTTTTATAGCTATGATTTTATGACCTTTTTCTATTTGTGAACATGTTAAATATTGGGTTTGCAGTGATAATACCGACAGTTTATTTCCATTTTAGCTTATGCATTTTATTTTGTGTTGATGCATTTTGTCTCTGAAATGTTTACTAGATTGAAGTACGGATGAAACAAAAAACAAATGTGGTCATTAGATAATAATAATTAGACAATCATTTAACATTTTTTTTTATCAGAATAGTTCCGTTGCAAAAAGTAAAAAAGAAGACAACTGAGCCATCAAGTAGATTTGATAAAGCATTCGAACAAAATTATTTTTAGCAAAATATGGAAGCTGATAAAAATTGCAGATAGTTATGGGAAATAAGTGATTTAAAAAATAAAATAATTATGAAAATTTGATTTTTTTTGTTATTCAGTAAAAAAAACGAATGAATGTAAATCTAAAGTATTTGTTAAATAAAAATATGAAAGAATAAAGCAATGATAATTATATGAATGGATTATATAGAAAGAATCCATATAATATACATTATCGTATTTTTATATAAAAATTCATCTTCAAAAATGAAATAGCAATTTATAAAGGTGTGAATCCTATTTTTATTAGAAACTCTTTTAAATAAAAAACATCTGAATGTAAATATGATATCGAAAATTTTCACAGTTGATTTAAATTTTTGTTTAGTGAACATTTTATCATAAAAATTATATTTCATTGATATGTATATCTCAAAATAACTTCTTAAAACCAGTTTTTAACTTCTTCAAAAATAATTCTGAAACATGAAATATTTTTATTTTGCACTAAATATTTACGTTTTTCATAATGTTGCGTTATTTTTTAATATAAATAACATACAAAGAATAAAAAAATGAAATATCAAATCATTGGTTTTTATACATCTAGTTTACATATCGTCAATCCAATTTTCATTTATTGATAAGAAGATGATCAGAAAAAGTCTTTATTAACATTGAAGCTCTTGCTTTTATTTTCTTTCCATAAATATACACGAAAAAAATAAAGAATACATGAGATTCATATTAAAATTTTTTTTGACTTCATTTTGAAGTACATTTTTTAAAAGCAGCAATTAGACCAAGTATGAAATTATGGAATAAATTAACAGAATATAAAACAATTAAAGGAAGAGTTATAAGTACGGCCTATTTTCTACATTTTATATATTGAGAGATTCCCTAGATATCTTTCATTGTATATTTCAGTTGTTTTGGATCGAATTGCTTAAAATTTCATATTCGGTGAGCTCTCAATATGTGAATTCTTTTAAAAGAAGAAAAAATAAGGGTTGTTGTAAGAAAATTTGAAAATGATATGAAAATAAACATGAAAACACTACTCATTTAACGTGATTTACTTGTAAATAAAAGTGACTTTTTGCTTGATTTTAGAATGTGAGCAATAAGAATTATTCGGATGTTTTTTTAACAGAGAGGAAAAAATTACATAAAGAACAATTTTGTAAAATAAATGGGCATTAAATTCATTTATTTTTCTTATGTGTGACATTTATCTAGAAGAGGAAATACGTAACTTCATACATTTAGAAATCGGTATAATCTTCATGTGTTTACATTTCCGTTTCACAATGAGGTCAATATTTTGAAATATTACATGGATGCTTGTAAACAATAAAATTTTCTTTTAAATTTTTGAAAGCAATGGAGAATAATGTTTTCATAATAAAGATTAGCTAACATTTTTCACTTTAAAAAAATCAAATATATTCGAAAAGGAATGTTTCATAGACATTAATTCCTTAAAAATTAAGAAAAGAACAGAATATAGAAGAATGATCAAATTTTCAAATTAAGAAGTAAGATTGTAATAATATATTTTAAGGAAAGAGGAAAAACGATTTCATCATAATTTATGTTTTCATGATAATCAAAATAACCCCGCCTTTTATTTCTGTACCGCAAAAAGAAAAATATCAAACATTATTGATGCAATATTTTGTATATAGACAAAGACAATATATTAAAAATTTTGCATATGGACCAGAGTACCTAACTGTTTATTAATAAAAGATTATTTTCGATGTGTTGAATATTGTATATAATTCATTTCTCTATGTGCATCTTTTGACATAGAGAAATTAATAAAATTTTCAATAATCAATTTTCCGTGCATTTATTGTAATTATTGACCTATTTTAGTTTCGAAAATGCACATATCTCTCCAATTGGTGACTTTTGATATTAATTATTTTTTCGGAATTCATCTCTTCATCCGTTACACATTAATATGCGATATTCAGTTTGCGTTCCTTAGTTGAAGAGGTGTTCAATAAGGGAATGTTATTTTATGGCCACTTTGTATATATACAGGATGTCCCTAAATTCATGGGGAAAACTTTAAGGGCAGGAAGGGCAGGTAAAATATATATAAAGAAGCCTTTTTTTTTTTAATACAGCAATGTCAGTTCGGTGATGAAAAGTGTAGTCGGAAAAAATAAGAAATACAGAGAAAAATGGAAAAACAAGAGCTCTTTATTTACAAAATATTTTTAAAGCAAACGATATTCAAGTTTAGTGACGCAACTTAAATGAAGAGGAATATTTAAGAAGAAGAGTTTACTGAATATGAAAGTTTATTTAGTTTGTATTATCGAATCATCTGCAAAATATTTTATTGAGTTTTAATGGTATTACGCGAGTTTCAAATGATTCTTTGCTATGGTCAATGCGATAAATCGGTTATTATTAATAATAACCATAAATAGTGTTAATGATGAACAGCTATTATTGATATTAACAGGATTTTTAATAGGTTGTTATTAATACCTATTTATTATTTATTCAATTAATTTTATTATTATTCATTTTATTTTATAGGTTTTATTTTTCTCTTTTCATTTTCAGTTGTATTCTATTCTTTTGAATTTTACTGTTAAAGTGTTTTTGCTCAACGGGCTTTTTTCCTCCTAATTTTTTTGTTTCCATCATAACTACCTTATTATGGCTAAGTGCAATGCTGGAAATTTCTTTATTTATATCATTATTATTTTTTTAAAAATGACACAAAAGATGAACATTAATAATAACGGATGTGAAATAATATCTTTAATTTTATGGGTTAATGAAAACGATTTTATGTAATTTTTATATTTTGAAGCAACAGATTTGAATAAGGAACTAAAAAACAATTCGCTTTTGTAATCGGTTCATTTTTTTTCTTTCAGTTCATTTTCTTTTGTTTCATTCTAAGATAAAAATCATAACCATTTACTATCGTATTCGAAAATAAAAACGGCATTGAAAAAAATGTTGGTATAAGTGGAGAGTAATCAGCAGATGATGGCGATAACAATCACGAGCGCGAGGAGTGAATAATTCTTTAAAACGAATGAATGCTAAGATTCTTTGCACAAAGAAATGTCTACCCACAATGTAATACATTTCACGTTTAGAGACATAGCTGTAAGGAATTTTATCTGATGTGGTCTGCTGTGATCTTTTGGTAATTTTTGTATTGGCCATTTATAAAACTGTTCTTTCATTGGAATCTTTAATTAAAAACCAGATAATCTCAAGCTATTTTAAAATTATTCTTCTTTTATCGATTTTTATTTTTGTGTTAAGTGTAAAAATTGTTGCATTTGGTAATGAGGATTTTCTAGAAAAGCTCTTTCTTGCTTCATTTTGTTCTTTTAAAAACAATAATTCGAGGTCAATTTCTTTAAATACAATGGCTTTAGATACAGGCTGCTCTATAAATATATTGCTTTAGCATTTTAAAAAGTGTAATAAATCATTTTCAAATAAATACTTATCCATATTTGCATTATTTGAAGAGCGAAATAAAACCTTCCGGATTGCAGAAATTACAGCATGGCCATAATTATATAATTAGTATTAAAATAATTTTTTTTAAATTTGATTAAAAGATAAGACAATAAGAGGGATATCACCTGATTATCGTTCTCCAATACAACAAGAAGCTGTTTGATGGCTTATTCAACATGTATCAGGCTCACGTGCAATGTTAACCTATTTAGAATCAGATCCCAAAGCTCCCTCAATCTCGGTTAAGAGATTTTGCTTTCAGAAAGCCATGGCCAATGAAATTCCGTGGACAACCAATAAGGACTTGACGACTGAAACACGTTTAAAGTATGATAGTTTGTTGTCAAGTCCAAGAATTTCACTGGCTACTTTCAAGATTCAGAATACTTCTTATCTTACCAATATATTGTAAATAGTGATCAAACCTCATATAAGAGTTAATTTATCTTCGATCTTGCCATTTTGATTTCTAACATCCATACAAAAATAAACCTTGCATTAATTGGTGCGTATCATGTATACATGCATTTTCTCTCACATGAATATACATTAAAATTCATCACAATATTTCTATTAATTTTTCAGAAATTAGGCAATATGTGTATTTTTTTTAAAATTTTGAATATAAGTATATGTTGATGTAAATTTTCATAAAAACCTTTAAAGCATTCACTGCAAATTCTAAGCTAAGAAATCTGCGAAGTTTGTTTAATAGTATCCAGTTTAGTTTGAAATTGGGCGGTGGAGGTGGCTGTTTTATTTATCATTTAGAATAAAATATAAAATTCTTTCCATAATGGATGAACCCATAAAATCATATTCCATAATGGATGAACCATAATTCTCTCCATAATGTATGAACTCATATCATACATAAGGGATGATAATAAAGAAAAATTTAATTTTCTTTTTTATTTCTTTCACGTTTGTGAAATGGAGTTTATAATTGCTTTTTCATTACTTCCTGAAACACTGAAATTCTGAAATTTTACATTGTTGTCATAATATTAATGTTATAGTTCAATATTTTCAGGATTTAATGACTGATATAATTAATTTTAGTTTAATTTTGATTCAATAAAAGAGAAATCATAGGACGGTGACTTTGATGATGAAAACTGATTTCAAGATTCAATAATATTCGATGTAACGAATAAGCATGAACGTTAAAGACTTCAAACAAAAAAAGGATATAATAATAATAAAGTTTATAAAAGATACGTTTTTATTATTGCACTGAAAAGTAGAAAATAATTTATTATAAAAATATGCAAATTAAAACAAGGTTTGTTTAAATGTGAGGCATTGGAAAAATAATACTAAAAAATTCAAAAATCTTGATTTAAAATTCGAGACCTGTAATACATATGATTAACATTCCTTTTAACTAGATGTATTTCTATTAACCCCTGCTTAGCGAATTCACGAACAAAGGCTAATTGAGTAGTTTGTTTTCAGTACCTTAGTTTTGATTTAAAGAAAACTACTTTTTACTTTTTAGTAAAAGAATAATAGCCTGTTTTTAAAGGCATTTTTATTCTTATATTTATAAGTAATATGTAGTAAAATTTATTTAACGTCAGTTTTTTTCTTACCTCCTGCTGTACCTCCAATCAATGCTCCGATTGCCATCAAGCTTCCAATCCATGTTACTTGGTCTCCATCTGGATGAATAGGGCTCGTGGGCTTTTCCATGTCAGTTGTAGCGGTGGCGGAATAAGTTGCAGTTATTCCCATGTTAATTGCAAACAGAAGAACGATTAAAGCTGCTACAAACATCTTTCGAATGTTTTTAACGCTGGTCAAAAAACTCTTGTCGCCATCATCCGATTCTTCGCTGTCGTGCGAGAAACCGACCACATTTTCCATACCTTTACTCTGCATGCTCTCATTTCGGACATCACTTAAAGGGTTCTTAATCCACTGGGTGTCATCTGTCACTTGAATGCTCACACCTCTGCTCAGTTCAAGTTCTGATTCCGTGAAAACTTCATTCACGTATTCAGTCACGGAGCTAGTGGAACTTGTAGCTGAACTACTTCTCAGCTTCTTTACGTCACGATGCAAATCTTCCATCCTAAAAGTTGAAATTTATTTTAGTGACTTATTTTTTGCTCTTTCATATAGTTTATAAAAAACTCGCGCTGCAAACTGAACACTCAGCAACTCAAGGAAATAATTTTCGAAGCAGGAATAATTTTGGAAAAATGGCGCTAAAAACTGAACACTCAGCAACTCAGCGAATTAATTTTCGAAACAGGAATAATATTGGAACAATATGAAAAAGCCTTCATAAAGAATTCGTTTTGAAAATTGAACACTCAGCAACTTGGTTAAATGATTTTTGAAGCAGAACTTGATTTTGGAACAATATGAAAAGACGTTCGTTAAGAGTTTTCGTTAATATCATATTAGAGATCTGATTGCAGTGATAAATTTGATTTCTCCGCGTTATCTGTGGTTTTTAAAGAATAGTTGATATAATCCTTTTGTGTCATTGAAAAGTGAATTGTTTGAAAAATTTATTTTGTTTTTGTTATCATCAGTCTAACAATCGCTTACCACAGCAAGCACTTTATCTTTGACATTCGAAGGTAATTCATAACTCTTCGATTCATAAATCAGAAGTACTGCGACATTCCTCTTTAAACAAATTTACAGAATTTCATTTATAAAGATGAAATACTGCAATTGATTTTTCATTTTCTTCCTGATATGCTGATGTTTGAATTTTTTTACATATACACTACTTTAACATTTTCAGATTTTAATTATAAGCTGATATATTAATGAAATAATTAAAATTTAATTGAACTCGTGAACCATCTGCAATATTTATAGACAACATTCCAAATTTCATTAGTTTAGTTTGTCGTCTTTTTCAGTCATCACGATCGCATGATCACATGAAGGAAGATAAACACAATAAAGGCATTTGATCAAAACTTTGATTCAGATCTAGTAGATGTAAAAAAACCAAGTGTCAAATCCCATCATTTTGGCGTGTTTCCTTTTTTGGTAATTGTGTTTACATACACACGGAGAGACACACACGGACAATCTTTCCATTGATGGATTTGACCCAAAAATTGGCACAGATCCAGATCTTGAGTCCGGAACAAGTATTCTGGAAAGTTTTCGAGTTCGCAGACAAGCAATCAAAATTTTTACTTTCTCGTACACGAAGTATAGATGAAGTATTGTAATGGTTAAGAAATTCGAATTCGAGATTTTGACTAATCTCCACGTTTCAGACCTACCTGAATCCGGGGGGGGGGAAACCGGAACTACGTCTATCTGTCAGTAGTATATCTGTGAACACGATAGCTCAAAAATGCTGCAAGCTAGACGGTCGAAATTTTGGTACATGGAATTACAATAAAATTTGTAGATTTCTATCAATTTTTGAACGAAGTCCAATCACAGTAAGTCTGTGCTTCTGGTTGTTCGAGTACAAGTGAACTCGATAGATACAAAACGCTAAAAGCTAGATAGTTAAAATTTGATAAACATATTAGTATCTAAAATATAGATACTTATCAAATTTTGAACCAAATACATCAAACTGTAGACCGTCTGTCGGTCCGTACTTTCACATACATATAAATGCAATAACTCATAAACGCAACAACTTAATCAAAGAAATTCGATAGGCTATCTGATGACTACAACTATAATTTTATGTCAAATATTGGTGTCAATCTGGAGGGGAAAAAAACACGTCCAAAATACATGTTATCGCGATAGCTTTAGAAAAATGCTAGATTCACACCAAAGATGTATGTTTAGTAAGTATTATTCACCAATGCCATACAATGTATTCGCATCCTTACCCAAGTCCACAATTTTATACAGAGTATGGAAAGTATTCGAGAAAGTTTCGAGGAGACCAGTCGTACTGGTTTTTTGTAATTCGAAACAGTAAGAACTACTGCTCTCGATAATAGATTCAAAATTAAAATACCATTTAAATTTTATTTCTCATTTTACATTTGTTTAATTTTTATCGTTTATTCATATCTTTGTCATACTATCAGTTTTCTGTCATTTAATTTCAATTCTGTGATGTGTCGAATATTTTTTGCTCATGCATTTCTCTTGCTTTTTTTTTCTAGATATATGTTTAGCAAATAAGCAGTATTTCGTATTTGTGGTTGTCAATACAAAAAATGAATTTTTAGACTTGGGGAGGGGGGGGGGTAGAACAAGCATGAGATTTAAATGCAAGTATTTAAAAATGTAAGATAGTTGATAAAATCATTTATTATGCATAATTAAGATAAATAAGATATAACTCTTAGGAGGCAGGTGGTAAGTGATAAATAAAACAAATCAATGAATTGCTGAAGCTATTATAAAAAAATCGTAGCTTTGTTCTGTACTGTGTAAAGAAATAACGTACTGAAAATATATACTTCGGCCAATCTTATACAGCTATTTTCAAATTCAGAATAAGGAAGAAATAATTGAACTCCTTCCTTCTTGCTTCTTTAGGATATCGGTATCATGATGAATGATTTGAATGTTGTATTGAACTTTTTCGAGATGTTTGAGGCGTCATGGTGGAAAATCTCACTTTCGAACCCGAAGGCAATGGGTTTGAGATACGATTCCTTTAAAGATTCGATATGTATGTGAACCTGCATCACCTTAAATCCATCATGGGAAATCTCACATTTAAGTGGCATTATGTGGAGGTTTGGAGAGGAGAAATTAGGTTCAAGTACCATTTTATCTGCACACAGTTCAAAAGTCCATCCCAAAATAGCCCTCGTATGGCTACAACATAAAGAAACTGAATTGAATCTTTTCCGAATTAATTTTCAGATCTAAATATTTTAATTGCTTAGGAAATTAATTGATCGGAAACATTAGCCATCATGTCCTGGTAATAACATCTCGGAAGGCACCATTTCTGTAACTGAATTCAGTCAAAGATCCATTTCGCTCGTAACTTTGACTTAAGTTAAATCTCGAGGATCAATCTCCGGTAATTGAGGATCAAATGTCTTGCCATTGGTGTGGTATGGCAATTAGGAGCGGAAGCATCTCAGGGTTTGTCCTCGTCATCTGGTGAATGCCCTCATATTGCTTAAAACTGAGATATTAATGTATATAAAATGAAGAAAATCGACCATGGTTTAAAGTTTTTGGTCCATGTTGATTCAAAACTGGGCATTGAAAAATTAATAAAGATTTGAAACCTCTGGCTAAAGAAGAAACACTGTGTTGAATAATACTCTTTCTTTGAAAATTTTAATAACGTACTTTCACTCCACCGAGCATGTATATTCGTTGTTGAAGGTTTTTGTGTAAGTTGAAATTAAGGTATTTAGGAATTATTAAATTCATGTTCCTTTTCAGATTAAAAAAAAAGTCTTGTTTTCTTCAGTTACAGTTCCTTTTTAGCATAATTTTGTCCTCGCCATCACCTTCTGCATGTAAGGCACTCTTCTGTAGTTCTATTTAAGAAGAAGGCATGGCTCTCCTAATTTAACGCTTCAACGCATGAAGTTAAACATATTATAAATATAGGATGAATTCTTTAAAAAATAAATGCAGCTTTAATTTATAGTATTGAAAACATATAAGATAAATTTATCATATTATGAAGACAAGTAAATTTTGCAATGGAAGCATTGCAGGAACTCATCAAATGAAACTCTATTCTTGCAATCATCTTCTCTCAACTTTTCATTTTTGGTTTAGCACTTTCACTTTTAACCCGGCTTACCAGCCTTGCAAATTTTACACTGTCTTGCCAGTTATTGTTTCAAAAGATGGGTGCATGGTGTAGAGCTAAGACATGCTTGACGATAACATATTTTACGTCCAGCATCCATTGTTTGAAACTGAAACCGACTCACTAGTACTGAATTGCATGGCCAGTCGGGTCGTGTTAGTAGTAAAAAGTTAAGCATTTTTTTTTTTTTTTTGGCTAATGGCGAAAAATGAAAATTTTTAGTTCTATTATAAAATTTAATAATTAAACTACTTATTTAATTTTATCAGCGGAAAAAGTAATAAAATGATCTTATATATATTTTAAAGTATTTATTTAAAAGAATGGATGGATCAAAGAATAAACATTTGAAATAACAAAAATAAAACCATCTTGTAGACATTGGCAAATGATATTCATTTAATGGTTGAGCCAGGATAATTTTAACAACTTTTATGTCTCTGGTCGAATTCTTTTATCACTTTAAATAACTTGCAAAACACTTTAAGTTATTCGTCCTTATTGTAAAAAAAGAATCTTATCGATAAGCCGGTCTTATTTTTCGTGATATAATACTCACATACAGGACGTATCTAATATGGAATCGGGGCACGAGCCCACTACACTTTGATCTTGAAGCTGAGACTCGATGTCAATATTTATGAGTATAGTTAACGATTCTTAATTTCTAAGCGATTATAGTTATTAAAAATTTTAGCACAAAAACTTTTTTTTTATGATGAGGCAATTATTTTCCTAATTTGAAAATATTTGTATCTTCAATAATCAAGGAGTTACAAAGAAAAGAAATTTCAGCCTCACAACATTTCATCTCCCTTTGAATTGGATATTCATATATGAACTCGTCTCAAATTTTCACATTCCCTGCAGTATATTCTCGCCTATTTTAACCCGACTCGAGAAGGTATACAGAAATTTTTGAAAAGTCATGCCATGAGAATTATTGCAATATGCAATCTTTTAAAGAGGAATCTATTAAAAAGATGGACTACAAATAGGAAATGGAATCTTGGACAAACTTTTTTCATGTTGGCTTCTTGTACATAAATATGTATTATTTTGTCTTTCAACGTAAGTATATTGTGAGAAACAATATGATACCTCAGTTACAATAATTCTTTTCAAGGATTTTAAACCAGTTTTAACTCCGCATAGCTTTTGTTTTTTGCTTTTGCTGTTTGACTATTTTAAGCCAAGTTTTTGCACAGCAGCTTCTGAGGGTGAGGACCCTTGAGCACCCGAGGGCAGAAGTCTGACTTCTAGCTTATATGAAGATGAAATACGCACACACTCGCTTGCACAACCCCTTTTCACAGGGGGCTCATTCATGCACCTCACAGATAGAACAACCGTGCCCGAACTAGGCCTCGAATTCGGGACGTCTGGATCGCGTGGAAAACGCGATACCCCTAGGCCAGGACGCCGGCTTCTCCGTATATTGAACAAATACAAAAAAGAGGTTTTTATAAAATAGTTAAATTATGAAGACGAACATTTTAAATTTAAAAAAGTGGTGCTAACTTAATACTTAGTGGCCTGGAAAAATCATTTCTTTAGTGATGAGCTCTCAAATAAGATAATTGTGTCATGTAAAGATATTAAGATAGGAATAGACTTTATGAGATTAAAAAAAAAAAAAAAAGAAAAACAGATAAATATGAAAATGGTTCTAAATTATAAAATGATATATACAAAGAAAAGAATAATGCTTTCACCAAGATGAATCGAGATAAAGCGAGAAATCTAGTTACATAAAAAAAAAATCGTTGCCTCTAAAAAATGCAAATAAATATGGATGAGCATTATTTTTTTTTATCATGTTTCTAATATTTTAACTTTGCTTCTGAAAACATTTACTCGTTAAAGGATGAAGTAAGAGCATCCCTTTAATATTCAAATACTATTATTTAGAATATAATAAATAGAATATATATATTAAGTTATTGCGTTTATACGCATGAGAAATACAGCGTGGCAGATAGACAGTTTTGATTAATTTGGATCAAAATTTAATAAGAATCTACGTTTTCGATGTTAAACCTATGTACAAAATTTTGTCTACTTAGCTCTTTGTGTTTTATAATTACTCTTTACATTTTTGTAGTTAGCTCTTTACATTTCGTATTTATGAAGCTCACTTGTATTCGGACAGCAGAGACAGACTTCTTCTGCGAGTATTTCTATTAAAATTTGACGTAAATTTCCAAATTTGCTGAAAAGTTTACTCATCAAATTTCATTCATCTAGCTCAAAGTGTTTTTGAGTTATCAAAGATAGACAGACATAATTCCAAAAATGCTTTTTTAGGGGGGGGGGAATTCGGGGATCTGAAACGTGGGATTTCGTCAAAATCTGTTATTCGAACTTTTTTGACGATTGCAACATTTTCTTTTTGTAAACTTCTTTTACGCGAAAATAAAAATTAAACCTAAATGAATAACGTACTATTTTTTCCTAACATAATACGCTTATAAAGAAACTTTTAAAAAAATGCAATTTATACTCCTGAAAGAAGGAAAAATGTTAGAAATATAATCAGTAAAATACGAAGTTTAGCAACTCTAATGATATGTAACAAAACACGATAGGCCTGAAATACAGTTTTCAAAGCTGTTGCCACTTAATAGCTTGATGAATGGCAAACAGGAGAGATGAAACATCTGTTTGACATGATATACAGACCTGCTGTTTAAATAAATAGGAACGTTTAATTTTCTTTTTACTTTCTCGCGTGCAAAAAAAAAAAAAAAAAAGTCTAGAGAAAATATTGTAGCTGTTAAAAAAAACTCTAAACTCTCTTTCTCTTAATGAACCTTCAAATTTTATACCTCCCAGATTCGAAAATTATATAATATAAATTGTGCATAAACTTATTATAATTATAGAGAAAATTATATATAAACGAATAAATTGAAATGATGTGCGCCTGCCTGTAAGCTCAATGACTCGAAACAGCATTAAATAAGATAAATAGATTTTGTATAGGTCTTTGACTGAAAAATTCAGATTTTCATCGAATTTTAAGCAAAACTTTTCAATCGAAAGTCTGTGTGTCCTTCCGTGAGCATATGAACACGGTTAAGATTGAAATATATTGGATGGAATTTAAATTGTAACCATAATCAACGCAAAATCTGGAATGCCTTTCATTGTTTTTCTTGAATGCAAATTTCATGCTTGTAAGGATGGAATTTTGTAGATTGAGGAAAATTCTCGCATTTCTCTATGCTCTGAGATATATATAATTATTTGTTACAGAGGATAATACAATATATTTATGATTTTTGAGCTTATAATTATCAATTAATGTATTAAGGAAAATTGCTCACAGAAGTGGCCCATAAAGAATTCAATTTGAGAAGTATTAGTTCCATATTCCAAAATATGTCTAGCCATAAATATTGAAGATCGAAAAGTAAAAGGCAATAAAAATGAAAAGATCATAAACACTATTTTATTGGTGTTACAAAAAGTACAATTTTTTTAAAAATGGAAATCAAGCAATATTATGAAGAAATTAAGACACTATATATTCATACGAAAAAAAAAAACTTGAATATTTATCAAAAGTCAAAATATAAAGCAATTCTTATTACATTTCTAATTTCCTTAGAGAACATTCGAACTCTTATTAGAATTTCTATCAAAATATCATCTTTGAATAGTTGTGTTTTGAAATCCAAATTTTTAATAAAAAATTAATTAAGGAGATAAATTGCGAATACTATCCGCTGTTTGTGCGGTTTTGTCTGAGTTTATTTTATATGCTCGTAAAATGAAGGAAAACACGTATACCTGTAAGTCGTACAGTTTATAGGGGTACAAAAAAGTGAATTGATAAATTCTTAACCGAATTTTGAAAAATTGATCAGAAATCAAAAAAAAATTATACGATAGAAGAAATTGATGTTACTATAATGTGATTTTTTTTCCTTGGGTGTTTTTTTGTTTGCTTGTTTTAAGGTGGTAAACATAATCTCTGTGGAGTGATTTTTTCAGAAGTAATGGAGGAAACATCCAAAAATTTGTAACCCTAATTTCACACCCCTTTGAGGGGTGTAGAAATTGTTTAATAGTTTAATCTTTCTTTTAAGGAATATATGTGTTCAGTATCATTTGTAATCTGTCAAGGAGAGTAGAACTGCTTAAACTTCAAGCAAATGAACGGATATTCAATTTTGAATATATATACAGGGCGGTTATAATTAAACTTCCCCTATAAACAACATCATACAACGCAAATGGGTGAACGGATTGCAACGAAATTTAGTATATAGACTATACACGAGATTCGCTCACGGAATTTGGAAAAATAATTTTTAGGTCCAAAATGTCCACCAGAGGACGCCTTTTCCGAAAAAAACCTTAATTTAAACACAACAAATTATCAAAACGGAATACAGAAACAATATTAACATTTATTGATTAGTTCCTGATCACCTTGTCATCGAACCACATTAAGTATAGGTAAAGAAAATGTAACATTACGCTGTTTGAGAAAAAGAGAAAATAGTTTAGTCGGCAGAAACAAGAACAGATTAGGACGAAATTGCACAAGATGAGCAGTTGTTAATTGTGACCAGGACACGACCTTCGTAAAACAAGGCCTCACAACTTATTTGTGACGTCACACGAGTAGGATGATTGGCTGCCATGAGTAGAATCACGCTTTCTTCCTTGATGTTTAGGTATATTTTAAATTCACTTAAAAATAACTTATTATTAATATTAAGACATTTACCTTCATAAAATTAAAAATTATTTATTTCTTCCCTGTGTGAATAAAAGAAACGCATGGTAGAAAATCTTAAGGTCCTGTACAGCTTATTGGCCATTTAAAAACATTCAAACTTCATTTAATAACATTTAAATCACAATGTAAATTTGTTAGATATATACATTGGGGTATTATTGTTAGTTTATCTTGTTTTAATGGAGATTTTCGTTTTTATTTTATTAAAAATCGTTTTGTTTTTTCACTAAAAATATTTTTTAAAGTTTAAAATTAAATTAATACTTTTTAAAGCTTTTGATGACTTTTTTTTATTGTTGTGACAGGTAATATATGTATTTTATAAGTTAACATAAAATTGTTTACTTCTCAAATTACTCATGAGCTTCCAAATAGAATATTAATGTATTTAATACTAGCCACCTTTGGCGACCAGCCGGTTCACCAGTATTACCGCTCGCTACAATTTTCAATTAAATATTTTAAGTAACTGGTCTCTTAATAGCTTCTCAAACAAAACATTTTTAATCTTCAAATTTTGATAGTCATACCAAACTTATACTGTTGTGTAGATCGTTTCGTTCAATTTACTATATATATTTTGCTAATTTGTTGTCATATCCGGTAAAACTTCAACTTTAATTTAAAGTGGAAATGATGAAATTGCAATTAATTAATATAAAGATATTTTTAATAAAACCAAGCGTTTTATTTCATTTATCATCTTTATTGTTATTTATTTATTACTATTATTATTGAATATGAGTATTGCAAACAGAAAACATAATTTATGTAATATCTCAAAGAATAATTCAACAAAAATTTCTCAGATTCAGCATAAAATTCAGTTTTTAGTTTTGCTTTCAAAGAGATTGAAATGAAATCAATAATAATATTTTATTCCGGCCTATAAATATTTTTCAAAAATTATGAAGTCTAAATTTAATGCAGTAAGGTATCATATTCTGAGAAATATTCTGGACACACCAAATTTTAAATAAATGAATGAATGTTTCTATTTTCTGCGATCAACTAAGACTTATTTATGAAGTTTTAAATGTTAAAAATTTAGAAAAACTCAACATTTTCATAATCTTAGGCCAATTAATCTTGAGAAACCTGCGCGCTGATTGGCGTATTTTCTTTGAAACGATCGATGGAAAATCTAAAATTATCTTTTTTTATTGAATAGTGACATTCAAATTTTCATAAATCAGTCAGTTTAAGTGATTGATTTAGTTGATTGGAAATTAACTCTTTTTATTTAAAATATTAGTGTTTCAAGAACATTTTGTTAAACGTGATTTCCACAGCAGAAGCTTTATGTAAAATCAAAAATTCGTTATTTATTAGAGCATTTATTGAATCAAATTACATAAAATATAATCATTTTCCTTTTAGACCATTTTAGCAGATCGGTGTCTATTACTAAATGCTTACAAATTAGCTGTATGGCCATGAATTGAATGGATATCCTGTTCATATTAAACAAAACTTGCCTTAAAATATAACTTATTTATTGGATTAATAATATAGATAGTGTAAAAGATCATAAAATAGTATTTCTTAAATTTATTTTTTAGAAAAAATAATATTTCATATTTGTTTCATTTCGTACAGACAACTGCTGAAAATTGTATTTTTGCAGATTTCATTTCCAAAAAGATTTAATTTGTTTTTAATTGGAGCTTTAATCAATGTGATGGCAGCATTTTGAAAAAAAACTAATTTTTTCCCATGAATGCGAAAAGTGCTCATGTAGCTTAAATTTTATTTTTATTTTGTACGAACAAAATTGTTGAAAAATATAGTTAAAATAATTATTTAAAAATTCATTAAAAATATAAATTTAATTTTAAGGTTAAATCATTGGTATCATTTAAAAGATAAATTTTTGATCTTTAACTTCATTTAATAACCTTTTTTGTGCGTAATATTTAATAATATTTTCGGAAGTTATAGCTGAAACACGCCAAAATTTCGCTTAATTTTTAAATAAACAAAATTCTAATTAAAAATTCAAAAAAATAATCCCCAGGTGCACATTCCCGGCCTCCAAGGTATACACGTGCCAAATTGGGTAGCTGTAGGTTGAATGGTCTGGCCTGTAGAGCGTCAACACACACACATACATTGAGCTTTATTATAAGTATAGATAAAATTTAAATTTTACACCAACAAATTCTGTTGATAAAAAAGAATTACTTTCACAGCTTGTTTTTTCACATGAAAAATTGTTTTCATTTAATATATTAGTAATTCATACAATTTAATATACTAGCTCTTATTATATATCTGATTTTACATTTCAATGCATTTATAAATAATTTCAATTCAATCTGTAGAAACAGTAAAAGAAAACACAAATAAAAAAAATAACACACTATTTGAATCATAACATTTTATTTACAGAGAGACAATAACAAAATACATTTTGTTTTCAAACTTTAATATAAATTTCACACAGACAAATGAAAATAATTATAATATTAAATAAAGTTAAAATACAAACTTACAAATTACTTCTAATTTGGAATAAATTAATAAAGAATGACTTACCTTAGGAACTTGAGAAGTGCCTAGACAAATAAAAATTATTTTGTTTGATTTTTGAATTATACTCCATGTATTTGATTTAAAGTTTTTAAATTTTAAAATTAAATCAGAAAAAGTGTTGATTTTTTCTATCTCCTCCCTTTTTACTATGTCCTATTTTTTTATGTGTTGCCCTATCCATTGGAGTTTCTCTTCTTGCTTTTGATTCTGAGGAAAAGTATGAGGGCAAATTAGGGAAAATTGAAGGTACAGCATCAGGTACAAGCCTAGAAAAAAAAAAGAAAAAAAAAGTGGAATTATTTAGATAAAAAAAATTAGTAATTTATTAAAAAATCAAAAACAGAATAGATATTTTCTTAATACATAAACTAAAAGCTAACGTATGTTGGACAGTATTAAATAAAATCATATTGAGTATTAAAAAATAAAATTTAAAATCAACAGAAATATTCATTTATCCAAAATAAATACCTAGTTCAATATTATGTTGGAATATCTATAGTAATTATTTATACTACCATTCAAGTAATACAATATTCTACATGAATTAATCAATTGATTTTACACTGTATAAAAAATGGATTTAAAAACAGTAACTTTTCATTACTTTTAAAAAAGTTTCAGATATTTTGTAAAAGTTGCATTCATTTATAATTAAATATTGTGCATAACTAATGATCTTTAAAAATAATAATAAATATTAATTGTTTTATATATAATCTGATGATTTATGGATAAACAAATAAAAACTACATTTTCTAAACCTATATGAGCATGCAATTCATATTGTTTTTACAACTATATCTAACTTTTTTACATAATATTTTAGGATAAAATATAAGTTTAATCTGCTACAATCTATAGTCATGATATATATAATTAAAAATTAAGTTTTATTATTCATTAGATGATTTTAACTAAACTTTTTTTATAAGAGCATAATAACAATAAATCACTTAAGTACTTTGTAAGGTTTTGGTGATAATAATTAAAAATTTCTAAAAAAATTGCCTTTTACACTTTAGTCTTTGTTGTTCTTTAGTTAGTTCTCCTTTACTGGTATTAAACGCTTCTCTAACTGCTAAAAACTGATTTTCTTGAAAATGTTTAGCACAGACCTAAATGTTAGCAACAAATATTAGACCTAAATCAGATTTTAAAAAATATGTATGAAGTATAATTAAAAAGATACAGAAACAAAACATTTTAAATATTAGGAACAAATAAACAAAACACTATGAGAAGCAACAATAAAACAAAGAAGTTTTTTATTTAGCTCAAGCAAACAATACCAAAGTAATTGGAAGCATAAGCAACTAAATGTAGAGCAAACAAAAATGACAGAAGATAAATGGAAGTTATACATAATTTTAAATGTTTCGTATTTCAAAAGAATTAATTAACTAAAAATTGTACAAAAAAATCGAACTTACCTTACTATATTTAGTTGGTACGAAATCGTCCCGCTTTATTGCAGAGATCCATGCTCTTCTAGTGTTTTCATCGTTTGGAAACGAAAATACTGAAACATTGGAGCTATTTTTTGTGTAATTACTTTTACAATTAAGAACACAACACGCACTAGGCATCTTCATTACGATAAATTAAAATTAATATGCAAAAAGATCAGAAAACTACCAAAAAAGCCAATAACACATTTCCCATTCTTCACTACGATAACGACTATCGTTTTCTACAGAACTCATCCAACCTCATGACGTCACGGGCTGAAAGCGTCGAGAGTTGTGAGGCCTTGTATTATGAAGGTCGTGACCAGGACGATGCAGGGAAAAGTGCTCCATGTAACCACCCTCATTCTCCTGCAAAATTTCATATCGATGGACAGTGTGTTCAACAGCAGATCGTAACTGATCAGTTGTGATGCTTCCCACATTGGAGTTATGTACAGTTATGGTGTTCTTTAAGTCATTCAACGTCGCAACAAGATACCATCACCATTACAGCCGGAATTATCGACTTAAAACATGACAACGACTGCAAACGTTTCTTACCCTAACCTTTTTTGTATAAAGTTTCCTCTTCTTCGCAAGCATGCAAATCTCGATATTTTTTCCTAGAACCATCAGATTTTCTCGATTTTACATTTTATTACTCATAATTCTTGTTCTGGATTGTTAATATTGCTTCTGTATTCCGTATATTGTGTTAAATTTAATGTTTTCCTGAAAAGGTGCCCTCCGATGGAAATTTTGGAACTAATTTTTTTTTCTCGAAATTCCGTGAGCGCATCTCGTTTATAGTCTATACACCAAATTCGTTACAATCAGTCCAGCTATTCATGCTGTTGGATGCTGTTTATAGGGGAAGTTCAATTATAACCACCCTGTAGATTATAAAATAATCAAAATTAATTTTTTTCTTTTTAGATAGAAATATCATTAATGCAAACTAGGATATTTTTTGTACTAGATATACCAAAGATACACAATATTTACAAATTAGAATATTTAGTTTTAGAAATCTAGGGTTGTAATAGAAAGTAATTTTGTTCAGAACGAAACTGTACATGAAGTTTAGAATATGGTGATATTTTTAGAAGTGCCGGTTGGCTTGGTGTATAAGTTTGAGAGTGGCTTTGGATTATGTTATTTTTTAAAACTACAACGGATATCATAAAAAGAATAAAATCTAAAAAATAATGTCATATATATATATATATATATATATATATATATATATATATATATATATATATATATA